>OZ012706.1:28465814-28852370 GCA_963942595.1 Cylloceria caligata
ACCAAATCCGTAGAGTGCATTCAATCGTTGCTCAAACACTGAGCCTAGTGAATTCCCTCAAAGACACGCTCACATCGGAGCAAATCACAACCGGTTTGATCGCCCTCAGTAAACGCATTAATAACTATCGTTTACCAAGGGGCAACAACCGTACTGTTGCAAAAGTAGTTCGACGAGCGTGTGCGATACAACCTCCGTCAAAACCGGTCATAGTCAGTAACGTGTCATACGCGGGACCTACGATCATTATCGCCGAAACCAGAACAGCAGTGCCTGCTGTACCGGACCATCCAGTTCCTGAACCAGCGGTTCCAGTACCAAGGAAGAACCCAGAAGCTATTCCACGAAAACCGGCGACCCGTCGGCGATTCACGAAGGTGGTCCAGCGAAAGCATCGTACAACCATCAAACTGAGCAACATCCCCGTCATCACGATTGATTAGAATATACCCGCTACGCCCTACGTTCAACCACGCAGCCTAACACAATGAACGGCCGTAACCGGTGAGTAACCAAACATTAGGATTCTTATAATATTCGTGTTACATCGAGGGAGAATTTCTGTTCAGCCCACATTAGTTAAAATTTCTAAGGTTAGTGAAGGTCTCCTCTTTACCGGTGAAGCCCGGTTCAAGCGAGATCTAATTTCTGCCCGAAATCCTGTGGCGTCCTTGTGCGCATTCATATCTTGAGAATCAAGATCTGTTGGTAGGACGTAACACTATGTGGTGGTGTTTACCTCAGGTATTTTGATCTGCGCTCTTGCATGTACATAGTAACTCTGTATTATTGTGTACATCTTTCGAGCTCTTTCTCCTACACTATAGAATGATAAATTATATACAATCATCGCACCGTTTTGACTTCAAACGTTAGTTTATTTTATAACAGCTGATTGTTAGATGTGCGATTGTCAATCTTATTTATCTGCATGTCGAATTAAAATTTAAAGTGCAATAAATGCAAAAAAGCTATTGCTAATAATAGGGTTTCGTGCATAACTTGCTTTAAATCATTTCACCCAGGTTGTGGCAGGACATATCTTTCATTTAGATCAGCTAATGCTTGCTGCGTCTTAAATCTATTTAAAATGCCCAATTTAGCACGTTCGCCGCCAGCGTCGCCACTTGTATTATCTTCAATGTCTTCCTCTACCGGTACGTTTATCTCTCAGCAGCTGACACACCAGAGTACACAATTAAACCATGATTCGTCCGCTGATTTGTTAGCTGCTGAATCTGCTGTTACATCGCAACCGCCCGTAGCTCAACATCGAAATCCCCATGTGTCAGAAAGAGATTTATTACTTGCCTTAAATAAAAATCTTAGTGCCTTTATTGCTGAACAAACTGCAGTCAATATTGATCATACAGCAAAACTCAATTGTATTGAAAAGCATACAAGTATACTCAAGGCCTATGATGAAAGAATTGCACATCTTGAAGCAAATTACGCCCAATTATTACAGCAAAATCTTGATCTATCACATGAGCTTCACTCGACTAAGGCTAGTACCGCGGTTCCACTCCCTACCGAAATCACAGTATCTGGTGTGCCTTTAGTAATAAGTGATTCTGCGGAGCAAGTAGTGGAGAAAGTTTTTAAGGCCCTTGGTATACCGAACCTCCTAAGTGATGTTCCTGATATTCGAAGTCTCAACAAAAAGAAAAATCGTCCACATAATGAGCCAAGTAATGTCAGTACTGATAACTCGAGTTAAATCACTTCAAAATCTTTCGTAATCACTCTCAAATCGCACCAAGTCAGAGAGCACATTATCAAAATAAAGAGAGTTAAGAAAAATTTGACTCTCAGAGAAGTGTTTGGCCTTGATCAACATGGGCTTGTCTATGTTAAGGAGCTTCTTCCACCCGCACTCTATCATCTACTACGTCTCGTAAAAGCTCGTGCTTCTGAACGTAATTATAAATACGTATGGTCTCGTTCTGGTTCCATATTTGTGCGCAAGAACGATAGTCATACACCAATCATCGTTTCAACTGAGGCTGATCTAGATAAACTGATTTGACTGTCTCCAAATAGTTAAAATTGCTTACCCCTCTCACACTCAATATCGCATTTGGAAATAGCTCAGTTGAATGTTAATTCCTTACGAGGGCATATGGAACTAATTCAATCAACCATACTCGAGCGCAAATTCCATATTATCTCGTTGAGCGAAACGTGGCTCCATTTGTTTGTATATGATAACTTGTTACGGGCAGAAGGATATTTCCTCATTTGCAACGATCGTGAAGGTAAAGAGGGTGAAGGAGTTGCTTGCTTCATACAGAAGTCCCTAAAAGCGAAAGCATTAATGGCATCACCAAGTCAATATTCAAGTGCTCCTGAATATCTAATTATCGAAATTACTGGATCAAACGCCAAGAAGCTTCTTTTTGCCTCAGTATACAGACCACCAAAATCATCAATGCTAGGGAATTTTGTCGAAGCTTTATGTAATTTCTCTCACAACTATGAAAATATTATTATAGCAGGTGATCTTAATTGTAATTTAGCTAGTAATGATTATGAATCAATTTATCTACGCCAATTAGCCTTCTCCCTTTCACTACACATTGTTGAATCCGCTACAACCCACCACACGGCGATTTCGGATTCCTGTATAGATGTATTCCTAATCGATAGTGAAGAAAAAAAACTATCTTATGTTAAATCCGAGGCTCCGTTTATAGATGGACATGACCTATTAGAACTAAATTATATCTTTGAGGTGGAACCTACAATCGAGCATAACATTACACGGCGAGTCTACAATAATTTCAATGATAGAGGCTTTCTGAATTTTTTATCGAATAAATTGAATTCTTCGGGACTTAGTGATTTTAACTCGAGATTCAGCTCCAATTCGAGTGGAAATTCGGGCACAATACCTGATGATATAAACACGATAGTTGATCTATTGTCTGGAGCATTTCTAAAGTCTCTGAATAAATTTGCGCCATTACGCACTTTCTGTGTTTGTCGCCCTCCGGCACCCTGGCTCACACAAAATTTGAGAGAACGCATAGCTCAGCGAAATTTATTGTATACGAGCGCACGGCGATCTGGAAGCGTACTAGACCTTGCAATCATTAGGGAGTATGGAGACAGACTTAGAAATGACTTAAGACAAATGCAAAAAATGAGTACCATCTTCAGAGATTGTCAACCATAACAGAACCGAATAAATTGTGGAAAGAGCTGGCGACTCTTGGTTTAGCCAAGTTGTCTTTTGCATGTCCACTTAATTTCTTTCAACCAGATGAGTTTAATTCGTTTTATTCTGCTGTATCCAGCCAATTACCACCTTGTTCATACGATGAGTTTCGCACGATGAGTTTATTAATTCAACCAGTTCGCCCATTAGTCAACTTTGGGGAAATCACGTTTAACCAAGTATGATTCATTATCTCTACCAACTCTAGTTTAAAGTCATATGCAGCTGGTCCAGATGGAATTTCTTTGTTCCTAATAAACAAGTCTATTGAGGTTTCGTGCTCTTTGCTAACAGCTATGTTCGACCATTCTTTGCAATCATCTAAGTTCCCTCAGTGTTGGAAAAACGCTTTTCTTCGACCGTTATCTAAGATTAAAACACCGCTTTCTCCGTCTGATACTAGGCCGATAGCCAACCTTAGTGAACTTTCAAAAGTGCTTGAGAGATTGGTACATAAGCAGATCACTGACTGGATTGAACTGAACCAAGTTTTTGATCCACGAAAATCAGGTTATCGTAAGGGCCACAGTACTCAATCAGCATTACTACGTGTGTGTGACGACGTGAGGTGCAATACGGATGAAAGGCGTATTACCATTCTCATCCTATTTGATTTTAGTAAGGCATTTGACACGGTACCACACCTTGCGAAATTAAAAAAAGTGGGCCTTGCGGAACCAGTTCTTGATTGGATTTTTTCATATTTGACTGGAAGAACTCAAAAAGTTATTGATGACCATGGGACTTCCTCCTCTTGGTTACCTACTACAGCGGGCGTACCGCAAGGTTCCGTCCTAGGTCCTCTTCTTTTCTCTCTTTATAATATTAATGACATTAGCACTGCACTTTAATACTCACAGCACATGATATTTGCTGACGATGCGCAAATATATCTCAGTTGCCTCCCGTCTCAAATAAATGAAGGTATAAGGTTGATTACCGAAGACGTTCAAGCTATTGCCAATTTCGCAGTTTCAAACGGTCTAAAGTTAAACATCGCCAAATCAAAAGTCCTTATATTTGGTAGCAATGCGTATACACGCGAATTCGATTTTTTAATGTTACCACCGGTTTACTTTAAACGGGGTGAATATTCCGTTCGTTAGTGAAGCTAGGAACCTAGGAGTGATCATGCACTGTAATTAATCTTGGAAATCTCATGTTTTACATATCTCTCAAAAAGTACACTTTGCTGTCTATAGGTTAAAATTTCATCGTATGGCTCTTTCTCAAGAATTAAGATCTTCATTAATAATTTCCTTAATTTTTCCGCTATTAGACTACTGCTGCTTAGTTTATCACAATCTGACTGAGGAATTGAATTAAAAATTAGAACGTCTCATTAATTACTGTATACGTTTTGTTTTCGATCTTCGATGCGATACTCCTATCACTCCGTACAGGCAACAACTTGGCTGGCTTACAGTTAAAACGCGACGTCTATATTTTTTTGGCATTTCAATGTATAACATTATTCATCAAAAAGCACCAACATATTTATTGGATCTGTTCAATCACCAGAGTGATACTCCTGAACGTCAACTGAGGAGACAGCGATCGACTTTTTCTGTGCCAATGCATCGCACAACCACTTATAGAAATGCATTTTCTCTCTGTGGCATTCATTTTTGGGAGACCTTACCATCCCATATCACTTCTACTTCCAGTCTAGATCAGTTTAAGATTCGTCTCTATACTCACCTTTATAACCATATTGATGTAAATTAGTTTTTAAATTTATTTTATTTTTTTGTTTACGGTAGTATAGTGAGAGCAATATATATATAGCATTTAATTCGAAAATTCTGTACAGTTAATCTGCTACCTATAAATTAGTTCTAGTCTTAGTCTTATCTTTATTTTTATTATTACTTTCATTTTTAGAATTTTTAGAATTATTTTTAAGTTTATTAATATAAGAGTCTTATTGTTTTATTCAGATTTCTCATAAAAATATTATTATATATTGTCATTAATATTTGCCGAGGGCTTGCCAAGGCATAATATAACAATCAATCAATCAATCTCTCTCTCTCTCTCTCTCTCTCTGAGATAAAATATGATGATAAATATGATGATAAGATGAGATAAAAGTTAAAGTATTTGATAAACCTAAAATAACGGATCATGCGTGGATACAGGTTGAATTACGATTATGGACGAATGGAAATCAATAATCAGCAAGGGAGAAATGGTAGGAGTAATATTTATGGACCTGAAGCGAGCGTTCGAGACGGTAAATAGAGAAAGATTAGTAGAAAAATTATACCAGTATGGAATAAGAGGAAATGTTTTGGAATGGTTTCAATCATATTTGGAGAATAGAAGGCAACAAGTACGTTTTGGTGACATAGTATCTGGACTAATTGAAACTAGATATGAAGTCCCGCAGGGTTATCAATTGAAGCCTTTACTGTTTACTATATACATAAATGATATAGCTAAAAGTTGTCCAGAAGGATGTAATATAAAAATGTTCGCCGATGATACCATATTATATATAACTGGCGTAGGTTGCGAGGAAGTCGAACAAAAGATGAATATGATGCTTAATTTAGTTGGAGAATGGATAAATGCTAATGGATTAAAATTAAACGCGAGTAAGACAAAATATATGGTCGTGAGAAGTGTAAGAAAATAACTAAGGGCTAACATTGCGGTAAAGTGTATGGGTGGAACACCAATAGAACAAGTAGAATAAAATAAAGTACCTCGGCGTAATTATTGATAGTAAATTAAGATTGGAAGAACATTGTGAATATATGTTGAAAAAAATAGACAAAAAAAAAGTGTTTTGAATAGAATAGGTAATAGTTTATCAGCGTATACTAGGTGTATTGTATATAAATCGATCATTGCACCTCATTTTGAATACTGTGCCACCTTATTAATTGGTATGGGTGAAACGCAGATAAATAAACTGCAAGTAGCGCAGAATCGGGCTATGCGGGTAATATTGCAGTGTAGACGTGATACCAAAGTTGAGTGTATGTTGCAAGTGTTGCAATTCATGTCCGTGAGACAGAGGCTACACTATAGTACGTGTATATTTGTTTTTGAAATGGTGAAAGGCCTGTTACCCGATTATTTTAGGAATAAAATACAAATAGTAAGGAACAAAGTGGAAGACAAACGCGACAAGCTGAGAATATTGCAATTCAATTTTGGCGAACAAGTAATGCGCAAAAAAGTATGTTTTAGGAAGGAATAAAGATATATAATAAATTACCGATGGAGATAAAACGTAGTGGGAAATTAGAGCATTTCAAACGAAATCTAAAGGAGTATATCTTAGGTATAAATTATTATGAAGTTTGATTCATGTAATTATTTTATGTATTGTAATAGCTGTGAAAGCTAATAAAGATCAATCAATCAATCAATCAATCAATCAATCAATCAATCTCTCTTTTGTCTTTTTGTGAGCATATGACTCTGTGTTGACACCCGAATTAACGCAGGCCAAGAGATACGTTATAAGTTAAATAAAAAAAAAACAAATGAACAGAAAAGTAAAAGGTGTAGTTATTGATTGCAGCTCTCGCGTTCGTGATTCGTAAAGAATCTAATTATTTGCACAATTCTCGCTCCATTTTTGGCATAGGGGCAACTTGAAAGCTTGGAATTATTGGAGATGGCATCTACAAAGTCGGACAATTCGATAGATGATCAAAATAAAATCTCGGAAGAGTTTAGCACAATGGTTTACGGAATGATTGACGAAAATAACTTTATTGCTTGATATTTGTAAAAATTATAGGAAGTGAACCATTTTTCAAAAATCTTAAATTTCATAACTTTTGATAGCTATTGTCGATCTCAGGCCAACTTAATATAATATAGCATCCTAAGTCGTATCTAAACTTGTGCGAAAGATTTTATTTAGCTATAGCTTTAAAATTGCAGGAATGAATTAGCACATATTGTTACGCATTTTCGAAAACAATTCAAATTCCGATAAAATATTAATAATCTCATTAATTTTTGTGAAATTTACAACGATTTCACTGTGATCTGCAGTTTATTAGAAAATGTATTGTGCTTTCGGACGGGAGATCCAGATAGACAGACAGAAATGAGTAAGTGATTTTTTTTCAAATGTAGGAAATTCAAAACATGCATTTACACCATAATCTGGGAGTCGATTTTTTAAAAATTACAATACTTACTCCGTAAGTGATGAGAAAATAAAAAAGATACCAACGATAATTAATTAACCCTCACTTTGTATCATTCGCCACATCATGCTATTATATCTCAAAAATGTTTTGATCATTTTTATGTATAGTTTATTATGTTATGTATACTTCGTCCTTCCCTTTTGAAATGAAGCTTTAGCTACTACGATCTTCTTATTTTTGGCCCAGTTATAATTTTTTGAAAGGGACTTCGTTTCAAAAGTTTATTTTTCCACATCCTAATCCTGACATTGAAACCGGATCTTCTTGAATGCAACAAAATGAGAGAAATGCTTAATTTTTCAAGTAGAAAAAAATATTTCTTTATTTTGAAGAATTAGATTTTTTAGACACACGTACACTTATATTTGTCAGAAGTTTACTAATAATAGTATTTAAAAGTATTTCCGATATTTACCATTATGAATCCTATTTTACTGTTTTAAAACCTGCTTTACCTGAGCGAACATTTCGAGCTTGAATAAATTCAATAGTTTGGATAAAAAACATTAAATGATTCAGCATATAATATTAAAAAGCAGGTTCTCAAATAGAAAAGAAGCTGGAAGTATGCACGATGTGCTTTCATTCGTTCTAAGTAAAAAAAGTTGAATAGAAATGTGTCATCTAAACCGTTTGAAAATAAACAAGAATTTATATATACTCTGAGTATCGGATGCAGTTACTCATGTGAATATGACCGTACCTATGTGCACACGTGTTATACGTCGCTGGAAAAAAAGTACAAAGGAACGTGGTGGCGGCTGCAAACTCGTTGCTAATTAAGAAATAACATTGAAACGAGTGCACTTTCGTAAACGTATTCTGTCGACTTCAATCTACTTGCCAAATGACTTTAAATAAGTAGTCGAGCAACAACGTCACTGTATTTCAATACGTTTACTGCACCGAAAACGTTCATTGGAAAAACATAGTCAGAAAGCACCTTCTCCGTTTCTGTATGTCTTTCATCGTTTGTCGGGAACAAAACACTTAAATTAGTCCACGCTATACTCTTAACATTCTATTTCTACAACAGTTATACTTAATACATATACAGTAGCGGACAAAAGTTTAAGACGGAGAGGAAAAAAAGTAATCCTTCATTTTTTTATGAAAAGAATTGACTCAGTGGATTTTTTTTTTGTATTAGCTAATTAATCATTAATTCATATATTTATTACATAAATTCAATTTTGCGCGTAACAACATTAGATACAATAAACAAAGAAAACATAAATTTGTTTGATATCTTCGGGGACAAAAGTTTAAGACTATACGTAAAAAAATATTTTTTGGTAGAAAATATACAGATATTTTCCTCCCTTCAATACTTTGTCCACAGTCCATTATTTTTTATCACATCAGCACATCTTTGAGGCATTGAATCAATTAATTTTTTGCAGTCGTCCACAGTTGTTTCGTTCCACGTTTTTTCAACCAAAGAGTACAAATCGTCAAAATTTTTTGGTTTATTTCTTCGAACCCTTCTTTTTATGGTACACCATAAGTTTTCAATTGGATTTAAATCCGGCGACTGCGACGGCCACGGTAATAAAGTGATTTTTTCATCTTGAAAAAAACTTTTCACTACCCGAGCCGTTTGCTTTGGGTCATTATCTTGTTGATAAATAAAATTATCACCCATATTTTCGTAGGCATACGGTAACATAGTATTTTTCAATATATCCAAGTATTGAAAACGGTCCATGATTCCATTAATTCGGCGTATTGGTCCAGGACCATTGCGAGAAAAACATGCCCACACCATTACGTTTCCACCTCCATGCTTAACTGTCGGTAAAACACATCGAGGATTTAAATCTTCGCCAATTCGACGTCTTACATACAGTATCCCGTCAGAAAAAATTCGGTTGAATTTGGATTCGTCCGAAAATAGCACATTTTGCCAATCCTCACTTGTCCAATGCCGATGAGCCTTAGCAAATTGCAGTCGTAATTTTTTATTCTTTTTACTGAGCATCGGCTTCTTCCGTGGCTTTCGTGCTTTCAAATTGAATTCGTCTAATCGTCTTCGGACAGTTCTTACACTAATTTGTGCATTATTATTACTGGATATTTCAGCTCTGATATCGACTGCTGAACGAAAACGATCTCTCTCGCTTAATCGATGAATCCGACGATCCAGCGTTGGCGTGGTTTTCCGCGGTCTACCGTTTTTTGGTCGATCAAAATAGTCCCCAGTCTTCACAAACTTGTACCACGCTTGCTTACAAGAAGTTTCTGATCGATTCATTTGAGTTGCAATTGAAGAAAATGTCTCATTTTGCTTCCGTAGAGACACGATTAGTTTTCGTTCAGTTGATGACAAATTACGGGCTTTACCCATACTCTTTTCGTACGCAATTAAACTTAAGACACTGGATGATACACCACAAACTATTTACAGTATTAATATATCAAATTATTGCGTGGATCGACTACGGGTATCTTGTTCGACAGATCGTCTTAAACTAATGTCCGCTGTTTACAGATGGTTGGAAGAAAAAAAAAATTGTATAATCTATATTGTTTACATTTGACGACCGAGACTTCTACATTATGAAGGTCAAACGTACACATGTATTGTAAAAAAACAACAAGCCGAAGGAAACGTTAGTACTTGTATGACAGATCTATGAACCAAATTGTAATTCATCGTCTTAAACTTTTGTCCGCTACTGTATGCCTCGTCATAGGCGGCTCAGTTCTGAGAATGAAGAGAAGAATAGAGATGAGGATACTGACCATATTCGACCTCCTCGGGACGCGCCCCGTCCGAGAGCGCAGAGGATTGGTAGACGGCCTTGGAAGCATAATCAAGGCCATCACGGGAAACATGGACGCCGCCGACGCGCGGGAGCTCCACGAAGAAATAACGCAACTTAGGACTTCCCAACGGATCCTGAAGGAAGGGTTGAAAAATCAAATCCAAGTCATAAAAACCATGCTCAGCCTATTTAACGAAAGCGCGCATCACATACAGGCTAACGAACAGACCCTGCTGGCCCTGATGCAGCATATCAACCGCACGCTCAACGGTGACATATACTACGTAAAGAGATGCCAACACTTGGACGAGACGCTCAACGCGATAAATATTGTGGTCGAAGCATTACTCAGCGACGTACAAGAGCTAGTGTGGCTGGTGGACGATATAGCTAGCGGTAAGGTCCGAGCAACGTCCCTTCCGCCACGCACATTCGCTACGTACCTCGTCGAAGCACTACCCCACCTACCGTCGGGCAGTAGCTTCCCGGTCGCAATAGTACACGACCAAGTGTCAACGCTTATGCGACTGGCAGATACCAGGGACTATAGCGAAGGCAACGCAGTAGTACTCGTGCTGGATATACCGCTGATCAGGCAGCAACGATATAGTATACAAAAAGTATATCCTATACCCATGCGAGCTGACAACGGCAGGCACTACTACATAGACGCGACCGAGACCCACTTGGTAATAGATATGGAGAATCGCAAGTACCTAAGGATGACATTCGATGACGTAAAAAATCGCAAGGTACTGGGCAAATCATACATTTGCCCACCAACACACCCTACTATTCCGGACACCAACGACGCAACCTGCGAAGTCCTAATCTATGCGAAAATGGACACCCGTAACGGGAAAAATTGCGCGAAAAGGTTTAACAAAATCACCTATCCCCTAATCGTTCCAATGCAACAGCAAGGACGATGGTTATACGTCGCGCCAACCCCAGTTCCCGTAGGAATAAATTGTGGGAAAAATCCCACTCAAAACGAAATACTAAATAATTCGGGAATACTGGCTTTGGTAGGCGTATGTTTAGTAACCGCCCGAGATTTCAGCATCAAAACCATCGGGCGAACATCGCAGGTCATCCGGGAAAATTACATTCCGTCATTCAATCTAGAATTAACAGAGATAGAGGCTCAGGCGCCCCCGACATAGACCGAGAAGAACATTCCACTCTTGAGCGTGCTGCAAGACCCAGAGGAGCTTCGAAAGCTCGGAGCTCGAGCATCCCGAATAATGGAAAATCTAAACAATACCGGAGACAAAACCGGAGCCTTGGTCGGCTACGGTCTGTTTAAATGTTTCAGGTATCAACGAAACAGAACACTGACAAGGACAAGCGAGGCAACGACCCCGGCAGCCGCCCGGGTAAACATCAACCTCGAGTCACTCGGACGACAACAGCCAGAGGAGCGACTGCGATCCGAGCTGGCCAGGGTATGCACGCGTCCCACCAACCGAGTGCGACTCGCCCACCCTGACAACGATAAGAAGCGAAACGAAAAAATTTAATGTATCATCTTTAATGAAATGGAAAAAAAATTTATCAAAATGTAAAAATTGTCACATGTACACAAAAAACTACCAAAAGAAAATTTTTTTCGGGAAAAATTTTTTTTTGTAAGGGGGGAGGGACGTTGTGCCGCGAATTATTCCAATTCAAGGTACATTCTGGAATATTCCATAGCTGACACAGCTAACGAAACATTGGATATCGTTCAAGACAGGAAACGAAGTCCAGTGCCTGATCGTACGATCGACACCGACAACGCCGACACAGCATGAGGCGACTCGCTAGGCGATCGACGATAGGCTAACACTAAAACTACTAACGAAGGGATTTTCGTGAACGCAGTTAGAGACTGCTTTTACGACAATTAGTCTAAAGGTAGATACGGAAAGAACGAGTTGGTTCCTCGTTAATTTCTCGAAAACACAACTAATTATTGTATGATTCTTTTCTTGTCACATAATAGATAACATAAAGTTACCGTTGTCTATAATAAACATACAACTATTACTTTTCTCGTAAATTCACGTGTTAGTCATTTAGTCGACAATTATCTCCTTATCGGCAAACGATCCCAAAAATAATAACTTTTAATACTCGTATTATCCCGATTACCGTAATAACTCAATTACGCGATACCGGCATAAGAACAACAATGATAAACTGGCCGAATCGGACTAATACAACACGTGAAATTACAAAATTCCCGTTATTTTTTAACATACCTCGTTTAGAGCTCAAAAATCCTTACATATCTCGTTTCAGGTTGGCCATTTTGACCCCGTAACACGTACTTCTGATTATCGATATATCGTTTTATGTATAGGACGAAGTAAATATCTAAGAAAATGTAACAGGGCAAGATATCAGGCCTTCATACGCTATGGTGTGGTAAAGCTTCGGCAACGAACGACCTTAATAATTCGTACTTCTTCTTAACGTTTCGATCCTATGGTCGGGATCCTCCTCAGAATCATTTTATTTAATTTTATGTTATGTTGAATTTTATCCAGTTGTCCTGACACTTAATCATTCAACACTACGTCAATTATTCTGCCTGCCTTTATTTTACATTCTGGTTTATCTGTTTCTTCCATCATTGTTGAATTGATGTGTAGAATATGATCTGTATTACCAACATGTACTCGTACCGTACGTTAGGTAGAGTGGCGCTGACGGCGCGGCTAGGTTAGCTAGCGAGCGTTAGCGCCAGTCATGATTTGCTCGTCGTACAGGGAGCAACCATTGTATTCGCTCTATAATAAAGCTTAGTATACCCACAAACACAAAAGTGGTGTCAGAAGTGGGATCACATCTATCGTGAGTAGTCGAAACACTGCTCGAAGAAACCCTGTAATCAAACATGAGCCGACCGACAACGGAGGTCTCACCCGAGCTACTACAAGCTATGTCCGCCATGATGGCCAGCGCGATCCAAGCAACAATCGCGAATATGGGTGCGGAAACGAGCAGAAACGGAGCGTCAACAACAATGCGACGTCGTCCACTACCATTCGTAATAAACGAATTTGTTTCGTCTGAAGGCACGTTAGTAGAAGATTATTTCAAGAGGTTCCAATGGGCTCTCGAACTGAGCAAGATTCCAGAAGATCAGTACGTCAGCTACGCACGAGTAGAGTAGACAAGGGTTCAGAGTTGAACAACGCTCTCAAATTTCTAATCAGCCCGCGACTACCTGAAGGCGTGCAGTATGAAGAACTACGGACGACGCTAATCGCTCACTTCGATCGGGCAAGGAACAAGTATGCGGAGAGTATCCGATTCCGGCAAATCGCCCAGCAAAAGGAGGAAACCGACGCCATTTTTACTCTGAGGCTACGACAAGGTGCAGTTCACTGTGAGTACGGAGAATTTATCAACAGGATGTTGATCGAGCAGCTTCTACACGGTCTGGAATCTCGCAAGATGTACGTCGAGATCATCGCCAAGAAGCCGAGTACGTTCGCTGAGGCATACGACATTGCGAATGCACTCGAAGTGACGCATAAAACCACAGACGCGGTCAAAATTTCCGGTTCTTCGGCAGAAGAAGCTACAACAAGCTAGGGTATGTTCCACCAAAGAATAGGCGCAACAAGGAAACACGTCAACGATCGTCATCCTGCGAAGCGAGGCAGCGAAGGGATCATCGGACTACGTTAGTCAACGAGAACCAAACGAGCAGAAATCAGTAAGGCCGTGTAATGGTTGTGCAGGGCAGCACAATCGGTATAGGTATCGTTTTCGTGACGCGGTATGCAACGCGTGCGGAAAAGAAGGCCACCTAGCGCGGGTCTGTAGAACGACCGAGAATTCCGAACCGCGGGTAATAGCATCTTTGCAACCGACCGAATGGATCGGCACTATCGATAAAGTCAATACCGTGAACTCTTTCAGAAAACATATCATCGACGTTCGCATAGACGGTAAGCTGTTATCAATGGAAATGGATTCAGGAGCACCGTGCGGTATTGTTAGTGCTTACACGTTGCGTTCAATTAAATCGGAATTCTCGCTAAAAAAACGAACAGACAATTCGTTAGTTATACCGGGCATCGAATTCCATGTATCGGTCGTATTTTAGTAAGTGTCGCTATTGCACAAACGACGCGGAAACTTTATCTATACGTCGTCAAAGGACGTTTCGACTCGTTACTAGGTCGGGAGTGGATCTCACACTTCGTACACAAAATAAACTTCGTAAAGCAGTTTTCTGCGTCAGATACAATTCATACGATTAGCACGTCTGCGCCACGTCTGTCGCAAAGTCAGGAATCACAACCTAATCAGCTTTTAGTTGAATATGAAAATAATTTTGGTCCTGTTGCAGGTACTTTAACTGGTCCACCTGTATCGTTACATCTCAAGCCAGGTGCGACGCCAATATTTGCACGAGCTAGAGAAATACCAGTGGCAGTCCGAGACAAATACGCCAAAGAAATAATTACAAAAATCAAGTCTGGATTCTATAAACGGGTAGATTATTCTGAATGGGCATCTACTACACATGTTGTCGTTAAGAAAAATGGTCAATTGCGTATCACCGGTAACTATAAACCTGCGGTCAATCCTCGTATTATTATAGACGAGCATCCGATTCCGAGGGCAGAGCACATTTTTAGTAAGCTTAACGGAGCAAAACTTTTTTGTCATCTCGATATTAGCGACGCGTATTCGCATCTTGTCCTCGACGGAGAATTCAGTCATGTTCTAACGTTAAATACGTCAACGCATGGGCTCGTCCGACCTACTCAGGCAGTATACGGTGCAGCTAACATTCCAGCCATATGGCGACGTAGAATGGAAGCAATTCTACAAGATCTTCCGAATGTCAAGAATTTTTATGACGATTTACTATTGTTCGCAGCAGACTTTGAGAGTCTACTACAGGTTCTTGATCAAACAATGGTTAAGCTGAGGGAACACGGGTTGCGTCTTAACCGAGACAAGTGTGTATTTGCCACACCCACTGTCGAGTTCCTAGGACACAAAATTGATGCACAAGGAGTTCATGAATCGGATAAACACATTAGAGCGATTAGTGACGCGCCAAAGCCAACCACCCCAGAGGAGTTACAGCTATTCCTGGGGAAGGCAACTTATTACAGTGCGTTTATTCCTGATTTATCTACAAGAGTACCGTCCACTTCGCAACGTATTACATGGCAAACCGTTTAAATGGTCACCAGAGGCGGAGAAAGCATTCGATGACATCAAGAATATCCTGATCTCACCCCAAGTATTGATGCCATACGATCCAACGCGACCTCTGATACTCGCAACGAATGCCAGCAACACAGGTCTTGGTGCTGTGCTTTCACATAAGTTGAGCGACGGGCAAGAACGTCCAATCGCATAGTCAAGTCGAACAATGAGCGAAACGGAGCAACGCTATCCTTAAATCGATAAAGAGGCGTTAGCAATAATTTGCGCTGTCAATAAATTCTTTTACTATTTGTATGCTCGACACTTCACGCTCATAACGGACCATAAGCCACTGACTCAAATTCTGCATCCAGAAAAGTCATTGCCTACACTTTGCATCAGCCGTATGGCCAATTACGGGGACTATTTATCTCATTTCAATCTCGACGTTCTATTTAGACCTACGAACGAGAATAAAAACGCAGACTACTGTTCACGCGCACCATTACCAGCGTCAACGCTCACCGTGCGGAGAATCACACTCAAAGAGAGGGAAGAGATAGAGTACGATGGATTCGATCATTTCGTTCTACATCAAATCAAGCAACTTCCAATTACTGCTGAAAACATCGCACAGGAAACACGCAAAGATCCTCATCTTGAAAGGATAATTCAGCATCTTGTGAGTGTTCAGGACCTTTCTCGTCTAGGCTACAAAGCACCAGAAGCAAATTATGGACTAGGAAGCGGCTGCTTAGTATTTGAGCACCGAGTCGTCATTCCACCAGTTTTCAGAAATGCTGTCTTAGACGAACTGCATACGGCACACTTGGGCATAGTTAAAATGAAAGGAATGGCGAGATCCTTCATTTACTGGCCAGGCATCGACTCTGAGATTGAGCATGTAGCTAAAACTTGCGTTAATTGTGCTAGCAATGCCCACGAGCCACCGAAGGCACGCGGCATGTAGAATATGATCTGTATTACCAATATGTACTCGTACCGTACGTTAGGTAGAGTAGCGCTGTCGGCGCGGCTAGGTTAGCTAGCGAGCGTTAGCGCCAGTCACGATCTGCCCATCGTACAGGGAGCAACCGTTGTATTCGCTCTATAATAAAGCTTAGTATACCCACAAACACAAAATAATGTGTTAATGTATATATTTCATTGTAATTTCTAATTTCTTTTCCTCTTCCATTTTTCCGTTACTTTCTGTTTACGGCTGGAGGAAAGCTTTACCACACCAATCAAACATGCGACCAAAGAAATACATCATCAATCTTCATATGCTATGTCCTCCTCGAACGACAGCTCCCGACACGAGCGCGCAGGGCCCCGGGATGACTACGTAGGGTGATAGTTAATAATTTTTTTTGTGCTTTATTTTATTAGCTTTGGGACCGTGCATCGCTGCATGCCGCGTGGGAAGCTACAACCGTCTTTAGCTTTCCACGATCGGGACTCAGAGTATTCTCGCTCGGCAATTGTCTGCGTAGTCTATCGAGGGCGATTTACCTATCGGACTGAGCTACGCACATCTATCGCCTATCTTAATTCATGCGTTGTCCAGCTGAGGCACTAGTCGCGGTTATCGAGCGACACCGATTCCCCCAATTAACCGATTTTGGTTCGTTAGGAGGGGATCATAGTTCACGGACACACGTGCCGGCATGACCTCAGGACTTTTTCCCGGTTACCGTCGAGCGAGTAGGACGTAGCGTCAAGAGTAGCCCTGTCCCGCACTACCTTTGGCCTTATCGAATCTGTTGACAAGCCGTGGGTACCGGTATATTTATTTTGCAAACGGAATCGAGCTCCTAAACGAGAGAGGGATTTGATCGAGATGACACGATTTCGAGGCGATTTTGGGAATAATCGAAAGTTTGCAAAGAATATCGCTGCAGCATCGTCCCGGTGAGCTTTCTTTCTCTCTACGGTCTTTCGTCATCATTTCTATTTTTGCTGACTTATATGTTAATTAGAGCTTGGTTGTACCTGCGATTCTTGCATACCACGCGCAGAGTATCATTCGTACGGGACAGACTGCATCTAGTAGAATGTAATATCGAGATCCTTCGGCAGTTACAGTTAAGCCACTCTCCGTGTTTTCTGTTACTTTTCCGTGTTCGTTTGTGTCGTGCGCGCGTTAGATAACGTATTACGTTATCCCGTTGTGTATTCGTGTGAGAGGGATTGTTACATTATAGACCGTGGCGCGTAGTGTCCAGACTAACGGACGTTTATTGATTTATATTGTTTTATTTATTTTCTTTTATTTAATTTATTTTATTGGACGTTGTTTCATTATTTTCGCAAATTGACGTAGTGGATATTCGACAGTCGTCCCGTATTTTGTATGTTGACGTAAGGGATTTGAACGGTCCGAGGCGTGTCTCGCATCGTTATATTGTCCGTTACGTTTTCTATATACGTTTTGGCTGATTTATGGATGATTATTATTTCTTTTGACGTTAGTTCTTTAATTATTTTTTTCTTCTAGTTATTTTATTTAATTGGTATTCGTTATTTATCGTTTCGTTTATGATTTATGCTGGGTTTTGCCTTTTATACGTCAGAAAAGTTTCCAGTCGGAAGGATCGAACAATTAGAAGCTTCGCGTACGTGACCTTCCGGCATCCCGTGATAGTCGAGTTATGTTGTGTGTGTGGGATTGACCCGGTATCGGCCGTATTGCGAGCTGAATTTTCGAGAAGACTTCTTATTTGACTTTGTCTGATCTTGTTTTGACGGTTCCTACGAAGATCTGAGATTCGAGTTAGGTTGTGTTGTGAATCAAGCGTAGATGACGTATTAGAGTGTAATTTGTACTGCCGAAACGATGAAGTCTACGAATTGTTAAAAAATCAGAGTAAATTTACGGGATATTTTAAAAATATTTTTTTGTTTTTTTTTGTCGAAACATCAGAAGCCGTTTTAAATAAATGAATGATCTGCCGTATTGGCATTTGTGAATCCCATATCCGTATTGTTGTTAAGTTATTTATTGATTTTATTTCTGGATTTTATTTATTGATTAATTTATTGAATTTATTAATTACCACCTTGACAGTCCGAACCACCCACTTTGCCTTGAATAGCTGTTGCTAGCCTAGGCAGAGTCTAGTCACCAATCTCGTTATTTTTTCTCCCGGCGCGTAAGCGCCTGGCGCCCAACTTGAAAGAGAAAAAATAAAGGGAGGAAAAATAGTGCCGACCGACTGTAGGTAACGTGAGGCCTGACCGTCGAGTTTTTTATTATATTATCTTAGGGAAATTTTTTTGTTTAATAATTAACTTCATTTTAATACAACTTTATTTTGTATTATTCCATTTCATATGTATTTTTGGAATTTTAGTAATTAATTATAGTAGTTTTTTTATATGCGCGGATATTTTTCAAATATTTTTTAAAAAAATATTGTTAACATCCTTTTTACATTCTCGTTAATATTATATATGGCTCTGATTGCATAAATAACAGTTTGAAAGCTTTAGTTATTGTTGGAGTTTGATATGCGGCAGTGAATTTATCGAACGCAGTACTGTAGGAAGTCTTCGTGAGGCGCACGGTATACCAAGCTCTCTCACGCTGTATAGTACAGAGCTCAAGGCCGGTGTTAAGCGGAAAAATGTTATATCGTGATTTTTTACTTCAAATACGAACTGTTACGACAGTTCGTATTTGAAGTGTCGTAATACGAACTGTCGTAACAGTTCGTCACTGATTTATTCACTTCGATAAACAATTGTGAGTTGATAGTACAAATGCAGTCTGCTGACCGTGGTCGAGCAGAGTGACCAAGTAGTATGTTGGAGAGTACTCGTCGAACTGGCTCTCGTCGTTAGGAGCTACACCGCGCCGGTGAGAACTGCTGACGAGGTCCAGGGTGATAAGGACTTCTCGGTAGGATTTTTGTTACAGCGTTACAGCCGGCCGTGTTTACGTTTCGTTGTATGTCGCCGAGAGAGTAACAGTCTTCTGCAGTGGAAACTGGTACTCCCGTCTGATATAATATTATTCCCGCTTATTATAGAACTCTGAAATATTATTTGGAACTATATATGGTATCGAAATATTTTCAACTGAGTCGAGCGAATTTGCGATTCCCGGGTATATATCGGTATTTATTTAATCAGCATTATTTATTCAATTAATCGGTCATCTATTTATTTGTTCGACTGTTTATTCATTCAATATACTGGTTTTTGCTCTTTTGGTTATTTTATTTATATCATTTTTTTCCTTTATAAATATTTGATTTATTAATTGTTTTACATCTTAACGAGATATCACGGGTCGTCAACCCCGTCCTTATTTTTTTTTTATTTTTCCCGTCCTTATCTTCTATAATTCCTTTATTATAAGAATTTTTTTTCCTTCTTTCTTATATTATTATTAATTATTTCTTTATTATCTATTTATTTAATGGTCAGGCCGAACTTAGAACGACTATTTATTTATTGAATTTATTTATTTTTCTATGCGTTTTTATTATTTTATTTCATTTCATTTTTTTTATAAATATCTAATTTATGAGTTATTTCATTCAGTCAACCGACACTTATTGTTTATTCGCCAACTAATTGGTTTATGTATTCATTGATTAATTTTCATTTTTATTATTTATACACGAATTTTATTTTGACTTACGCTTATCGTTGATGTATTCATTTATTAGTTCTTTGCGATCTCTTTGGTTGGTTGACGGTTTTAATTTTGACGAATATATTTTTTAATCTGACTTATTTGACTTTTTCAAAGTTTTTCTTGTTTATCCTTTAATTGTCCTCGTCCTTTTTACTTTGCTTATTCTGGGCAATAATTTTTTATATCAAGATCGATCTCGTGAATTGAATATTTTCCTTTTTACTTTTTGTGGACTTTACGATATTATCCCGAATGGACTCGCCGCTCCTCAGTGACTGATTTTTATTTCGTTTTTTTATGTTTTCCTTGGATTATCTTGTTGGTGGGTATTTATTCACTTATTTATCTGTTTTATTTATTTTATGTTATTGTTGGGGATTCCCTGGTGATCTTTAATCTGTAACATGTCGGAGAGGAATGAGTTTTCACTCAGGACAGGTGTGAAATAACCAGACCAAAGATGTAGGTAGTCGTTGATTCTACCTCAACTCGCTTTCCTACAAAAAAAAATGTATGAAAAAATTACACGAATAAATTTAAAGTGAATTTGATGAGTTGCACATACAATTGTATTAATTTTGTGCCGAAATATGTGAGGTGAAACGTGGTGCAGCCAGAGCTGCAAAGCACGCCACGAGGTGAGACTTTTGAGGATGCACAAATTGAGATTTCCTCACGTCACCACCATTGAGTTTAGTTAAATTATGAAGGTGCACGCTTACTAAGTATTTTGAGTCCTGTTGAACACTTCTTGGTTGAGTAGATCTGAAAAAAGCAGTGAAAATTTCCGAGGTGAGAGCAGAGTAGAGAGAGTAGATGCTATCTATGCGCTTTTTACGAAAGTGTCATTATTTTCAAGATGGCCGAGCTGTATGAATGCGTCGTTGTGAGACGCCGAAGTCAAGCGAGAAACCACACCTCTCGCTTGAGTACAGAATGCCTGCGAAGTGCTGCCTCGGCTGTTTGCGCGACAGCCGTGCGCAACACAACACCTAGTATCACCAGGTTGATGCACGGCGATTATTGATCGCCGTGCGTCAGCTGATTCCTCAACAGTTATTTTTGGGTTTTTAAAAATTTTGTTTTTTGTTGTTCAGTTATTTCGTTATTTCTTTTATTTTTGTCCTGTTTATTTATTCATTTATTTCCACCTTTTTAAGTATTTTTTTGTTGTTATTTTGGTTCTTTCTTCGGTGTGACATACCACTCGTATTTTAACCCTTTGCACTCCGTTGTCGCCTTATTTGCGACATTAAAGCCTCTATTTTTTCACGATTTCTTTAAAAAGTAAAAAATCGTCAGTTCTGGTTGCCTCATTAATTCTTAATGAATGAGTGAGGCAATCAGAGTTGACAAAAATAATTAATGATTCGATTGTTAAAGATCTTTCTGAGATCGATAACACAGGGATCTTAGGTGGCGCTGACTCTAACCGGGTTGCGAACTGCCAAAAATTTTCCATAAAAAATTTGGTCAAATCATTGTCGCTTAGATTTATCACTCTTAAAGCCTCTATGCCCTACTAGGCTGGAGTGCAAAGGGTTAAGTTCGCAATAGACGAATTTTCGTACAAATCGATTCTTTCATTCCTTCAGTCATTGGAATGGATCTTTAATTTTGCTGGACCCTCTACCCTCATATAATTAGGTTTTTTTTCTTTTTCAAAAAATCAAATTACTCTTAACGAAACGATCTTTCAGCTCGTACCCCGGGAGAAATAATTTTCCTTTCTTTTACCTCATTTATTTGATTCTTTTAATTTTAAAGTTCGTTTGTGGGTGATCCCGGGGAAACGGAAAACAAGATGGTTCTGTCAAGAACACCGGGGGAAATAGCCTCGCTGACCGAGGAAGAGGTTAAGGCTGAATTGTTTTCCCAGGGATTGCCGGTAGAGGGCTCTTCGGAGGCTAGGCGAGAAAGATTATACCTCGCTGCAAAACAATGTTATCCTGATGTCCAACCCAAATAACAATCATGCGTCGGTGATGAATCCGTTCCAATATTCGTCTCCGGTCAGAACGGATCATACTAATTCGCGTGGTGAGTGAATTTTACAATTTACTAATTCGTATACAGGGTGGCCGATTTATCTGAAGACATTGAAATATTTCGAAAACTACGCATCGGATCAAAAAAAGTTCTGAAAAAAACTTGTTTGCCTGGAAGGGGATCATTCAATGATACTAAAGTCGACCCCTCATCCCTATCCCCTGGGGTTGGGGCAACTTTGAAATCATAAATGGGATCCCCTATTTTTTATTGCAGATTTCCCATAAAAAAATTAATAACTTTTATCTGAAACATTTTTTTTCGATTCGTGATAGATGGCACTGTAATCGCAAGGGACCTGATTTTTGCGAATATCTCGAGAAATTACACATCGGATCAAAAAAAGAAAAAACACATGTTTAATTTTTCAAAAAGCTGTTCAGCGATACGAAACTCGATCCACCCTCCCCCCATCCCTACCCCCTAGGGTGGGGGTAGGGGCAACTTTGAAATCGTAAATGGGAACCCCTATTTTCGGGGGGTCTAGAAGTTAAAGGTCACAATTTCGAATATTTAATCTAATTTATTGAACCGTGAGGGGCAAGGGGACTCACCTAAAACAAGCACCCCGATGGTGAGAGGCAAGGGGACTCACGTAAAACAAGCACCCCGATGGTGAGAGGCAAGGGGACTCACCTAAAACAAGCACCCCGATGGGAACAAAAACTACTACGTCCACGTCGTTGTTCCTGGGTAACGCTAAAAGTAGTTGTTAACTTATTGATAAACGAATACATGCTTTCGATTGCAGCGCCATGTGTGAGAAAATTTCATATCAACAATAAAGTCAATTCAATGGATTTTGTCATGGAAAACCAGGAAAAAAATAGGGTTTTCCAATCACGATTTTGAAGCAGCTTCCATTTTCACCACAATGGGGTAGGGATAGGGGAGGGTGGATCAAGTTTCGTATCGCTGAATAGCTTTTTGAAAAATGAAACATGTCTTTTTTCTTTTTTCGATCCGATGTGTAATTTTTCGAGATATTCGCAAAAATCAGGTTTCTTGCGATTACAGCGCCATCTATCACGAATCGAAAAAAAATATCTCAGATAAAAGTTACTTATTTTTGTATGGGGAATCCGTATCTGCAATAAAAAATAGGGGTTCCCATTTACGATTTCAAAGTTGCCCCAACCCCAGAGGGTAGGGGTGAGGGGTCGACTTTGGTATTATTGGATGACCCCCTTCCAAGCGAACAAATTTTATTCAGAACTTTTTTTGATCCGATGCGTAGTTTTCGAAATATTTCAATGTCTTCAGATAAATCGGCCACCCTGTATAATGACATAAAAATTAGAACTTAGAATTGAAATAGATAATAGAATTATCCTTACTTTATTTTGTAGGTGCGTGGTGGTCCTCGAGCCAACCAGCGAGGGACGTTGTGTGACATATTTTGTCGCAACGTTATAGTAATTTGACGGCTATCGACCGCAAATTATAATAAAATCCATTCTGTTTAATACTATCTTCGCGCTTTTTACTCTCGTTCATGCGAGTACCAACTCCTTAACGACAATCGATCCCAAATAAAACTTTTAAAAATATTATATTATCCCTTCAACCGTGTTATCACAAAATACGTGTCAAACGGCATAACAATGTACTTATTTTTACAGAGAATCTGTTTTTGTGAGGATGTAATTTACCTGATAAATGCCACATGAAAAGATTCTGCCACTTGTTTAAAGATCGAAGTATACGGTTGGACATTTTTTGAAACTCACATCATTAACTGCAAATAAAAGTATATTAATTAATACATCATTTTGTACATAAAGTAGTCAAGTAAATTTATTTTGTAAATAAATTTTGTAAAGACCTCGTGACAACCGATCCGATATTATTGAAAGAGTATTTGTTAGATTGCAATCTATGATATACGTTATGCCTTCTTTATTTGCCCATGGTGCATTCTTTTGGCTTCGCTTATGTTTTTTCTCCAATCCATTCTTTTTTTATTTTTTTGTTAATGATCAAACATATCGTGCATTCAGTTCTGTCTTGAGCCTCCATAAATTTCTTTACCACGTTTCCACAATCAATCGATAATTTCGACTTGACATTGAGGATACATCCTCAATGTTAAAAATCTTGGCAGGTAATCCCTAATTGACGTTCGGGATCAGAAAGCGGTTAATCTCTGGGAATCAATTTGTGCCTATAATTTCCTGGAGCCTTGTTATACTCACACCACTCGCCACACTTTTCATGTTGACCGAAGGCAAGGGCCATGATGTACAAAATTGCATCTTGTACTGTAGTCACATTGCCTTTATTTTTCTTTTATGGTACAGTATATGTGAAACCGTTGCTGCAATACTTAAAAAGCTTCACACTTAGTTTCAGTGCAAACAACGCACTAGTCACACCTTTCTTCGTGTGATTTAAATCACAACGCTTCTGAATTTCTCAATCGGATTTGCGACGTACGGCAGGCAAAATTGATGAGTCGTTGTCGGTAATCAACGCGTCAATCTTAACACCTCTTCGTCGAGCAGAGAGTTCTCGCACATCAATGCAACAGCCATTGCAGGTTCCATCGCTTTTGCCATTCTTTCGAAATTTTTACGACATTTATGGTTGGTTCGATCATGATCTGCCTCGCATAATGCACACCTTTTCGTCTTGATATTGACACCTAAGAATTTCTGTGTGGGTACACCAATTAGACAGGATAGGTCCAGTGACTAGCATTTTGTTCCCTACCAATCTCTTCATATGGTATTCAAAAATATGTATTCATGTTATTTTTTACAATAACACCAATGAAAACAGTAAGTTATAGACAGGTAAATTCAGAGACTGACAAAACAGCCCATCGACCTTAGAACAACAATACATTTTCAATCTGACCGGTTTCTTGATATGGCAAAAGAAACTATTTATCAAGCAAATTTTTTACGTAGGAGATGTCAGTCATTTAGCCAGTAAAAATGCTGCTGCACATTTTTTCCGACTGAGTTTAGTTTTAGAGAAAACAAAAAAACTAGTTACCCGTTACTCACTTTTCAGAGTACAACGTGTAACTTTTTTTTCTGAAATACCAAGCGTCTTGGAGAAAAATGTTTCTCGCACTCATGCAATGGTTAAGCGAGTGGAATTATCATTAAGTTTTTACAGGAAGTTATTAGAAAGTATTTACGTACAGGATTCCATTCAACTTCGTCAATACTATTCCTGTGTGTATAGTAGCTGAAAAATATTAGTCATTATTATACATTCATATCACAATAAAAACAACATATGCAAGCTACTCGTACTTACCAAGAGCAATCAACACGTTCATGTCATAAGTTTGTGATTGTGCTCTTCTTTCTTCAAGCTGTTTGTATGACCTTCGAATAGTTGTGAGCACTTCATACAATGAATAGAATATGCGTGAGCGAACCCAAATTTCTGTTCACTTTCGCAATATCGAAATGACAACGGGATTTTGCAACTTAAATCCCATAATTCCTAGGCTAGTGTCTCGAAATCCATAATACGTCGTGCATCAGTTTTTAAGCCGGATTCTTCTGTCTCCTCACGTTTTCAGCATTTATTTTCCGTAACTAGTTCATTACTTCTCTTTTTTTTTTTTGCTAACACAAATTTTCTAGGCTTTGTGCCGGTCGTGGCCTTAACACAATGTTTTGTATTCGCAGAAGTCGAGTGTTTTCACAGTTTTAACGCTTTGATATCGAAGAGGTTAAACCCACGCGATCGAGTAGGAAAAGATACAGATAGAACCAACGTTGCAAAATAGCAACCGAGGAATACTACGCGAATCGTTGAAGTAACTATTTTTTAATTTTTGTAATTATATGGAAACATTCAGTGAATGGTTTACACGTGGAATAATTTATTTGTTGAAACTAATTATTTCTACGAGTGTCGAGAATAGGAATAAGTATAAGTAAGTATAAGCAGTGATATGACTAGTTTTCAACGACAGGATTACCTTAAGAGTCATCGAGCGAGGGCATACGAAGCGCCAAGTGGCCAAATAGCAAACTACGATTTCGTAGTTTTCGGATTTCGTCGAAAATACAATAGTATCAGGAGTACAAATTGAAAATGCGGGATTTTTTTCTATTTTCGAACGTTTATTCTGAAAAAATGGTAACAAATGAATTATTCAAAGTATTGTCCATCGCTAGCCACAACTTTTTCCCATCTTTCTGGCAATTTACGGATACCGTCGCGAAAAAATTCGGCCGGCTTGGCTGCTATCCAGTCATCGACCCATTTTTGGGCTTCTTCGTAAGAATGGAAGCGCTGGTCAGCTAGGCCATGTGTCATCGATCGGAAAAGGTGGTAATCGGAAGGAGCAATATCTGGGCTATACGGCGGGTGGAGTAAGACTTCCCATTTCAGCGTTTGTAGGTATGTTTTGACCGGCGCTGCAACATGTGGCCGAGCGTTGTCATGTTGCAAAATTACTTTGTCGTGTCTTTGCTCGTATTGTGGCCGTTTTTCTTTGAGTGCGTGGCTCAAACGCATCAATTGAGTTCGGTATAGTGCTCCTGTGATGGTTTCGTTCGATTTCAATAGCTCATAATACACCACACCCAGCTGGTCCCACCAAATACAGAGCATGAGCTTGGCGCCGTGAATATTTGGTTTGGCCGTCGATGATGATGCATGGCCGGGGTAACCATATGATTTTTTGCGCTTCGGGTTATCGTAATGAATCCACTTTTCATCACCAGTGACAATGCGATGCAAAAAACCCTTCCGTTTTTGCCGTTCGAGCAGCAGTTCGCATGCAAAAAAACGGCGCTCGACGTCTCTCGGCTTCAGCTCATACGGCACCCAATGTCCTTGCTTTTGGATCATTCCGAGGGCTTTTATACGATGGGAAATGGCTTGTTGTGTCACTCCCAATGAATCTGCGAGCTCTTGTTGAGTTTGACACGAGTCTTCATTGAGTATTGCCTCCAATTCAGCATTCTCAAACTTTTTCACTTGGCCCGGCCGCTCTTTGTCCTCAACGTCAAAATCACCACTTCTAAACCGCACAAACCATCTCTCGCACGTTGAAACCGATGGAACATGACTCGGATAAGCCTCGGAGACCAATCGATGTGCTTCAGCAGCACTTTTCTTCAAATTAAAGAAGTAAATTAAAACTTCCCGCAAATGCTGTTTTGTTGGCACGAAACTCGACATATTGAGAGCTCAAAAAAACTATGAATTTGACACTGCGACAAATTGACACATACTGAAAATTAAAGCTATAAGACGTAGCTTTGACATGAACATAGTCACAGTACTGCCTGATGCGTATAGCGTTAGTAACGCCATCTGTTATCAAACCCGCATTTTCAATTTGTACCCCTGATATTATATAAAAAAACATTAAAAATGAATTCTTTCATTTATTATGAT
Organism: Cylloceria caligata; assembly: GCA_963942595.1. Classification (NCBI taxonomy): domain Eukaryota; kingdom Metazoa; phylum Arthropoda; class Insecta; order Hymenoptera; family Ichneumonidae; genus Cylloceria; species Cylloceria caligata. The sequence goes on from OZ012706.1 coordinate 28,493,223, forward strand.
TTGCGGTCTGGTCCGTCTCTCCATGCAATTTTTTTCGCATAGACACAATAAATTATCGAAAATTCGTAGCAGCTGTCGTTAGCCATGACGCTTTTCTCGCGAACTCATTAATTCATTTAACTACAATTTTCACGCATATCTGCTACACTTCACTGGACCAGACCGCAAATCTTACCATTGCACTGCACTTAAACAAAAAAATTCTAACTTGTTTCATTGCAAATCCAAGCGATAATCCGAAAAGTACGAACGGATATGTCAAAGTCGTGTTCGCGGCCATATTGCAGTCTATGCTATCTAATTGTTAGTTCCAGCTCCTGACGGTAGATTCGCGATTCACGGTTGTCGGTATAAGCGGATAAGCGGGCGTGAAGGCATAAGCGTAAAGCGGGCCCCGAGCCAAGACATTTTTTAATTCTGACTCAATGTTGCTGTAGAATCTATGTTGGTTTCTCGATTGAAAGTTTATTTACTGTACCCGGCCACAAGGATCGGTGGGATACGACTCGGTGCAGAACCAACGATACTTAGGAGTTGGAGGCAGAGCTGCCAGAAAGCGGCCGCAGCAGCACGACGCACACAAGCGCACACCCGTGTACGTGCGACCGCCCGAGCTCGTGGAGCATCGGACAATAGAAGGAGACAGATATATGACTGTCTGTCTCTTTCGGGCTGCTCGCGCTGCTACTGCTGCTAGTGCTCGGGCTGTCGCGCGATACATTTAACTCTGACTGAGACGAGCGCGTAACGTATGTTAATTTGCGGTCGATGATAATTCGAATCCACGCGGTGACACATTTTTTTCCAGTAATTATTGCATTTTACGATTAATTAATTATTGTTATTTTATATTTTACATAATTTTGCTATTTCTTGTTTTATTACGTATGTGATACGGGCCATGTTATACCTCATAAAAACTGTATCCGTACTATTGCTGCAAAGAATGGACTATAAAATGTAATGGTTGCTTAAAAAATTTGACACAACGAGAACTCGAACTGTCATCGGCCGCGGATGAGAGATATAACGCGCACGCTTCACTGATTATCGTTGTTAAGCTGCATTAGCAAATTAAGATACACAAATTTGATTCAAAGCTTCTGAAAACTAAAAATATAACAGTTAATCCAACCAACCGCGTTAACGATTGTTGGAAGAATTACCAAAAGAACGCAATCCACTCTTGGCCAACGTGTACGTTATTTTCTTCTTTAGTATATATATATATGTTTGGCAATATACTTAATAATTTATTAACACGAATTAAATGAAAGCAACGTTATGTTCTTTTTAATTATATACATGTGTTTGTTATTATAATATCGCATAAATGTACGACGTACATGTTGTTGCTCGACGGAAACCGCGAGAAGGTGGTGGTTTCTTCTTTTAAATAATAGAACACCAATCTTTTAATTTCCTACTCAACAGTGTAAATAGAACGTATATAAGTATCACGTATAACGTTGTGATTATAACGTATATGTAACATCACATTATCGAATAGGAAAGTATGACATTGATGCTATTACTCTTATTTGATGTTCACTGGAAATTGTAATGTATATATATATATACATTGAACTGGAATATATTCAAGTATCAATAAATGAAACAAACAATTATTTAATATTTTCTTACGTTAGTTCATAGAAACGCGAAAGTTATGCAAGAGCACGATAGAGTTCTCATTACTAACATTGAATAAAGCGTTCATACTTCACGTACTATATCTAACATGATACTTTAAGTAATAACAGGACATTAAGCACCAGATTAACGAAACACATTACATTAATAAAATTGACTGAAGACAACGGAGATGAAATACAATTTATTTAACACGTATCACTATGCAAAATAAATAGTTTTTTATTTTTGGTTTCCAGAAAATTTGTTATGTTTGTATCAAACACTTTCGCGGTGAATTTGTGGTTTCTTTGCGGTAAATAAATTGCATCACTAGGTTAGACATGTGGGTTGAAGTCATGTTATTGATTTATAATCCGATGCGTTTTGTGAATATGTCAATTCACTTTATCTGAATTAGGATCAACCTGAAAAAGTAAAGTAAAAAGAAATCTTCACGAAACGTCGGTTGCAAAAATCATGTACACACTGGTCCAACTCGGACGTCATACCTAGTTTTTAGGTGTATGTGTGTGCTTCGCCAATTATTCTTTTTTGCTTTAAATATTTTTTGATACATGTAATCAAATACTGTATCCAGCAAGAAATATCATATTTGTGTACGTTTTCATATATGTAAAAAATTAACAATTCTCAAATAGCATTTTTAAAAACTAAGTTTGTATTGTTTAGTGTTTTTATAATTACGCTTTTTCCTCATAAGACTGCACATTATGAAATAGGAGATTCTTCTCCTACAAAAAGTAGCGTTTATTGCACATTCTTATTGAAAACATTTTCGCATGATATGCATTGCAACTAAGAAAAAAGTTGAAGATTGCGATTTCAAATATTTCGTTTTATATGTAAACATTTGATTTATGAAAAAATTGAATATCTTTTTAGCCAATATCTTTTTAGCATAAATGTATGTCACTAAACGTTACGAAATCTATACACTTCACGTTGCTCGATTTAGTTATATTCGAGTGTCTATGGATGACAATAATAGGGTGTCCCTTATTTCTTGAATGAAACGTCGAGCTTCTTTTCATAGCAATCACGTAGTCCTAAGGTTGTTCCATGTTTTCTCGAAGTTGTTTCCTTGGATGTTTGTATAACGTTGCATGCGATTTTTGTGCAAGTTTATCGTAGGATATACATGCATAATTCTTCATGGTTCGTTCTTATGCTATTTCTTTTCTTGTCACATACATCCAATAAGATTATGCAGCTGTTTTGCTTGACAAAAGTGCTACAATAAATTAAATCGCACCAAAAATAGTGTATATCCTCAGGTACAATATGTATGTATCTGTAATGTATCTTGATGTTGGCCTCGCTGTCTTACATTATGAACTGTATGTGCAAACTACATTTCATATAATCTGCGTGCAGGTTGTTGCAGTCTTTTTTTTGCGTAGTTATCCGTCTTCTTATGAAAAATCCACACGGAGCGATGATTACAATTGTTAGTCTTCTTGGGCGCTTCAATTGAAATAATTTCCATTGTTACTCCCTCTTGTTTCTTGAAGAAACACCAATGCACAAATTGCGGATTGGGTGATAATAAGAATTATCTATACAAAAGTAATGAATGACACATTTCTACGTTGATTCTTGTAAGTTGTGCTAAGCGACAGTGCGAACAGATCCTCTTCTTTTGATTAACTCTTCAACTTCTATTGTTCATGCAGATAATATTATATATTCGATGTATCGTCTTGATAAAATGCTTACTCACCACTACATGAACGTTACAAACGCGCCCTGGCAACATATCAGCATCAACAACAAACATAATACTTTTTATGTGCATTATGTCGCATGCATCTCTCCATTGAAGCGAAGTTTGTCGAAGTAATAGAGTTTATTCCGTGATGCGGTCCAATAATCGATAGAATATTTAATATCCTAGGCAATGCAACAATTATCGTTCATTTGTATGTTGTTGTATTCGTAGTATCCGTATTAACGTTTTAAAAGGATAACAATAACGATGCCGATATACATTTTATTCGCTAAAAATATCTCAATAATTGTTTATAAACATAGAGAATTCTTCCAATTTCCTCTTACTACAAAGCAGTTGTCGAAAAAGATTTATTAAACATCACATTTATAAATTATTATTTTTTTAAGAATATTGCTGATTTTATTTCATATAATGTTCACTTTTATGAGGGAAAATATTTATTTCAAAATAAGCTATTTAAAAAAAACGCTTGAGAAATGTTCAATTAAAAAGTGCTATATAACAAATTGTTCCATGTAGTTTTTTCATCACATTATTGCATTTTAAAATATGATATTTCTTGTTAGGAACAGTTTTTTGAATTTTTCTTGAAATATTTTTAATATTTATAAGACGTATTATATAATTTATAATGCTTGTGTGAACCATGAAAAAATGGTTTAGAAGTGAAACAATTCTTTAAGTATATATTTCAGCAGTATTATTGTGTGTGGATAAAAAAAGTCCTGAAAAATACTAATCTCTAAATGTCATTAAAAAGTACTAGCCGGAATAGTTATTCTGTACATTTATATTTAAATTGAGATACTGGCGTGCAAATATGTTATAATAATCTGTTTGTCATTTCTCATCAATATTGCCCATGCTTTTATGCCACAGACTGTAACGCAATGTACACCGAGAAACATTTGCATTTTCTAAATTAGAGTACATATTGTATATTCTATAAGCTCTTTTAATATATATTCCTTCCAAGTAGCGATATTCCTTGTAGAACTTAATGTTTATGGAATTTTCTTACTTTGAGTATGCACAGCTTAATCACGAAAACTCAACTTCTGCAAGGAGAATTAATTGCTTAAATAGATTTCCATACACTTTATGTCAACAGTGCATATACCCAAGGAATACATCGCAGTCTAAATGACATCATTTTGACTTCAAATAATATAATTTTGACAGTTAAGTGTTTCTTAGGTATTCCTTGGGTATACGTTTAATGTTTGTTCTGTGTATTTTTTCTAAAAATGGCTTACAAAGTGGCTGGGTGCCTGAAGGAAAATTTGACTGATATGATAGCAACATTTTTCTATTATACTTTGTTTTTGAAATAGAAATATTCCTGCTTGAGTTTTATCTTTAGAACGCCTAACAGCTTATGATTTTTGGCTTATGAAATTTGACTCTAAAACTATTTTTTGAAAAAATATACTTCGTACACTTTTGTTTATCGTAATTACTTTTCTTTTTGTCAGGGAAGCTCCTAAAGGATAAATTAATCTTTTATTTTCAATATATTTCAGATCATTGTTTTACTATTTTGCAATTTGTTTCAGCGAAATAGTAATAAAACAGGATTTTATGTGGTTAAAAATAAACATGTCGTTCATGAACCTGAAAGAAGAAAATTCTGTTTTTATTGATAAAACTTTACACATCTGTGGAACAAAACATAATTTTAATGTTTCATTTGATACGCAGATCCTGAGACAATAAATATTCGCAATTTGTAAAATTGATCAATATAAACGTGAAAGATTGTAGTAAAGTTAATACCATGAATTGAACTGTCAAATATGAAAATAGATCTCCTTTTTCAATATTGTTACTATCATACATAACGAGAACTGTACTGGTGGCTTTGATGATGAATGAATAAGAACAGCAATTTGCGTTACCTGTCAATTTTACTGCAAAGATCATTTCTAAATTTAATTTCGACGATATGTGGAAGACAATCTTGCAGCGACACATGTCAAGTAAAAATTCCATAAAACTCGATAAACCTTTTTTGTTAACTTATTGTAAACAAAAGGAAATTTAAAGTATTCTCAATGTTTATGAATGGCTTATTAATATACTTTTCAAGAGAAAAGAGATAAATGTATATAGACTCACCGTTATCTTTTTCAAATAAATGCAAACAGCACAACTTAAAACGAACGATCAATTATCGTTGGGTCGTTTAAGATAATAATTCAGTCAAGTATTGGACTGAATTACAACGAAGTCAACTGCGTTACTTCGGCAAACTTCGCTTCTATGTACATTCTGCACATATATTGTAAAAAAATATATATACTAAAGAAGAAAATAACGTACACGTTGGCCAAGAGTGGATTGCGTTCTTTTGGTAATTCTTCCAACAATCGTTAACGCGGTTAGTTGGATTAACTGTCATATTTTTAGTTTTCAGAAGCTTTCAATCAAATTTGGGTATCTTAATTTGCTAATGCAACTTAACAACGATAATCAGTGAAGCGTGCGCGTTATATCTCTCATCCGCGGCCAATGACAGTTCGAGTTCTCGTTGTGTTACATTTTTTAAGCAACCATTACATTTTATAGTCTATTCTTTGCAGCAATAGTACTGATACGGTTTTTATGAGGTATAACATGGCCCGTATCACATACGTAATAAAACAAGAAATAGCAAAATTATGTAAAATATAAAATAACAATAATTAATTAATCGTAAAATGCAATAAGTACTGAAAAAAAAAATTGTCACTGCGTGGATTCGAATTATCATCGACCGCAAATTAACATACGTTACGCGCTCGTCTCAGTCAGAGTTAAATGTATCGCGCGACAGCCCGAGCACTAGCAGCAGTAGCAGCGCGAGCAGCCCGAAAGAGACAGACAGTCATATATCTGTCTCCTTCTATTGTCCGATGCTCCACGAGCTCGGGCGGTCACACGTACACGGGCGTGCGCTTGTGTGCGTCGTGCTGCTGCGGCCGCTTTCTGGCAGATCTGGTTGGAGGATCAATCAGGGCGACCGAGGCCCACATGTTCCATGGCCCGCCACTGAAATCCTTACATCCTGCAATACCGATAACTGTTACTTTTCTCTGGATGCCTTGGTTGACACACTTGCCACAAGTGGCTCTAGCTACAATGTGTATTTTTTCCGCGAGCGGCGCTACCCTCGATTCTGAGTTGGTCACGTGTGCTCGATGACTCTTAATGCTTATTTTCACGTGCATGTCAGTGCGTCAACGGTCCCTTGCAGAACTTTTTTTTTATTGCCCTTGGACGACTATTCACATTGACTCCCAACAGCGTTCTGACTCCACCTTCTGTACCATTAGCAAACGTCTTCTTTAATCGATCCGATGTGAATCCAGCCACGGCCTTATCAGTCAGTATGCCATCGGAAAATTTTGACTTTAAGCAATCAAGTGTATTATCGAGTGTAAACTTCGAGGTGTGAGCACGGTAGTATAGGAAGCACACATGGCACCTGATTTAAAAAACGCTGGCTGAACCAATTACATCTTCTTGTTCCACAAAACGAAATCGAAGTGGAATTTTTCTGTTGTGCCCATTTTGCAATCTCCATCACTTAACGTCCTTCTGCACTACACAATGGTCAAAAAAAAAATGGTCCGAGATGGAGTCCGGGATGAAGTCTAGGATGGAGTCTGGGATGGTATACGGAGAGTTCAGGAGATAGTCCAAGATATAAAATGGGGAATGATCCATTACCATTGTTCATTCTGTACTCCACCATGGACTTCGTCCTGGAGTCCCGGAAATCTACCCCTGATCCGATCCTGGACTCCCGAGACTTCATCCGAGTTACAACATCGATGTTGCGTATTGTGTTTAATGGCGCGGTTCCAGTAAGCTCGATCAGCATCGACATCATTTATAAAGTCCAGGTCGTATACCTTCATAATTTTTGCTGTCCACGCCTCGGACAATATATCTTCCCTACTTAATTTGCTTGCATTTTTCGCGAGACACCAACTATCCTCGTAACCGTATGCGGAAACGCCACTCCGTTATTGACTGATTTTTCTCGATCACTTCTTTCTCTTTGCATGTGTGCATTCATTTTCCAGATGTAAATTTCTTTTTTTATGAGCGTGCACTGACGTGTTCGGGCGGTTTATCATGCTCATCCTCCTAATGGGATTAATCTTTTATCCTGGTTAGTGACAATCCCGCCAATCTGATTGTCAACCAAGTCTTATACGGTTACGAGCACAGTTAGTTGCACGCTTCATACATATTTTAAGTATGAAATTATCTAGGTGCTCCTAGAGTCCTGGACTCTATCCAGGACTCCTAAACATTATCTCAGCTTCTATCCCGGACTATTTTTTTTCTGTGCAGAAGTTCAATACTTGCGGGGTTTTTAAGGAGACGTCCAGTACTATGACGACTCTTAGCGATGTTTTGACAACATTTTTCGGCCCGTACGAGGAATACCAGGTCTATAAATATAAAACCGGAATTTGCCCATAGATGGCCCTAGCTGTCAATGTAGTTACCGCCAAACCGCGTCATTGGCGCAATTTCCTTGCTGACATCTCTGACAAAGATTTTCAACTCACAACAATACAAGTTTCATACAACAGCATAGTTTGTAATAGCATTGAACATGTCGAATTTTGTGCCTGGAAACTACGATTTGCGGACAGCATTCATTTTCTGTTACCATTTGAAGAAAACTGGTGCAGAATCACATCGAAAGCTTGTCGAAGCTTACGGTGAGTATGCTCTTGGTAAATCACAGTGCTTTGAGTGGTTTAAAAAATTGAAAAGTGGCGATTTTGACGTGAGAAACGAAGAACGTGGAAGACCACCGAAAAAGTTTGAAGACAGCGAATTGCAAGCATTGTTGGATGAAGATGACGCTCAAACACATCAACAACTCGCGGATCAATTTAATGTAACACAAGAAGCCATCTCCATACGTTTGAAAGCCATGGGAAAGATCCAGAAGATGGGAAAATGGGTTCCACATGAACTGAATGAAAGACAGCAGGAAAACCGAAGAAAGTCATTTCTCCATCGAATTGTGACTGGCGATGAAAAGTGGATATATTTTGAGAATCCTAAGCGTAAAAGATCATGGGTAACTCCAGGCGAACCATCGACATCGACTGCAAGGCCAAATCGCTATGGACGGAAGACAATGCTCTGTGTTTGGTGAGATCAGAAGGGTGTGATCTATTATGAGCTGCTAAAACCTGGCGAAACCGTTAATACTGAACGCTACCGACAACAAATGATCGATTTGAATCAAGCTTTACGTGAAAAACGACCGGAATATCAAAAAAGGCAACACAAAGTGATTTTGCTTCATGATAATGCACCATCACACACAGCAAAACTGGTCAAGGAAACGATTGAGGCGTTTAGTTGGGAAATACTTTCGCGTGCGGCTTACTCACCAGACTTGGCTCCGTCCGATTACTACTTATTTGCATCGATGGGACACGCACTTGCTGAGCAGCGCTTCACTTCTTACGAAAATGTACGAAAATGGCTCGATGACTGGTTTGCCTCAAAAGTGCAACAATTTTTTTGGGGTGGTATCCACAAATTGTCAGACAGGGGAAAAATGTATAGCTAGCGATGGGCAATACTTCGAATAAAATATTTTTTATCATTTTCATACAATAAACGTGTATTTTCTATACAAAAATTCCGGTTTCATATTTATAGACCTGGTACGTATCACACCAGTATGACCACAGTATTGAGGTGTATAAAAATATTTAAATGTTAAAATCTCCCGATGGCTAGAGACATAACGAACAAGAATTTATCTTTAAAAAGTTTTGATATGAAAATAAATCTTAAAAGGATGAAATAACTTCCGACGTCATTTTGGATAACTCCATATTAAAATTACAATAATTCATTTACTGCTGTCACTACAGTCAGGAGACATCTTCTTCTGCATTACAAAACGTCCAAATCACATATAATTTTTCTTTCAAATTAGAGTCCAGACGCCAGCATGTTTCCTGATATATCAAAGACGGTTACAATGTTTAGAAGACGTCTTCCGACTGTAGTGACAGCAGTAAATGCATTATTGTATTTCAAGTATGAAGTTATAGTGAAAGGATCGTTTGAAGTGACATTGCTCTGTATATTTCCGACAGTTTACGAGAGGTGCCGAAGTACCTGGCTCGTCTGTCGATCGTGTACCCCCTTTTACTTAGTGTTCACTGTCTCTCTGATGGTTTTCGTGATGACAACCTATTGGTATTAAGTACACATAACTGGTCAGAAGATTGTTTCCTTATTTTTTGTTGCATCGATGTCAATATTTAAATGTGATCAATCCCAACTTCTATGTAATTTGGGCATAATGTCCATTATCAACAAAAAAAAACGTAATTGAACCTGATCGAGGGCGCAAGGGACATTGCATTTAAACTGACGAGAAAATATCAAATGATCAATCCATGTATAAGTATGTAAAACTTCAACATCAATGTTGTATAATTACCAGGTGTACAAGTATAAAATGCGGATTTCAGACAACAGATGGTGCACGAATGCAGTTTGTGCTGTAAAGATTTGACACTGCGCCATTTTGTTGTGTCATCAACAAGTGTCAGACGCGCACGAGTGATAATTGGAAAAGTGTGTGCATAGTGTTGAGTTGTTGTGTTCAATATGTCGGAATTTATACCGAACAAAGAGCATTCGTGGACAGCATTAATTTTTTGTTTTCATTTAAAGGAAACTGCTGCTGAATCATATCGATTACTTCGACAAGCTTGTAGTGAATATGCTCCATCGCAAGATACGTGTGAACGATGGTTTCGGCGTTTCAAAAGTGGTGATTTTGATGTTGCAGACAAGGAACGTGGAAAGCCGCCAAAAAAATATGAAGATGTAGAATTGCAAACATTGTTGGACGAAGATGATTCGCAAACACAAAAATAACTCGCCGAGCAATTGGACGTTAGTCAACAAGCTGTTTCCAATCGGCTACGAGAGATGAGAAAGATTCAGAAGACCGGTAGATGGGCACCACATGAGTTGAAAAACAGTCAAATGGAAAAGCGCAAAAACAAATGTGACATTTTGATCGCTCGGTACAAAAGGAAGTCGTTTTTGCATCGTATAGTTACAGGGGATCGAAAGTGGATTTATTTTGAGAATCCCAAGTGTAAAATATCATGGATAAACCCAGGCGCACCATTCACATCGTCCGTGACACCGAATCGCTTTGGCAGAAAGACGATGCTCTGTGTTTGGTGGGACCAGAGGGGCGTGGTCTATTATGAGCTGTTAAAGCATGGGAAAATGGTTAATACTAAACGTTACCAACAACAATTGACCGATTTGAACCGTTCGTTGCTTGAAAAAAGGCCAGAATACGGAAAGAGGCAACACAAAGTCATTTTTCTTCATGACAATGCTCCATCACATACGGCAAAACCGGTTCGCGACACGTTGGAAGCACTCAGCTGGCAAGTTCGAGCCCATGCGGCTTACTCACCAGACTTGGCTCCTTCCGATTACCACTTATTTGCATCGATGGGTCACGCACTGGCTGAGCAGCGCTTTGGTTGGTACGAAGATGTGAAAAAATGGCTCGATGAATTGTTCTCCGCAAAAGGGGAAGATTTTTACTGGCGTGGTATTCACAAATCGCCCGAAAGATGGGAAAAATATATAACAAGCGATGGAGCATACTTTGAATACAGCACTTTTGATCATTCTTCCGAACTTAACATGTTTTTTTAAACAATAAATGAGAGAATAGAAAAGTCGATAAGTATAATAAGGCCAGTTTACCTAATTAGAGCGTCAATGATAATTTTTGAATAACGAATCAATGAATGGTTATGTGATATGAGTTATATGTCATAATTTTGCGTTAACTTTACAAAATGTAATATTGAAATATCTTCCACATTCTCTTATTTGTCAGGTGTACGAACATATACACTTTCTTTGAATAAGGCTGAAAATTATTTCCGTCGTATTATTGTCTAATTGTTTACCATGTCAAACGAATGATCATACACCGATATGGCTCTTATACATAGGTAGATAGATGCCATGCCTCGACAAATAACGATTAATATACGAATACACGCAGTGGTGGGAAACATTTTCGTAGTGTTGTTATTGACTTATGTGCGGCAATCAGTCGCCATATATCTATTTTTTTGTTTTTGAAATCCGTTGTCTCTAACATTATTTTGATAATCAATAAAATAAAATAATATCATTACAAAGTTAACTTAAGTGACATCGGAAGTTATAGTCGTTATAATCTTTTGCAGCCGGGAGTTAAAAAATGAAAAAAAAAAAAATTAATACAGCACTTACTACTCGTAGTTCAGGAATAATAAAAACATTATAATTATTTCGCTACGACATGCATAATCTTGATCGGATATTTGACCGAAAATAGACTCACACCTTATGTTATAAATTTCCCATTATTCCAACAAATGCCAATCATTCTATAAGCCAGTCTTTGACTAACGCTTGGCTTATATTTTGCTGTGGTTCACTGCCAAATCTCAGCTCAGTTACTGGTTCTTTTCTTCCCCATAACCTCTTCTACGTTTCGGCCATTTGCAAGATTTCATATGTACAGTTATAAATAAATTCATCTTTATGATTTTTAGGTGACACCGAAAGTGAGACCGATCCATTCTGATGAAATATTTGAGTATTATATTATAAACCCTTGACCATCACATTGAATATTATGGGTTGCGGTTTTATTACTTCCTGTATACATTGGCCAAGCTACAAAATACTATAAGTCATGAAACGAATAAAAAATGGAATTTTCGTTTAATCATTGTGTCATATATTGTTAGAAAAATATTAGAGCTTACTAGTTATGTGAGAACTACAAATGTATCTGCGCGAAATACGAACGTTTTGGGACTCTTACTGCCAGAAAGGCATAATCGCTATCGCACCATGTGTTATAAAGAATTAGAAATATAGGCCAGAAGGGCGTAACTATCATAACGCTTATGTCTCTCTGTCAAAAAGGTTCCAAAAATATACATTTTTGGCCCTTGTAATTACATCAAATGGAATAATTGTAGGTGTTAATATATCCAGGATCATTTTCAGCAAACTTGCCTTACATACATTTCAGTTCAATTGCAGACTTCTAGATACCAAACCATAAGCATTCATCAAGAATGCTCCACATCAGAATATGGGAGGGACAAATTCATCAATAAGAAACTCCTGTTAAAAAAAATTCACGTACATCATAAGCTTTAAAATAAAAAAAATTGTCAGGGTAAGCCGAGGGATAAGTAGGAATACGTTAAATTTGTGTTATCAAGCGAAGAAGAACATATATCGACTAACTATTGTGCGAGCAGACAATGGAGACAGGGTTCTATTCAGGAAATAGCAGCGTTTTGTCTCTCCATATTTGGAAAACAAAGCCCGACAATGGCATTTTACGAATCGATGTCTGTTCGTGAGACGAGATCTCCTCTTCATATCCTACTTTATCTTCACCGATCCTAATATTTGAAAGTTCTGCAGGAGACATAAGCCTACCATCCTGCGTAACCACCTGTGTAACTGTGTCACATCTCTGTAGAATATGCTAGTAGTAGATGTATACTACGATAAAGAAAATTTCGTTACTCGAAATGGCCCAGGTTGTAGATGCACATACGTATAACATTATTTGGATGTTTATATTTGAAGTCTGTAAAAATTATTTATATATATATATATATATAGGGTGCGCCATCTTTTATGTCGGTATGTAAATATTGAATAACTTCGACATTTATCAACCGATTGACTTGAGTAGACATGTTTTTGAAACGTCAATTCAGTACAATTTTAACCGTGAATCGCTTCATACCGAAACAACGCGCCGAAATAGTGACGCTGTACATTGAAAATAGTCGTTCAGTTGTGTAACTCAACGTGCATATTGTCGAGGCCCATTTTACACTCTCTAGCGCCGTTAACAAGCAAAATTACCGCATTTGGGGAACAAGGAATCCACACGAGATCCATGAAATACCATTGCATGACCAAAAAGTGACTGTTTCGGCCGGCGTCTGCGCAAAAATCATCATTGGGCAATTTTTCTTCAGAGAAGGCGAAACAGTCGATGGAAATCGATATCGGTGGATGTTGTCTGCCCACAAATGTGTGAAAAAAGTCTGGACGGTTACTGGTTTCAACAAGATGGTGCGCCATGCCACACTGCAAATCAAACAATGCAGTTTCTGCAATGAAAATTCCCTGGACGTACTGTGATGTCAAAAAATGGCGACATTGACTGGCCACCCAGATCTCGAGAAATGACCCCTCCGGACTTCTTTTTGTGGGGTTATTTGAAAGGCAAAGTTTACGCCAACAAGCCTCAAACCATTGACGAGCTTAAGGCGAACATTCGAGCTGAAATCATCGCTATACCGCCCGAGATGCTCGAAAAAGTGATGGAAAACGCAGCAAAAAGGGCACATTTTGCTTTGGCCAATAAAGGCGGCCACTTGATTGATGTATTCAAAAACTAGTCCAAATAAATTGTAAAGGACCAAATTAAATAAAAATACCTCATATATGGAAGTCGGTTGTTTTTTTAAAAGTTATTTAATGTTTACATACCGACATAAAAGATGGCGCACCCTGTACATGTACACTGCTTTTTCATTCCATTGGTGCCTGTCACAAGGCGACGATATATATACACGATGTTACATAACGTATGTCAAGGCGTATCGGAGGACGTGCTTTGTAAAAAGTTGTAGCAGGTAATAGAAAAAGTATAATCGGTAGATCAAGCATGTGACGACTACATGGTACTTACTCGTATATACAACTTACTACTACTCTTAGCAGCATAAACATATACCCACAAATATCAGCACCAGCAACAGGCTCTTGTACGGTCCTCTTGCTCTCGGCATAGCCGAGATGTGAGCCGAGGCTGTCGTCGCCTTGTGACGGGCACCAATAAAATGAAAAAGCGCAAGGGAACGAGGGAGATGAGTAAGGTCGAGGAACGCAAGTAAGAATAAGAGAAAACAGAAAACGTGAGCGAGAGGAGCACGGGGATAGACCGATACAATGCTGGGCTCTCCCACAAGTCGACTTTCCTTGATACATCGCCATTGAGCCATTGTCCGCCACCCAATGCCTGAAGGAAAGACTCGAAAGAAAAAAATTCAATTCAGCTTTTAAATTATTTCCCCTCTTCAGCGATTCCGCCTACCCGCGTGCGCTGTTCCACTGGCAGATCACCGCTCTGCTGCCTGTATCCCGCGAGCAGAAGGGGGACTACGCCAAAAAAAAATCGGTCGTCGTTGTTGATCTCGCTTCTCATCTTCATTCCTATCGTCTTCGTAGTCCATTCTGTTGTGTACAACATGAACTGACGTCACGACAACAATCTTCTCGTCTCCTTTTCATTAATTCTTTATATAATCCTTGCCAATCGCAAGTTCTAAAGAAAGAACATTTTATATTTCTGAATTTCTATGTACAAACGTGTTATTAAGTTTATACAATAGCACTATATATAGATCAATATAAAATAGGTATTTATAGTGGCTCAAGCGCTTTTGTCTCTTTTCTTTCCGCACAATACGAGTCGTTGCGTTTGGGAATGGGATTCTTAATACCCATGTGTTCAAATAGCAGTCCTTCTTACCGTGAAGAGAAACATGCTTTCCATTACTTTTTTAGACTGACACGACTACGGTTACGGTTATTATTTTTGAACTCGTATAGGCTGACGTGTGGTCGGCACTCAGCCTTATAGTCACGTGAAACGCTCCTGTATCTCCGATTTGAAAACAATATTTATGATAATTCAATAGTATCATTTCGTGGCTAAAGGCTACACGAAACACCTCTTTATTATTTTTGGCTCACAAAATTAACACTTTAAGAAATCCTTCTGTCTCGTTTATTAACAAAGGCACTACAACGATCGACCTGTTCTTCTAATAACTAATAACGAAATGCGATAAATTGGATAGATTCGGATATTAATATACAATGATAAAGTTTGTTTGCATAAAACGTGGGATATATGACATTACTTCTAAACTTAGATTGCAAATATGATAGGCTCGGTATCTGCACGGAGAAGAGACATAAATTTCGATATATGAATTCACGTATGCATATGTAGATGCTGTAATGAGGATGAGCTTAATACTTGCATAAGAAAAGATGACTGGGGTGCAGATATGGATAGAAGACAGAGGGGTATTGAACAGAAGGTGAGGGTAATACCAGCAAGAGCAGGTGGCTTTAGCAATGCAGAGACAATTGCCCGGCCGAGCGGTTTTACGCGGTGTGTTATCTTCTCAATGAAGCGCGCGCACGTGATGCGATAGTGCGAATATTTATTTCCATGTTTTCTCCTTCGATTCCAAATAAAGCAAGGCCACCGCCACCTCTAGTGCTGAAGTAGACATCATCGACACCTTGCAGACACCTGCTGCCTGCAGGCTGACTTAATAACACTGATGGAGTATCAGCTAGTACGCAAGTCGACAACGATCGAGAGGTAAAGAAAACATGCATCGACGATCCGTGGCGGTGTAGGTGTTATGGGGGTGAAGGGCTGCCATTGCCGCTGCTGATGCTGTTGCTTCTGCCGTGAGGGTGGGAAACGTGGCCGTCGCCGTATTCAATATTCTTGGAGTCAGAGACCTCAGTCACGAATGCCAATGGTGTGGGTGGCATTGGTGCTGGGAAACGGCATGGGGTGCTCTCTGGGCAGAGGGCGGCATGACTGGAGGGGGCGTCAATTGATGTCGTCGTACTTGATGGTACGAGTTATACAGGGGCGTCGGGCGCCACATTGTTTCAGCACAATATCATCCCTCTTCGACTACCGTGGAAGGGCACGAGTAGGGGGTCTGGTGGAGACCCTCGGCAGCCTCGTTATTTTAATCATTCCCCATTTTATACCGGCAACACTCCGCGGTGCTCTATCGAGCTCTTCGACGTCGGTCGCGATTACGAATGGGCGTCGTGTCACTCGTTTGCTCCTTCCCTCTCTCCGTCACGTTTTCCCTCGATATCCCTTACTCCTTAGGATCCTGCCGTTACAGCATCCATGCACCTTCGACTTTATTCCCGACCTGTTCGAACTTAGTTACCCCGATTTTATAACGATAAGTTCTGACGGTCGTTAGCAGCCGCCAGTCAGTGGCTCCGTTCCTTGGGGCCGCCACATCTCAGCCTTTGCATCGAATCCCCTCACCTACCATCGTCTCCTGGCGCCATCATCCGCTACCCAATAATGACAACATCCGCGGCCTATAACAACTCTAGAGGGAATATATATATTTCACACCTCGCAGCGCGTACGTACCACGTAAATCGTTCGCGTATACCTTATTGTTATGCTAAAATGAAAGCGGCTCTCATTTTTTTATTTGCCATTCGCTCTAACACACGCAAGATTTCATAAAATAATATCAGTATGATCTACATATATCCGCCTGATTTAATTTCGTATTGAATACATTACACTCTTAATTCTCGAAATCGGCGTTTATTATGTTTTTTATTATTTTATTAATTTATACTATTTATGATTATAATGGAGAGACTAATGTGTAAAAGATTATAATTCTTAATCACTTGTCACATTGTTTGATATATGGAATACTTACACTTCGACCTTAGTATGTTAGCAGTGCGCGAATGACACATGAACGAAACTTTAATTTACTTTGTCTTCAAGCTGCACTGTAACGAACTTTGCCGGTACTGGCAATCGGTTCTCGGAAGACACGGAACAGTCCATGTCTCAATGCTGGGGCAATTCTAAAATAATCCTATTGGTCTAATACTGAGCCCTTGATATCGGCTGTTTCACTGCTGCTGGTTCTAGGAAAGGGTGTTCGACTTGGATTGGGCCAAAATTTATTCACGGTGCGGAAATAGGAGAGATTTTAGAATCAGGCCAACATCAGTACAACAGCGGCCATGATATGCAATATTCAATATAATAATTTTCCAATATGAATATAATGATTATAATAGGTTTAATAGTAATAATCAATTCCTAACAGTTTCTTTCTAAACAGGTCATAATGCAAGCGGTTTTACAAACGTATTTTCCCAATATTGAAAATAACCAAAACCGTTCACTGATATGATTTTGTCTTAGCGCTCCACGGAAAGATATGTTTGCGGAATTCGAACCTGAGACCTAAAGAACCTAGCGGACTTTTTAAATACCTAACGGCGAGCACGCTACCCAAGTTGAAATTACGGATGCTGCCTTTAACCTGAAATACCGACTACTTTCGTGTAGAATCTGCCAGGGTGAGGAAGAATATCGCACATAAGAACTTAAATGCGTATTCGAACCTCCGAGACTCCAAAAAGGCAGAACGTGACCAATCAGAGTCTACGGAGGGTCACGGTATTAAACACACCCTTCGTAGAACCTACAACAGAACTTGTATACCCGAACAGAACGCTCGCATGTTATATTTAGCAGAATCAATATATATGGAAATTAATTATGCATTTCAAGCAGTTTGAAATGCATAATTGACGACGGGTCGTTATACAGTAATGTCAATAATATAATTTTTATTTATAATTTTATTTAATAACATTGAAAAATAAAAAAACATCGTCCATACATACGATTTATTCATGACGTTGTCCGAGAAGCGATGTTTACAGGGATTCGAAGCGCTGACCTAACTACCTAACTACCTAACGACGCACACGTTACCCACTGGAGTGAACTGACTATATGGACTTCGCTTACTGTACATCTATAATAGGTGCATTGAAAAGTTATGATATTATGTCATAAGGATAACAGGTGAAACACCTGAAGCCGACTGCAAAGTCAATTTATCGTCAATTTCGGAATTCCTTCATATGACCTCTCTGTAACTTGCGTAAAAGTTATTTCTTGGGAATTTTTAGTGTGGTTGATTGAAGATCTAAGATCAAACTATTCCCAAAATATGTCAGTTTCAAAATGGTGACTCGTTTAAATAAAATAAAAACTGTATAAGATCTGCATACGTCATAGTGGAAAAACTTTTTCAGGTTTCGCTGTGAATTAAATTAAAGTACAATTGAAAATTGAAAATTGCAAATATTGATTCAGTCATTTCATATAAAAATACGTACTCTTACATGTAAATAACGACGTACAAAATCTCTGAGAAATAATTATTATGCATATGGGATGTAATATTCTGATTCCGCAAGCTGCTATTTTGAATATATCATTATAAACTATTTATTTTTTGGTTCCCAATGGAGTATCTTCGTTTTCGTGAACATTTTTTTTCTCGAGATGTTAATACCAAAGTAGTTGAATGATCCAAAACGTCGGGAAATTGTATTTGGAAAAAGAAGATTGCGTGCGTGCGTGCGTGATGAGGATGGAAAATAAAAATGGCTATATTTCGAGTACGGTTTGATCAATCTTCCTGAAACTTTGCACACCAGTCGGGCCGCAACCCCCGTCGATTTGTTGCATTTTTTCGCTGAAATCGCTAACGGTACCTCAGTTTTTTTGATGTTGTTTCAGTTTGTAGAACGAAGAGTCTAATTTCTATAACTTTCATTGATTTTTAGCTATCGAGCAAAAACTCTCTACAAGAATAGGCTTAGGGACATCTTTTTCAAGTAGTAGGTACCAGGTGTATGCATAAGTTTTTTCCGGTTTTTTGGTAAAAAAAAACACGTAATTTTCAAGGGAAATTAATTTTTGTTTTATTCAAAATATTAGCCATCGGCTTCTACACATTTCGCCCATCTTTCAGGTAACTTATGAATACCATGCCAGAAAAACTGCTTTCCTTTTGCGGCAAACCATTCGTCGAGCCATTTTCCAACTTCCTCGAAATTGCTGAAGTGCTTCTCTGGGAGCGCGTGCCCCATTGATGCGAAGAGGTGATAGTCAGATGGCGCCAGGTCTGGCGAATACGGCGGGTGCGGAAGGATGTCCCATCCAAGCGATTTCAAGGTGTCTTTCACTGCTTTTGCTGTGTGAGACGGCGCATTGTCGTGTAACAAAATCACTTTGCCATGTCTTCTGGCCCATTCCGGTCGTCTTTCGATTAATGCGTGGTTTAAATTAATAATTTGTTGGCGATAGCGTTGTGTATTAACGGTTTCGCCGGGCTTCAAGAGTTCATAATACACAATACCGCTCTGGTCCCACCAGACACAGAGCATGGTCTTCTTGCCGAAGCGATTTGGCCTTGGTGTTGAAGGACCGGCTTCGCCAGGTGAAAGCCACGATTTTTTCCGCTTCGGGTTTTCAAAATAAATCCATTTTTCGTCACCCGTCACAATTCGATGCAAAAATGATTTCCTTTCGTGGCGTTGAAGCAGCACTTCACAAGTGACTTTGCAATTTTCTATTTGACGTTCATTCAAATCGTGTGGGACCCATTTACCGAGTTTATTGACCTTCCCCGTTGAGTTTGAGTTAGGTCATCATCCAATAACTCCTGCAATTGCTCGTCTTCGCATTTTTGTGGTCTACCAGAGCGCTCACTGTCTTTCACATTGAAATCACCACTTTTAAATTGTCGAAACCATGTGTCACATGTTCTAATCGATGGAGCGTGTTTACCATATGTTTCTACCAGCAAACGTTAACTTTCAGCAGCCTTTTTCTTTTGATTAAACAAGAAAAGCAATGCGTGCCGCAAATGTTCTTTTTCAGGCACAAAACTCGACATGATCACTGAACGATAAAACAAAGACGCTAGTTTTTGGCGGACTCAACTTGTGTGTGTTTGTAGGTTAATGTCAGACGAACAAAATGACGTATGTGTCAAATTAATACGCTGCGTACTTTTCGCTGGCGCCATCTCTTAGTTAAACCGGAAAAAACTTATGCATACACCTGGTAATTATGAGAATCTTGGAAATTATGAGAAAGATCTGGGAGCGTAAAATAAAAGTAGCTATATTAACAGAGAAAGCTTCATATGTATATTCTGGATTTATAGTAACGAATAAATTGATTTTCAATTTACAGCACTTTGCTGACACATGTGTAATGTATTATCAACTCTTATGGAAGTTTTTAACAAAGTACACCCCCGTATTTTAATAAGTTAGGTGGGGTGGCCTGGAATTAATACGTCATATAGGCTCAATGCAGGTTGTATGCCCTACATAGGATGATTAGGTCGTAGGAGGGTGAATAGATGGAGTGAGTAGGGCATAGTTACGGTGGGCAAG
Source organism: Cylloceria caligata (assembly GCA_963942595.1). Lineage (NCBI taxonomy): Eukaryota > Metazoa > Arthropoda > Insecta > Hymenoptera > Ichneumonidae > Cylloceria > Cylloceria caligata. Next base: position 28,513,807 of record OZ012706.1, read on the forward strand.
GCATGAGAGTGTCTATACGGAGTCATGGACGGTTGGAAGAAACGATTTGACTCTGCAGGTAGGGTCACTGCAGGCTCAACGGAGGGTCGAATCGGCGTCGGCATCCCTATGCACAAAAAATGCAGTGGTCCCGGAGGGTAAACGGAGTGTGAAAATGTCAACTCGGGTAACCATTAGACCAAACAGACTACGTACATGGATTTCTGTTAGTTTAATTCCATAAAAGCTACATTGAGGACGTACTGAAATGCAAAAAGGGACTTGAGTTAAGTGCAAACTCGGTGCTTGGAAGTTTTTGAAAACCTTGATTACGAATGAGAATGGTAAGTAATGATATTCGAAATAGCGGATCCAATATTGGCGGACGATAATGCGAACAGTGACTAGATTCGAATAAAACTCGACACTCTGGGGTTTTTTGGATGACTTATTATGAATCTGAACTCAAAACTTAGGAAGGTGTGAAGGTGACCGTGGTACGCACAAGAACATTACTTTGGTGGTCAATTCCGATTCAAATGAGACTAAGCTGTGTTGTGGAGTTTGGAATACGACGTTAAAGGGTGAAATCATCCTTCAAAGTTGGAAATGTCAAGGGGTGATAATGCAGTTTCACCTAGAAAGAGTTTATGGATTCGAATGAGAAAAAAAACCAAAACACACTTTATGAGGTGCAATGAATAGCCCATTGCAAATTTAGGATAAAAATCTCTGTCACCAGGGTGAACTACCCCTCGATTGTTTTGATTTCCACCAATCATAAAAAAATGTACCAATCTCATGAAACAAATATGTAGCATCTGAAAAAATAACAGTTGACGTGTTCTTGCGTTTTTAGGGAAAAAAGAGTACAAGAGAGTAAGCTCCCTGTACTTACTAACATACTATTTTGGTCTCGACGAGCTTTATATTTATCAACGTATTTTAAAGCAGCAAGCTTAAGAGTACAAGTTACATCTAAGAAACTAATTCATTATTTATTAAATTATTTAAATATTTTTGCGAACGTTGAATAGCAACACAATCAAACAGACTTGACATAAACCAATCTAACCTTACCCAACCTGATCCAAACTAAATCTGATCCAAAAACTAAATTAACCCAACCCAGCCTACCTTAACATGACTCAACCTAGCCCAACTTAACTCAATCCCGGACCGAAACAAAAAAAAAACTTTCTGAAACTTAAATATAGACTACTATTTCGTACGACTCGGACTCTATTCACCGTCGCATCTAAACGACTTAAATAATTACCTCAAGTTCACCTGTTCCAGAACTTTATGTCATTGACTACCTAGATTCTTTTACACGGTACATTACACATATGTAAAGCTCACAAAAAATGTTTTTATTATTGTTGTTGCTGTACAAGTTCATGTCTAATGACGTTTTTCGTGGGCGGTCGGTCGGCGGGCACGATATCGGAAATACGGTTGGTCTGAAAAAAATGCTCATTAACTACATTGTAGTAGCTATCGTACGACGTAGGATTTTTTTTCCTCCTAGGTTACTAAAAAAAATTCCTGAATTTTTTTCGCCATTTTCGGCTAAACAATGCCTGCTATTAGTATTAATATTTATTGCTCAAAAAAACGTATCCGCAAAATCCTACGTCATACCAAAAGTACTGTTCCTCGGAACAGAGCCAAATTTCAAATCGAAACATTAATTACGGATTGTGATATCGTGCCTGCCGGTTTGAAAAACATAGTTTCGAGGAAAGTGCGTTCAAAGTTTGAGCACTAGTTTTTTTTCAGTAAAATGATTAGATTTTCATGTCTTACCATTAATATGTCATTCCTGCCTGATACAGTAGAGCTTCCTTCTCATGTAGAGTGTCTTCATGGACTGATCAATAGTTGATATAACGTGGTTCACACTTATCACAACGCACGACTAATTTGAATCCAAGTCCGTGAATACTTGATGCACAAAATATTTCATCTCCGTCTCAAATGCCGTCTCCAAATAACCCAAAATATATTTCGTATATCTACATAAAACCATGTGCATATTATCCTCAACAAATCAAACTATTTTTTAAAGACACAACTTTTTTTTTTAATCAACAGTAGCATAAACTATTAAGAAGATGTTCCCTGGTCTAAACAACTGTGTTTCCACCAAAGGTCCGAATCGTCTAAATCATGTCCAAATCGTGTAGCTATGCATTACTACGGAGACTTATAATACAATACATTCACATTTCTTTGACTTTTCAACTTTTAAAGTTCCATTTGAGTGGATTTCCAATTGAAAACCACTTTAGTCCAAATTGTTTTTATTTTGTGTTCCATACTTTGCGATATATGATGCAACTTTATCTAGAAATTACCGACCATTGTTTGTTAACATCGTTTCATTTTCTATACATTTTCTCCTCATAAATTTATTAATTTTCATATTTTTCATTGTTATTCGGCAATTTAAATAAGTTTTTCTTGATAAGTATAAGCCTGGTAAGTGATCTACCTAGTACCTTAACTGGCATACATATTGTACTTGACTTTTCTGTATATTACTTTTACAGTGTCGACACTAACATTTTTCTTTTTACCAGATCGCCAGTATTCGACGGTTTTCCTTTTTACATACACTTACTTGCAGGGCACAAAGAAAGGGAGCATATGGTTTATTGCCATGGCGCGAACGTGCCTGTTTTTTGTGTTCAATATACTCCGAAGCGGCTGAACATCTCTTAACATATCTTGGTACATCGTAACCTAACGTTTTTTGTTGGTAAATTGTTTTATGAGGTGGGTTTCAGAAAGATTAAAGCGTTTAAGAAAAATTGATGAGACGTTTGTGTAAACAAAATGCCGCAAGATGGCCGTTTTTACTGCTATACTCGTTACTACTATACTCGTTCATCTGTACCTAACTTCAGAGTACCCACGGCGTGGAGGAAGACAAAGAGCATGTGGAATTCAGTCAAGATTGTATAATAGGACAGTGTTAGTGACACAGCGTCACAGTTTTCATTAAAAATATAGAAAAATTATTTAAAAACATTATCAATTTATAATATTTGTGTAAGTTTGTAAAAATTCCATATTTTTACAAACTAATTAATACCAATAATAAAAATGCTTAATTACGAATATTAAACATATTTAAAGTTTGCACGACAGCCGACGTTTAACTTTGCAGCGCTCACGACGGCGGGAAGGAAGTATCATTAGCTGTGCGTTGTTATGAGCGTTCTAAAACTTATGATCTATTCTTTTCCATTTTTTTTATTGTAAAATTGGATTATGTTTTTTTTTTTCATTGCAACAATATTTATCGATGTTCTACTTGTAGTTTCTTAAATACATGCCACAATAGGGTATAACGAGAGCAAGGTTTCGTTGTTGAACTCAAATTAATTTCTAGTGTCTCATTGATATAAATCTGTATTGTATAACATTCCCGGGTCGAAAATTTCACTCTCCATTTACCCTCGGGAACCCCAAAATCCTTTGTTCTTTTTTTCTTACCGTCTCAGAAATTTCTCATAATAAGTCAGATTCTACTATTACTTAAGAAAGTCGTCCCTGAGCCTATTCTTGTAGAAAGTTTTGGCTCGATAGCTCAAATTTTACGGAAGTTATAGAGATTAAACTGTTTTTTCGAAAAATTCAACCAACCATAGGATGAAACACCGCTAGCAATTTGAGCGGAAAATGCGACAAATTGATGGCCGGTGTGACCTGACTCGTATGCATATTTTGACAAAGATTGATCAAACTGTTCTCGAGATATAGTCATTCAAGTGACATTCCACACACACACATACACACACGCACGTGCGGACATTTTTTCTCTATATAATTTCTCGACATTTTGGAACATTCACATACTTTGATAACATAATCTGAAAAAAAAATTTTTTTACGACAACGAAGTTCCTCCAAGTCAAAAATAAAAAGTTTATAATGATTGTTACATCCTGGGTTCAACGCCTCAATTGCTATTTGTAAAACCATACTTATAATTTGAAAATTATTTTTATTTTTATATAATAATATTATATCATATATATATATACCATATAAATATATATTAAACCCTTTTATGAGAATATTATAATACATCTTCTATTGAGATTATAATACTCTTTATCAAACGTTCGAAGGGCTTCATGTGCAACACGGCTATCACATAAAACGAACCTCTTGCGCGTTCGATTCTTTGCAAACACACATATATACACATACGTACACATATAATGTGTCTCGTGCACTAGGGTGGACGCGAAGTGATGCTGAGCAAAGCTCATCGAAACAATGAACGCTAATCATTCGTGCGACTTTGTTCAGTCCCACGCAGCAGTGGGACTGAACAATACCTGGAGCCATCTGAATACTTCAAAGCTGGTTCATATGACGGTCATGATTCGTACCAGTTGAAGCAGCGCACAGCTTCGCTTATACCATAATTACATATACGATATATTGTTACTCGACATATTCCTATGTTATACATTTAGCTTTAGCTGCTGCGATTTTAGCTAACGTAACCAGTCCCTCGTTACAGAGTGCGGTGGTATGGGTCCCGTTGCTCGTCGAACGTCAGCGATAAACGTGTAAATCAAACAAGATACTCTGGGAAGCCAATGAGACTGCGAGGCCCGTTGGTCTATTTCCGAGAATACAGGTAGAGACGCGCAGAACGTGCGACTCTGCACTTTTGACAAGAAAGAGACTGGAGGGCACTCAGTCCATGTACCATATTCTAGTCGCTCCTCTTTAAAAGCGGCAGTCTTCACCGTGCCACGATGATCGTTCGATCGCTGACTTCAATATTTATCCACTCACGTTCACGAGTAAAACAAATTATAATTATCAGCCTGATAGTAGGGGGGTCTAAAGAATCGTGGTTGCTGCAAATTTGTACGATCCGACCAGATTTGGAACGGTCTGGCAACACACCAGGACCATCCACATATGGGGTAGTTGCACTACCGCCGCAACGTCCTGACCCGTTAAACGATACCGACTCGACCGAGTTCAATTGACGGGACGAGTTCTCCGATTATGGTGAGGTGGTTGAGGTCAACTCAGGAGCTCAACTAGAGTTTGTAAGGTAAGTCGAAGGATATTTAAACTAAGGAAATTACCATGAACGATCGACCGTACTCTGATCTCAAGCCAGTACATTCCGGTTGAAAACGGAGATAAAAATAAATTATTCTTCGTTGCGTTCCCCTTTTCGTGAAGTATTAAAACTCAGGACGTAACAATTATATATTCATGATAGCTACAATTATATATTAAAATTTTTCAATTTTTGATTCTATTTCAAAGTAATTCACAGCGTAATCTGAAAAACTTCTTGTACTATATTGTATGCATATCCTATACAGTTTTTATTGAACGAACAACCATTTTGGAACTGAAGTTTTTTGGTGATAGTTTGATCTTAGATCTTTAATCAACCACCCTAAAAATTCCCAAGAATTATCTTCTATGCAAGTGATAGAGTGTAACGGTAATTTTTCTCGTCAACAATTATTTTTATTTTTCGTGGGGACTTCGGGCTCGAACACAGAACTAATTAATGTTAGACTTCGAGGTGAGTGAGAGTAGGGTTTATTAACAAAAGAAATAAGTTCATAAAAGTGTCAATATTCGGTTTCTGGCCACTGATACCCCGTACAATGCATTTAACTTCGGTAATTTCGATGATTATCTTACAATTCTTACTTTATTTCACGTTTACACGGATTCCTGGTATCCCAGGCTTGAATATTTGTTGTGATTTTCTTTGTTGGTATTGACCCAGTGACTCTAACACTCACATACAGCTTAACGCATTGAACTCGCTCCTCGAAACGATATCTCACTTATTCTTATAGCACTCTCTCTCTCACACCCATTACACCTCCTCGCTGTATCTTTTCCACTCGCATGCCCGTACAATTCTTGTTTATATGCCAGTTTCAAAACCACACGACCTAATTTTAATTTTCTTAAACACTACTTGCTTTATTCTTTTTGATCAATTTCCTACACATTATTCTATCCACTTATCCTATTCGTCTTAAACCTATCTACTGCTAAATCGATCTCCCTTTAAACCATATCCACTAATTATTCTTCTTTAGTTTATTTAGATGACTCGCCTGTCCAATTCTCCTTCTCCAGTCTTTGTTAACACCGACTCAATTTCTTTTCCTAATTCCGGAACCACGGATTTTAATGAAATGTAATTTTACTTGATTTCCGAACTTTTCACTTTCAAGGATAATTACTTCGTTGTTAACTGCAGAGACTTGTGAAAAAATGTAACAGTTCGGAGAAGTCTTGTACTAACAAGGAAAGATACTTTGGTGTCCCCCTCCGATTTTAATGCAACTCACATATGTTGTAGAGCACCGAAAACTAAAAGACACGTATTTTTTTTTATCGGCGGAAAAACATTTTTAAGGAGTGAAATCGCCCTTCAAAATTAGCATGTCGAGGGGTGATTTTGCAGTTTCACCCAGAAGGCGTCAACCGATTTTAATGAAACAAAAACCAAAATACTCCTCATTGAAGACAATCAAAATTCCACGTGACCTTGAAGAAAAAAATTCATTTGCAGGGGTGAACAACCCCCTGATTTTTCAATTATCCACCCTACACAAAAAACTAATCAACCAAATTAAACAGAACATGTACCATTTGGAAGGGCAAGTTAAAATAAAGTTGACGTATTTTTGCACATTCACAGGAAAATGAATTTCGGGTCATCGATGGCCTAGTGCCCGCAAACCTCGGTGCTTTTGTACCGAGTCTATTTCTCAGGTGTTTCCGCATATACCTTCGGCTCTTATAGCCGTTTAAAAATAATAAAGGAAACCGCTCGTTTGTAACTATGTTACAGGAGACGACGTATGAAGGAATTTCGAAATTTACGACAAATTGACTTTGCAATCGGTTTCAGCTATTTCGTCTGTTAGCCTTGTAACATGATAACACCTTGATACAGCTATTATAGATACAGTAAACAAAGTGCACATAGTAAATTTGGTCTATTGGTTAGCGTGCGTGTCGTAAGGTAAGTAAGTTGATAGTTAGGTAGGTCGACAAGATTTATTCTTAGAGAACGTTACGAATAAATAGGATCTGTGGACGATTTTCTTTTTCAATTTTAATAAAATAACATTATTGATATTACTGTATAACGATCCATCGTTAAGTAAACTGCTTGACATGAATAATTATTTTCCATATATATTGATTCTGCTAAATATGCATGCGTTCTGTTGCAGGTTCTGCGAAGGCTGTGTAGGGTCTACTTGACACTCCGTCACGTTCCGTATACTCTGATTGTTTACTTTCTGCCTTTTTGGGAGTCTGGTAGGTTCAGATCTGCATTTTATTTCTTAGGCGCGAAACCCTCCCTCACCCTGGCAGACTCTGTACGAAAGTAGTCATAATTTCAGATTAAAAGGAGAGTCCGAACTTTTATGTCGGTTTGGTGCGGTTCACTTCTACGACTTCTACTTGAGCACCATTAGCTCCTCAAATTAAAATTGTATTTTTACGGGTGTATTAGTATTTCACGGGTAATTCATATCCTATATCTGAATGTTTAAATATTTACTCGCGCAGAAACGAATGGTCCGCGATGGAATCCAGGAGATAATTCAGGATGGACAATAGGATTTGTTCCGAGTCCAGGAGGATGTCCCAGATGGAGTCCAGGATAGAGCCGGACAGTTTACGAGAGAGTCCTGGTGTCCCGATATTCCACCCGGGTCAGACTCCTATGTTAGGCTCTGTGTGCAGTGGCGTGATTCGGCAATTTTCGCGCAATATCTTTCCTACTAAGGATGCTTGTATTTTTTTTCTTTTGGCCGAAATACGAGCACTCACATCATTTCACTCTTAAAACACGAATGGCGCTTGCAACCAGCTATCCTCGTAACGGTAAGCGGCAACATCATTCCATCATAGACTTGATTTCTCAGTCACTTCTTCTTCTTCTTCATCATCTCCTTCACGTGACTGTATTTATTTTCCGCCCATAATATTCCTTCTTTAATCGTACACTGACATGTTTGAATGATTGATTATACCCATCGTCCTAATAGGATTAATCTTCTATTTCGGTTAGTTACAACCTGGCCAACTTGATTCACGAGTAAGTCCTATTCAAAGTCGCTATTTACTTGTCGGCGTAGTATGAAAAACATGCTGCCAACACTAGCAAGCATTTACGTTATACGTAATATTGTCTCTGTGATTATCCCATCTATTATATTTGATGATGTCCCTGGGTCCCGGATTAAGTTCTTGATGAAGTCACGGGAGTCCAGGATCGAGACGGGCAGGGGGTTTCGAGAATCCAGGATGAATAATGGGACCAATTCCTATTGACAAAAATAATTAAGAGCTGACAAAAATAATTAATGATTCGATTGTTAGAGATCGATAACACAGGGATCTAGGCGGCGCTGACTCTAACCGGGTTGCGAACTGCCAGAAATATTCCATCATAAAATTTGGTCAAAAACATTGTCGCTTAGATTTATCACTCCAAATCCTGTTGTCCATCCAGAACTCTCTCCTGGACCCCATCCCGAACTCCAGACCAGAGTTCTTCCCGGAATATTTTGTTCTGAGCGGGGTATAAAGTTATAAATTTATCTAGTATTATTCGTAGAAGCTTCTCTGACAGTGGGTTATATTGGACATTATGACCTTTCCTTCCTAATAGTTTTTCTAATTTTATGGTGAATGCAAATACACTATTTCTGTATATGTAGACCTCCTATATACCTGTGTAAGTTGAAAACTTTAAAAGAAGAGGAAACTGTATAAAAAAAAGATCAGCAGTAAAGTATATACCTCTTGTAAATCATTTCATGATTACTAATGAATTCCCACATTACATCTAGAAATATTATCAACAGAAATGAACTAGTAGTAATAAAAAAATAAACTATTTTCAAAACGTCAAACTGCCGAAATCTATAATAAATAGAACTTTGATTTCAAGAATTTTTCATATGAATATCAATCTAAAAAGGATGAAATAATTTTCAATATAATTTTAGTCAACTTATTATTAAATTTGAATTAATTATTTTTCTTTCTGCCGTAATTACAGACGGGAGCCGTCTAGTCGCCAGCAAGTATTGTAATGTTACGTTCGAAACAGAAGGCTACGTAACGTGGAACATAAGCAAACTGCATTGTTTGATTTGCAGTGTGGCATGGCGTACCGTCTTGTTGACACCAGTAACCGTCCAGACCTTTTTCACACATTTGTGGGTAGTTATAATGAGCCAACATCCACTGATATCGATTCCCATCGACTTTTTCGCCTTCTCTGAAAAAAAATGGCCCAATGGTGGTCTTGGCGCAAACGCTGGCCTAAACGACTATTTTTAATGTACAGCGTCACTATTTCGGCGCGTTGTTTCAGTGTGAAGCGATTCATGGTTAAAATTGTACTGAATTGACGTTTCAAAAATATGTCTACTTAAGTCAATCGGTTAATAAATGTCAAAGTTATTTAATGTTTACATACCGACATAAAAGATGGCGCACCCTGTAAATGGTTTGTTGGTTCATTCTAAGCCTGCAATAATGTCTATTAATATTCAACTTTAATTGTCTGTTACATCTATGATATTAAAAACTATATTAATAACTCGCGGGGGACTAACATGCGACGGTTTCTACTAACGGGGCTTGTGAGGACTCGCGGTAGTATGTTCCAGAGTCCCAAAAGTTTTATAGTAAAGGTTAAGTTTGTGCTTTGCAACGCACCTACGCAAAACTTCACTCTGATTAATTAATGCTTTGGCTGTTGAGAGAAGACTGACGTCCTATTCACCTGGACAGGGATTAGCGAACCCCGATCAGGAGAAGAAGAGGGCAGTTAAATCTGAAGTTAGCACTTTATTCTTGTACAAAGTCCAGCCCTTTCCTCCTTGCTTTTGCCGGGCAGCGATGATCTCATTCCCAGGTGAAACGAGGAGGGAAGATATTATTTTCCGCTGAGCTGGTTACTATCCAGAGCCCGCTGTGCGACAGTCTCAAGTGACTCGCGCGCGCCGTGCTCCAGACAAAGAAAGAATGAGGCCGTGCCGCATGCCTGTCCAGGGGATGAGGACGGTATCTGCTGGTGCATATATGTCGACCGCGAATCTTGGAAAATTTCAGAGATCAGTGCTCGAACGTAATATCCTCCCCCCTTGCGGTGTCGTCGACTCCAAGGACCTTATTTCAAAGCTATATTTTTATGGTATTTTTATAGTGCCATTCACTCGCAGATTATCACACACATATAGGCATGTATCCTTACAAAGGTGTATACATACGTACCTAAGCGAAAGGAAACAAAAGGGTGCAACCTACATTGTGACACGATATTTCTGGTTTTCTGTCACAAAGCCAGGCAGAGTGGGGTTGACAGGTGTGGACCTCCTCGTTCTGACAAGAGTCCTCCCCCGAGGCGATCCAAGAGGACAATTATGTAGCGTGCGGTGACGATAAATATAAATTTGGTGTATTTTTCGTCTTTTTTGTTAAGAATATCCCCGAGCGGGCGGCGTCTTTATTGCCGTACTCCAAGGATCGACGAGAAGATCGACCGCGGCAACACGAAGGAGCCTGTTTTATCGACGAGAGGAGAGATCTCGAGTATCCGCTGTCATCATGCTGGAAGGCCAACTATTTCTCGAGAGGCTTCCGATACTGCAACCTTCTGGTAAGGCTGTTGTTTGTCTCTGGTTTGAGTGTGAGGGTTAGCTCCAGTATTTTGGTGAGAAAACCCGAGCGATATTGTCGTGACGGCACGCTGTCGTGCCAGAAATTTAACGTCTTTCGCTATAGCGGTCAAACAGCTACCGCCTAGTATTTCAAATTCTGCAATAATAAGCTTCCCGAGAATTAGCGGATCGACGAAGGCGGTCTATTTCTTTGTGATTGTTAATATTTTATGTGTAAAATTTGGGCGCGTTAAGAGTTCTAGTGTGTCGTCTGCGTGTGCCTGTAAGATCGACAGCAATTTTGTGTAAAAGAGCTGTGCGTCGAGGACTTTGATAGTATCGTTGAAGGAGTCGTGCTCTTGTTTGAATTTCGGAACGGTTAATCTTAGTGTGTGAAGCAGGGTCGGACCTTGGGTTATTTTTGTTATTTATTTGATTTAGTTATTCTGATTTATTTATTCTGATCTATTCAGTCTATTTCGTTTGTTTAGTTTTAGTTATTTATTTATTGCTCTTTTACAATAATTTAATTGTTTGTTATATTTTTTGTTGCCTCCCTGTTGATGGCCGACCCTTAGTTCTTGCCTTTTATCTAGTAACTGTTTTTAATTAACTGACCGACACTAATTATCTTTTATTCTATTTTCGTCTGGCGCGTACCGGGCCTATAATAAAAGCAAGTTACTGTATGTAGAGTGTCGTGTGGAAGAATGTAGTGGTGTTACCAGTCCAAGAGCTTTTGTTAAATATTGTAAGGAAAATTGATTTGACGGAAATCTAACACGCTGCAACTTGTCGCTTCCCGACCGTGCTTGCGAGAGTAACAACTTGGCTCTCGGTGATTTTTTTTTGTTTATCAACTGCAATAAATTGTCTATTATATTTTGGATTCTCTAACTACCGTATGGGCATTCTCGCGAACCAGCGAAGACGAGCCGGCCCCGTGTCTTCTGCGTGCAAATTAAATTCGTCTCGGGAAATAATCTATCTAACGGGACTGGCACCCAGCACGCAGGAGCAGGGGCTTTTGTGGCCAGGCTTAACGTGTTGCAGTTGGAGACATTGGTTACAATATATAAAACGAAACAAACAATACCCGCACAGAAATTACGCTGTGCTTATTGTCACTTGCACATTCATTTTGGCGCATATGTTCCTGTGCAAAGAGCTATATTTCTATCATATAATAACTCTTTATGCAATTAGTCATACCTTACAAATACAATGCACAAACACACAACATTTCTAAACATTAATCATCAACAATATATATAGTATATTTATATATATAATAGCTGTTCAGTTATCGCACCTACCAAGCACACACTCAACTCATGCACACGCTACACTCACAATCATCTGACGCCTCGCGTCATATGATATAGCTCGCAGGTATGCTATATCGATTTATCGACCGCGCACTCAAGCACATTGTCCATCAGCTCACATTCTCGATCGAAGCTCACTCAAGCGGCCAACGCTGCTAGCGTGGCCCCAGCGGCAAGACCACTCACAAGGCTCACTTTCCATCGATGGCGGCGAATCACAACTTAACCAAGCTGTGACGCACGTCCGCCCTCTTGATACTCTGCCTCGCGGTCGACGGATGTGGCCATTATTCTCACTAGAGTCGCTCGCGCTACACGTTCCCGCGTAAACTCACAGAGATATTCAGTCGTTCCACTCACTTTAGTGTGCATTCAGTATTATAGTGTATTACATTCTTGGTCAAATCACCCGTGTGTCAAATCAGTGTCAGTACAAATCATAGCGAACCAACAAGACTAGTGCAGCACTCACATAAACGTCAACGGCGTGGTTCGTTCGTTGGCAGCAGAGACGCTATTCTGCCTCGCAACGTTCATTGGCGTCAGAACACTCACCAGCCTGCCGTGTGGCTTTACTAGAGCTCTACAATCAGACCTTATCGCCAGGATCAACCACACGGAATCAACAAGTCAACTCAGAGGCCTGAGAACCTACTCACCGCCACACAGTAGACGCAGAGCCCGAAATCGTGGCAGAAAAGTCAGAAAAAAATTTTTACAATCGGGATATTTGAGCAGGCAGTCAGGTAGAGGACTAATGGCTGCGTTAAATTGTAAAAAGGGAACCTTTTTCACCGTATACCTCCGTCGCTGCGTCAGTTGGAAGTTAGCCTTCGAGACGAGTGTTCGCATCGCGCGCTGAACGAGCGAAAACTACCGTGACTTATAAAATCGATATCTTTAAAGTGAAGTGTTTTAAATCAATCCGGAGACATGGATACGACTTCTGGAGGTATGTAGAAGATATTTTTACATTGGTTGAGTTTAAAATAAATATGTAAATTATTGAAGTGTAGTATAAACTACTGCATAAATAAAGTGAAAGAATTTTGTAAACTTATATTTTCAACTATCCGAAAAGTTATACTTTCTGCCATATTCTGCGACAGCCAATGTCTAGGCCTTTAGTTTATTATATAAGCTTGCGAAATTAACAGGAATTAGCTGCCTAGAGCTGCCTAACTTTGTCTGTTATGGTTTTTGGCAACGTAAAACAGGCGGTTGCCGACCGTGCACGCGCGCGCGGCGCCATACGCCATGCCATGGGGCCATTGAACAGCTGCTACTTGAGCAATAGGACTATATCCATACATATACCATATATAATATATATATATATACAAAATACAAATTCAAGTAAATCATTTATATATCTATTTTTGTAGACATACAACAATACATATATATGTAAGTATATACTAAAGTAATTAATTTGAATCGTCACATTTTATTTATATTTGATACATTTTTATTATATATATAGGTATATATGGGGCATTCCACGCCAAATCGGACAGTTCAATTTTTTTTCCCTTGATTTTGTCATATTTTCATGTACTCATCAAAAATCGGCTTCTGGTACATTTTGAGATGTTTTTGGTCACCCGTTCAAAAAATATTTGTTTATGTTTTTTTGCTCATAACTTCTTTCATAATAGTCTAAATTCAATTTTTTTTTCATAACTGTTGTTTTTTATGTACTTTTAAAAAAAAAATACGAATAATTATTGCGGCTACTTATTTGTTACAATAATTAAAATTCATTAAAATTTTGATCTGATCCTTCAACACAAATTCTATACAATTTTATGTCTTTATTACAGGGTCCCATTACGAAGGAGTACATTTGACGAGGAAAGAATTATATCTTATTATAAAGGATAATTTGAACGATAATTTCGCTACGTTATTGTTTGGCTTTCTGATTCGCAATCAGTCACTTTCACAACCCGCGTATATCAATTTTGTTCAATTCAATTATAATAATTAAAATTCAAATAACTAATGCAAGTTATATATCATTGTATACGAAAACGTCATACTAAATAAGTAAATTATTTCATCCTTTTTTGAGTGGTACGGCAGGAGGGAGTTTTTTTGAAAATTTTAAATTTTTTTTAACATACTTGTCCGCCATATTGGATCAGCCATTTTGTTTACAATAATTTGGCTTTCGGATTCGTAATGAGCGACCCTCAAAACCCACATATAGCAGTTTTTGTCAAGATCGGACACCTTTTTAACATTCATGTCCGCCATATTGGATCGGCCATTTTGTTTACAATAATTTGGCTTGGGATTCGTAATAAGCGACCCTAAAAACCCGCATATACCAATTTTTGTCAAGATCGGACACCTTTTTAACATCCATGTCCGCCATATTGGATCGGCCATTTTGTTTACAATAATTTCGCTTTCAGATTCGTAATCAGCGACCTTAAAAACCCCTGCATACCAATTTTCATTCCGATCGGAGGTTATTTGTATTTACTGCTACGATTTCGGGCTCTGCGTCCACTGTGCGCCAGTACATCAACACACAGGCCAGAACAAATCAAATTACATTTCTTGTGTATCCACCAGATATTTTATGCAATCAGTGTTAATTAATTAAATAAACATTGAATCTATTATTGTTACATACTGAGTGCATTTAATTATTTATACTTGTCACCAGGATCCTTAACCTTACTATTCGCATCTGTCACTTGACATGCTACGTACGAATGCATCGACCTGCTATCGGTCGACAGATTAATCATACTCAAACGATACACGTTCACTGCACAGAGCACTACATTCATTGCCATTTATTATGTGTTATTCAGGCTGGCTAGGTGCTCACTCTGCGCACTTATCAACTTCTCTTATAGTGCTCTATCGCATCAGATAGTTTTTAGTTGTTAGAGTTCTGAATAATTTTATGTGAACCATAATCAATACATCAAACTCACTCACACTCATTATCATACAATGGCATATATAAATATATAATACCACAAGTATACAACGCTTTGTTTTATCTCCCTCATTTAATGATCTAGAAAATTATTAATAGACTCATGAATCAAGAATTTATCATTCGATCCCTTACCATATAATAAATACTTTACGATCAAAAAGTACCCGGAATTCGTCAATAATCATACTTAACATACTCAATCAGGTGTTAGGTCTTGACGTAACCTCGCTGAAATATATTTTCTTCTTTTAAAGAAAGTCATAAGCAGCACTGTAGTCAGGTCATATTGTTGCCAGAGATTATACAGGAGTAGAATAGGTCCAAGATCGCGAGACCTGTGGGCGTGAACTCCCCTATCCCTGCTGGTTTGGGATTGGTCCCCCACCTCCTTACCTCCACCTTGCCCCTGCACCTGTTTGGTCGCTCCACCCTTAGCACCCGACTGACGCCCCAACTAGGCGACACGTGCGCCATCTGTTGGACGCTGGACCGTAGGTTGTTGCCTATCCGCCATCTATTGTAAATAATCCACAGGAGGTATGTTACCGACAACAGGAAAAACAGAGCGACTTGTCAACAGTTGGTAGTGTAGATTTGGTGCAGCTATCGATAAGTAGATTGGGTCCTACATGCGATACCACAGATTGGGCCCTACCATAAAAAAAGAAGATTGTAGCTTGTCATCGCGATCGGTATAAAGATTTGCGTCCGGTAGTGTCGTATCACCGATAAACAGATTTGGGCTCTACACATACGAGGTTTTGCTTTTCACTATTTGACACTAATTGTCAAAATAAAATAAAATCTTTCGAATCACTCAAACCAGCTATTGATATTAATAGCAATAATAATAGGTAAAAATAGGTTTGAAAAACAAATATGTTTATTCACAATAGCATTATGTATTGTAACGGTAATTCTTAACGTTCACATATATTTTATTTATCGTGGGAATTCGGGCTCGATCACATGACTAATTAATAGAGACTTCGTAGTGGTTGACAGTGAGGCTTTATTCAGAATAGAAACAATTTCATAAAATGTCACTTCTTAATTACGGTCACTCGAATTTTTCTAGGGTGACCATTTAATTCCGTAATTCCAGCAATTATTTCTACGATTATAATTTTATTTGGCATGCATCTATTCTCGGTATCCTCGAAGGTTTGTTATTCTTTTCGGACAGCGGTATTGCTGTACGTTCGGTACACAGACATCCTCATACTATCTGTCACTCGCATCGCACTCGCTCTTGGTACAGAGTGTATTAACCCTGTGTACAATTCTTTTTTTTTTATTCTCGTTCCACTTTCTCTCTCTCTCTCATCCAATCGGCGATTTCAGTCTGTAATGCCGTTCTAAAATTCACATTATTTAATCCTACTCCCTTATATACTACTAGCTAATACGTATCGATTTAACCTATGCTTCTAAATCTAATGTTAACTATTCATATCTTAATCTATTTCTCGTTTCCTTTTCACTTCATTAGAACTAATTTTTACTATCTTCGATGTATTGAAATTCGGGAATTCCGGCGATTATTTCGACGTTATTTCTTTTTATTCGAGCACAAATTCTCGATATTCTCGGGCTCGAGCTTCAGTCACGGGCTTATGCCTTGGTATTATCTCGTTGCCCGCACACACACAGTCGTACGCCTCAGACTCTCCGTGGACAGAGTGTATCAACTCTGTTTACAATTCTTTTCTCTCTCACACTTATCTCGCTTTTCGCCCTTTCTCGGTTTCTCTCGCAGGAACGGCGATTCCTATGGTTCCTACTGGTTTAAAGTCCGCACTCTTTAATTTATTCTCTTATATGCTACTCGCTTTGTCCGATGCACTTTATTTCTTAGGCTTATCTTTATCCACTCACTCTTATCCGTCTTATTCCTACCCACTTCTCAGGCTCGTTCACTTCAAGTCTATCGACTAATTTAATTTTCCTTGATTTATCTAAATATTTCTTCTCTTTTTATTTTGAGATTAATCGTTTTATAAACTTGTGCACGCAGTATTCGCTTCAGTTAACAGGTATTACCCATCAGAGAGCCTTCCTTCCGGTGCCGGCTCTTTTATAGCCGTTTCCCCACCCTAGTTCCCTCTACGTCAACCGAGACTTCGGTTTTAAGATTTGTCAAATTCGCTCGATTATGCGAGCAACCGTTGTCACGTCCCCCCTGGCTCTCCCTCGTCGCCGAGCAAGGCCAGCTGGTCGCTGACCTGTTGTTTTCGGCGACGAGCGAATTCCAGAGGCGTGACGTCACCCGTTTTTACGCTAGGTCGGGGTTCGTTGGCCTAGCATCGGCTGTACCTGCTGTCTCGAATATACTCTTGGCTCTTATAGCCGTTCGAGGTAATGAAATAATCGCTCGCATGTAACCACGTTACAGTATACAGTTTTAATAACTCTAATTTAGATTAAGCGAAAGCATGGAATGACGACGAGACGGGGCAGCACATAATTAATACAAAGTCATACAATATCCAGTAGATGATAAGGTAACAACAATTACCTTATCATCTACAATTAGTAAAATTAATTATTATCTTCATAACCATGTATTATCATGTGCATTATTGAATACTACTTTGTAACTAGTTTGTACACTCGTTCTCCGATTATTATTCGATCGGATTTGAAGCTACTAGAGAAATGTCTGTGAGTAATTTTTTCACTTCATGTGTTATGAATGGAATACAAAATGCCTTCAACTCCAGGAACAGTATATCGAAGTATTCGATGAATGAAGGATCGACTCGATAGCGTACAGCATCACACAGATTAGAGCTATTCCGTGTTAAGAGTTCTCTAACGTGCACTTAATCCACATTTTCGGCTAGCTCCTTAGCGGGAATATGACCGGGGGGGGGGGGTGTATAGCTTTCTGCGCGACCCTCTGCTAGAATCGTATTTGTCACATTGTAAACAGACTGTTCACATGAATATTTAAATGATGTATTCACTGTCTTGTACATAGGCTGTGTACGTGTATACATACATTAAAATTAGGGATACTCGGTCTGACAATACAGATTGGTTTCGAAAATGTAGAAGTAGGAGAGTTCGTATTAACTGTCTTGTGGACAGACGTATATAAAAATTAAAATGATGAATGCTCGCCCCACAACTTGTTACAGAAAACGTTGGAATGGAAAGTCTCATATTTAGAGGGTTTTCAAAATGATAACCACAGAATTGTGTAACGTACAATACGATACGAAGGTATCTTCATGAATAGACACCAACGACACGATGACCACAGACCTTGAATATACCAGGTCACATCATAGGCTTGAACTTTTACCATAATTAAAAGGACTTCCTCTACCGTTCTTAAATTATACAGTGTATAAGGCGAGAAGTCAAAATGTATTTATAGCTAGAGGGGGGGGGGGGGGGGGGGGGGGGGGGCTGGTCAAAATATAAAAGCGAATGGGATCAATATTTTCGTCTAATTCCGTGTTGATATGCCGGTACCACGTAATTGGATAACTCGGTAATCGGTATAATATTAAAAAGTTATTATTTTGGGATCGTTTGCCGATTAGGAGATGGATCTCGAGTAATTCGTGTGTAGGCATTTTTGTAAACAACGAGCGACCGGTCGAACCAAGCAGGCCAGCCGCCCTCCGATTTCAAGTGGTTCGGAGCGTTGCCGTGTGGCCTATGCAACATAGTGCTGCGGGGCGATGAAATTAAGCGTTAGACGCGTGAAAGACAATGAGCTAGAGAGACGTTGTGGGTGACAGTGTAAAGCGTCAGTCTCGACATATCCACAAATAAAATATTTTCTACTATCCTAAAGAAAAGACTGAGTGTATCAAAATTAATCTATATGTGTTACCATAAGCTCCTACACGTGTAAACGTGAATTTATGTAAAATGGAAGTATTTATTATAGGCAACGGTAACTTTCCGTTGTCTATTTAAAAGTCAATGAAAGTATAATACAATAAATTGTGGTTTCGAGCCCGTACGAGGAATCAATCTCTCGTGTTTGAATCTACTCATAGAATTTTATATTTCGGGCGAGTCCGACCCGTGATCAACCATTCAGGTTGATGTTGAACTTTAGACTGATTTTGGCAAAGCAGTCATTCACTCCTTCGATCGAAATCGAATGTCGCAATGAATTTCACAATAAACATCGCTTGCAAATTCCAGCAAGTCGTAGCTCGAGCTGGTAGCAATCATTGCTCGCAGCTCGTTGCTTACGTTTACATATTTTTTCTACTTCGGTGAGTGGCCTCTCGCGAAGAAGGAACAATGGCTAAATAATGTACAATGAATTTATTCGCGGCACAACAGTGTTGAAACGCAGCAGTATAACCACAGTTTTGTTTTGCTCTTGTATTTTTTCAATTCATCTCCCTTTTAAAATTGACTTTTCCTCGCCGTTTACTTTTGGAAGTGGTACGTGCACTGGCTTGTGCTTTTATTCTACATGATCGACGATTGGTGCGACGGTATACTGTGCAGTGGTTCGCGATTATCGCGAACTTTACCTTCGATCGGTTGACCACGGAGTTCACTAGAGTGCTTCGTGAAGGTGGTGTTGAAGATATTACTGTAGCCTTCAAGAAGGTTGTCTTCTCCGGATCGGAGTTTGCACAACGTTTCGTTGTGCAGCATCTCGTGAGCCATGGAGGGCTGCTTCACCCGCCACTGCGAGACCTCATAATGAGAGTCGAACATTTTTATGGTGAGTAGTGGATACGTTTTGAATTGTACCGTAAAGATTAAGGGGCTATCCCAGTGTGAACGCTGAAAATTTGGGTAATTTTTGGGAATTTTTTGGAAGAAAAGTACTCAATTAAATGTTTCGGAAAATTAAGAATATATTTGGCTATATTTGACCTATATTACATGATTTTTTCATAGAAAAAAATTGAGATCCAAGCGACTTATGCACTGCCTTCGGAGACACCAAAAGAAAAAGTTTCTCCACTGCTGATATGATTCCGGCCGATTGAGTAGCTGAAACCGGGAAAGGAAAAAATATCGTCAAACTAGAAGGCATTTCCTGTACAATGACGCAGGTTTTTCGAAAAATATTAAAATCGAACAAAATGGCGAAGTTATGAAAAAAAAGTCTGTATTTTTGCCTAAAATGGTCGCTTTTTTCAATGCCAAATCGTCAATTTCTATCCAATTAAAAACATCCTGCGTCATTGTAGAGTAAATGTATTCAAGAGTACTCAGTTCAAATTTCAAGTCAATCGGATAATTGCTCTTTGTGTGACAATGTCAGCAAATTCGAAAAATCTTATTTCGAGAAAAACGCGTTTAAAGATTTAACTATCGATTTTTGCAAGATAAAATGATATTTACTATAAAAACTGCTAATCAGTTATTCTTGGCTCATCCAATGGACCCTTCTCTTCCTCAAATAGTGCCTGCTGAGAGGCTGAAGCTTTTCTCCGCGCTGTTCGTCCCACTTTTGAAGATGCTTCATGACGTAACTCCGCCTGGTTGATTCGGCTGTCATCTCTCTCCATGACATATTCTTTTGCAATGGGACCGATGATGGCGTCCATTACTTGTAGCATTTCTAGAATAGAATAAAAACCATCGTTAAATATTGAGACTGCAAGGAAATTAGCGAGCTCGATCGTTTTCAATCCATTATGAAGGTGCGTTGGAGCAAAGTTCCAGAGCACGCCGTTATAACTTTCATTGTTATTCTGCGTGTTCCCTCCTTTGCATCGCTCTAGTAATTCCCTTGAACTCAAGTCAGTATACATAGGTTCCAAAGCTTTCGTAACACCCTTGTCAAGTGGCAGATAATCATGTTTGAACCATGGTACGTCCATTCCTTGAGCTTTCGCGCGGCGATATGAGCACCAGCTATTCGCACCTGCAGGGCAATTTCCGTGGTTCGGATTTTCGTCCGTCGAAGAAAAATAATACAAGGTAGCCCAAATTTCTTGATACATTTCATCAACATTATCTGGATGCCTCGTAATTGCCAATCCATAGTATTTCTGGAGTTTATTAATAACTTTGTCACTTAGCTTCACGGTATTCTTACTCCTTCCTCCTAAACCTTTGGTTCGTTTCACTGCGTTGAACGACTCCAGAGTACCTTTTAATTGGCAGCGCTGATTTCAAATGTCCCTATAGAGTCCCCTCTATAGTGTCCCTTCCCTTATAGTGACCAAAGAATCAGGTAACAACACGTCAGCTCAGAGCTCCGCCTCGAGGCAGATGGGTCATCTTATACCTACGAGCGGTTGCTCTTTAGAAGGCTGCCATTCAGGAGTATTAAAGGTAGGGCCTTGAAATTTTTACAGGATATTCTTCTGAGTATAAACTGTCGAAACAGGCAAAAAATGGTTTTTTTGAAAGGGTCACACTGGTATAGCCCCTGAACCATGTTGTGTATTGTATATTATGTTTTAAAACGTATATTATTAAATAACATGTTTAGAAATAATATTTCCAATAGAAAATAAATTTCGTTACAGCACGACGTAATTTATTACCATCAAGTGACACCAGTGACACCGACACAACGGGAGAGGAAATGGATGCTGATGAAGCAGCATCATCCGGCACTGTCGATACCGACTGCATCGATGATGACAACGATAATGCAGCCGGAGTCGACGATGCCTACATGGGTGACAGCGACGACGACGATGATGATGATGATGACGACGTGCCTTTAGTCGCCGGTGAAAATACCGACGACGATGACGACAGCGTGGAGGAGGACGCAAACAAGGATAGCGCCGACAACGACGACGACTACAGCGAGGTCGCTGAGCTGATGAAACAGCATATAATTCAGCGGCCATTCAACATCGACGAGGCGTCCACGGGTTTTGAGGACAACGACGACGACGATGCTTCAGACAATGGTAAGTAAAAAAATGTTCTTTTACTTTTGTATATATGTATAAGTTTATATATATAATTTATATAATAATATAATATAATGTTATATACATATATGTAATAAAACTATTTTATAAATTCAGAGTTACTCGTATGGCAACAACTAAACGGATGGCTTGTCAATCGCGAAGGGGCCGGAATACCGGACATCCCCGAGTCACCACCGCCACATGAAAGGGGTATTTCTTTTACCTATTGATAAGGATGTGGCTCGGTTGGTCACTGTACCATATTTTAACGCAAATGGGGATGTCGGTATTGAATCTGGCCCCTACGACGACGACGAAGATCTGATAGCCGTCCGTTTATACGAGGCCTGTGTTGGACCGTCTGAAGAGTAATGTAATCACTAAAATTACAGCTCGTACGCCTCTCGTCCAGGTATAGTGGTTTTCGCAGGCGCGCTGATAGTAGCAGCAGCAGCAGCAGCAGCTTACCGATCGTCGGTAAAGAAAATTTAATGTTGGTAGCCGGTCCAGTAGAAAATCAATTACCGATGCGCCATCTACCAGGTGGGCTGAAAAGTTCGTAGGCTGGCACATAGATGGCGCTATTAGTGATAAATCCATATTATTTTTAGTTAGCCCTAACGTTCAAAAGACACGTGTATAAATTTAACAGCTGTCGCACTATTAGTTTGTGAGATATAGCATTTTGAGTGAAGCAACTTTTGTTAGTTTGAAAAAATGGATAAAAAAGAATTTCGTGTGTTAATAAAGCATTGCTTTTTGGCGAAGAAAAATACTGTTGGAGCCAAGGCTTGGCTTGATAAACATTATTTGGACTCTGCACCAGGAAAATAAACCGTTGAGAAGTGGTTTGCTAAATTTAAACGAGGCGAAGTGAGCACCGAGGACGATGCACGCAGTGGACGCGCCAAAGAGGCTGTTACCGATGGAAACATCAAAAAAGTCCACAAAATAATTTTGGATAACCGTAAAGTGAAGTTATTCGAGATAGCTGAGACCCTAAAGATATCAAAGGAACGTGTTGGACATATCGTGAAAGAATATTTGGGTATGCGAAAGCTCTGTTCAAAGTGGGTGCCGCGCGAGCTCACAATCAACCAAAAACAATACCGAATTGATGATTCTGAGCAGTGGTTGGAGCTGTTCTATCGTAATATGACAATGGATGAAACATGGCTCCATCATTTCACACCGGAGTCCAATCGACAGTCAGCCGAGTGGACTGCATGTGATGAACCGACTCCAAAGCGTGGAAAGACGCAACAGTCGGCTGGCAAGGTTATGGCATCAGTATTTTGGGATGCGCATGGTATAATATTCATCGACTATATTAAAAAGGGAAAAACCATCAACAGCGACTATTACGTAACGTTATTGGAACGTTTAAAGGACGAAATCGCGGAAAAACGGCCCCATTCAAAGAAGAAGAAAGTGCTGTTTCATCAAGACAATGCACCGTGTCACAAATCAATGAAAACGATGGCAAAATTGCATGAATTGGGCTTCGAATGGCTTCCGCATCCACCGTATTCTCTAGATCTGGCCCCCAGCGACTTTTTCCTGTTCTCAGACCTCAAGAGAATGCTCGCTGGAAAGAAATTAAGCGCCGATGGAGAGGTAATCACTGAAACTGAAGCCTATTTTAAGGCTAAAGACAAATCGTACTAGAAAAATGGTATCAAAAAATTGTATGACCGCTATAATCGTTGTATCGCCCTCGATGGCAATTATATTAAATTATAAATTAAAATTTTATCAAAAAAATGATTTTTTCTATGTTAGCCTACGAACTTTTCAGCCCACACGTTACTGTCGGTAGTCGTGTTACCGACAGTCGGTAAATAAGGTCGAACATGGCCACCGGTCCAGTAAAAAACTGATTACCGACGCGCCATTTACGGTCGGTAATGGTGTTACCGATCGTCGGTAAAGAATATGGAATGTTGGCAGCCGGTTCAGCAGAAAATGAATTACCGATGTACCATCTACTGTCGGTAATCATGTTACCGACAGGTGGTAAAGAAGATTGAATATTGGCAGTCGGTCTGGCAGAAAATGTGTCGGCGATCGGTAAAGCAGATCAGTTGTCAACCGTCGGTATGTAGCCGACCATCGCTACAGCAAATTTGGGACTTACGGAAGATAAGTAGACTGGGTCTCGCAGTAAATAATATTCTGCACCCTACCATCAACCGGTTTCCCCCAGTCGTCGATAACCGAGACCCCTCTATTGCTTTTTGAAAAAAATGTTGTTAATTAAAAAAATTTATTAATTTAAACGACTATTTACAAAAACGGTAAATGAAAACGCTCGTTATTTTTTAGTTTCATCAAAAACTGTTTTATTTTAACATTCTCGTCCAACAAACATGTATTGTTCATCCATAATTTTCAATGACATCCGCAGCAGTCACGGCGAGCTGGTGGTCGACCGTCAATTTTCAGCTTCGGACCCGGTTTGATGTATTGTACATAGCACGGCATGTACGAGGAGACCTCGCGGTCAACCTTCAGATGCGCCGGTAGTTTGTCGTACAGAATTTCTATTTTTTCGCCCCAATGTTTCAACAGCAGCGGTTTCGGTATGTACGCGAGCTCAGCTTTGGTGAAGTCTCGGGGATCCTTGCAGCAGTCGATCACGAGTATACTGTCAATAGTATCCATTGTGGTTGGAAAGAGAGGCAAAGATACTTTCACAACGACGTTTCCTTTTCAACTAACTTTTTTTCACAGCTGTTACCATTAGATATATACATCTCGCGTCAATGGCCAGCATAGTTAAATATGAAAATATGATATGAAAATGTGTATGGTGGGAGTACTTTCGAATAATAAGACAGGAAATTCAAAAGTTTCGTATTTATTCAAAGTAATTCACAAGTAACATCCAAATCGATCTGTACAAGTTTGTATACATGTGTTTTTATTACAACCGTAGCTCTTAATATTATTGTGTTTTACATTTTTCACACGTTTCTTTCTGCGATTTAAATATTTTACGCGTTTGTAGTATTGTGCAGCTATGCGATCGTTTAGTTATAAAATTTAGTTAGTTGTAAAATTCTTATGAAAATTATCCAGAGTATAACCACGAGCCATAAAATCAAGAAACATAACACAGTATTCACCGCATACTTTAGACTTGAGTGATTGAAGGGGCTGCGTGTTCCACTCGTAGCTTCGACAGTTTCTGCGTAGACGGTTATGGTATTGGTTAATGAGTGGGGGCAATCCATAACTATCGAAAAAGATTCCATGTCCATTTTTATCAACGTAAGTGGCAACCCAGTATCGCCCAGGTAGTTTATGCTCGTCTGTGTTTAGAACCAATGCTGCGAGTCTAGACCAGCGACTCGGGATGCGATCGGCCGGAAATAATCCTTTCGTCTAAGCAGATATTCGTTGTAGAGCGTCAAATATCTGTAGGCTGTTCATGCTGTTTACACAACTGGTGGTGACGCTTAGAGTGTGATTGACGCTGTCTCTGCTGATGATAATGATTGTTACGCGGTGGTTGCTCTGGCTGGTGTTTGTTCCGTGGGGGTGGTGATGGTGGTTTAGCACTCGGTGAGACTACTTGTTTTTCTCCGCCACGGAAAAGTACAGTTATTTCATCGTTAGCCGGTACAGTTCTTCCTCGCAGCGCCGACTCATCACTGTTGCACGATAGTGTAATATCGTTGAATATATACTCGACGCTTTTTGATAAATCGAGAGTATTTTCCTCATTTGATGCCTCGTTGTTCGATTGGCTTTGTTGATTTTTAATAGGTGTTGATTTATCGACAGGTTGTGAATAAATGTGACTAACCGCGTCGAGCTCTTTAAACAGGAGCCACGAACGTATTTTTGACACGTTATTTAGAGCACATTTTACATCGTCTTCTTTCGAAATACCATGGTGAATACAGTAAACGTTGTTGATTGGCATATTTTTTAACGATGGACCTTCGTATTCTGCCAGATTGATGATTTCGCGCCCCAGAACGTCGCGTGAAAGCTCGGCTTTTTGCAAGCCTCTTGTGTAAATACGCAAGGCATAACGACACAGTAAGCGTAGATTGGTGTAGATTTTTTTCAACGGTGTATCACCGTCAAGCCATTCCAATCCATGATGAAAACACGTTAGTTTATCGTTGCTCGTACGTATACTCCTTGGTAGTTCACCAAAGTCATATGGTGGTTGGACAAGCCAATGACCATAATGTACTTCCTGAAGAGTCGTCACAGCAATCTCCTTGGGTAGAAAATGGTTGTTTGCATCGTAGAGCGCTTGAATATCCACTTTAACGTCCATTATGAGGGTTTGATGTAGACTGATACCAGGTGTGGTTGCGTAGACGAGTTTGAATATTACATCGTCGTGTGTGGTGCCCCCTCACGCACTAAAATCTGTAATGACCTGACGTGTGGAATCTATCTCTATTACATTATCACACTCGGCGTATACCACACAATTTAATGTAGATGTCAGAGCCGTTGCAAACCGTACTTCGATACTTACACTACCGTGTCTTACGAGATACCAGTGACCGAAGCAACTTGCTGATAAGTCCGGTGTCAAATCAAAGACATACAGACAGTAGCCTTTGGGATAGTCGCTCCTGGTAATATCTAGACCCTCATTCTGAAAGTGTATACCTGTGCCGCTAAAGAGCGTGTGATAACTGTGTATCCACTTTTCGTTACCATCAAACACCGGTTGAAGAGGCTTGCTCGGTATTTGTTGACCATCGACATACAGAGAAAAGAAATTTATCGAATGATTATTAAAGTTAAACGGATTTAACGTTGTACTGCCATTGAATGCTCGATTATTCACAAAACCAAGAATTATTCGTTTAGGTAATTGGCCTAGAATAACGTTATCCAGAGTATCGCCAATGATACCGCTATGTATCGTAAAAGCTTTAACCTCAACCCTTGTTATAGGATACTTGGCGGTTGTTTTTGCAAGCATTTTGGCGTGAGCTATCAGCACGCCTGGTGCGATTTTTGCTCGACGGACGAGTAATGTTGCCTCGGTGATATGTAGTTTATGTGTCACACCGGCCGTAGGAGTCTCCATGAGACAAAAATCGTCTTTTGAGCGTACAGACCGTAACCGTACTTCCACACCATTCAGCAGAAATTTATCCTGATTAAAAACATTACAATGCAAATGGCCAATCATATCTAAAGTCCGACTATTCTTTATGTACTTTTCACGATTATTCAGACCGATATTAGGGTTATTCGATGGTCAAACGTACCGGGCGTGTCAACGTACCATAGCGCGATCGTTAAGTGAGAATTTTTAGCAGCCGGTCTATAATTGAGTAACGTCTCAATATATGCTCTGTAAGGGTATGCATTGTTTGGCGGTGCCACGAGTTTCTGGTTAAAATATACATCCACCTGATTGAAAAGGCTATACAGAAAGTTATTAACAGGTGCTACGTTGTACTGTGATTCAGCTGTTGGAATAACCCTAACATTTACAATAATCATTGTATGAGCTAGGTCCAGGTATTCTTCACCGTGGCCAGGTATGACAAATTCCAGGGGTCCGTCATCCGTGAGGGACGACACAGGCTAGTAGTGTATCCATTGTGATGCTTCTATAGCCGTCTGCGTTGGAGGTATGGTGAATAAGTCGAGCTCCGACTACATGCACTCGGAGGAGTGTGAGTGTAAGAACGACATTGTTAAACACCTCCAGAAATATCGTTGGTCTTTGCTCGTTTGCGCCTACTACTTTCGATACCTCTTCTCTTTCTCTTTGTTATCCTTTTCTTTTTATTCTTTGCGACACCGCGATGTTTCCTTGCTGCAATGCGTCTACGTCTTGTTGACTTTTTCTTCTTCTTCTTCTTCTTTATTCCTAACGATTTTTTCGAAATACCAGTACGCCTTTTCCTCGTCCTCGTAGGCACGCGTCCCGATAACGACTGTATCATGCGAGCGGTACCCACAGCATTATATCCTGAACCATTCATGAGAAGAGCAATTTTTTCATTGGCTTTTCGTTGTAAATTATCTCCAGATTCGGCTGCGCGTCGACGCAATGACTCCTTGAATGGCATTTTGCGACCGCTCACATCCTCGATAACGTGTAAACCCGTGCGAATGGCTTCTTTCCCTATAGCTTTAGCACCTCTGGTCAACAGTGGTAAAACACTCGGAAATGGACCACTGAGAAAACTACCGATGCCGTGACCGCGCTGATGCGTGGAACCCGCAAACACGTTACCTATATAACCACCACCGCCACCTATTTGATTCTCATAATACGTCGTATAATGAGCACACATATTGTCTAATTGAGTCGTTTAAAATGAAGTGTGAGCGTTAACGTTCCATACTCAAATGCAATAGGATTACCCAGATGATCTCTTATATCCACCTCGATCGTTCTGAAGCAATTGTTGAGTAAACCTATGTAATTTGACGATGAGAAACATTTTACTTGCGTTGTACCATACGTGTAGTTTTTTGTATTTAAATTTACAATCCTGAGTAGTGCTGTATGTGTATCACCTACCGTATACGGTACACAAATATCGCTGTAGACAAAAAGCTGATCGTTCAGAGCCCTATTTATACACGCGGGTACTCGTCCTACGCGTGGAACGCCTCGCATAAGCTGCAGGTAAAAACCCCCTGGGGTTTCTCGGTCAAGCAATAGCAGTTCTTCGTGTTTCTCAAAGCCCAATATACGTGCTATTTTACTACTCATTCGTAATACTCCAGGGTAGCCTAGAGATTCAAGGCATGACTCTGTTACCTCAGACTCGAGGGCAACGTACCCTTTAGCCCTTTCAACATTTACAATTTTTATGCCTGCTTCTCGCAGCCCCGGTAAATCATTGATATTTTCCACAATTTCTTCGTGATTTTTGTACAAACCTCGACGTATTTGGTTTGTAGTAACTTCTTTATTCTCACAAGCCATCCAGCCGATTATCGTATCTGCTTTTTGTAAATGCGTCATTGTACAGGGTATATGCATTTCCGATAAGCCCACAACCCAGCGACCCTTTAACGATATTTCATGTGGCAATTGAGTTATAAAATGTGTTGTATTTTCGGGAAAATACTTCATACTGCTGTTGCTCGGTCGAACAAGAAAAAAATTATCCTCGTCATGCATCGTTTGGACAAAATTTCGTTTATTCGAGACCGTGAACGTTTGACGCTGGTATCCACGAGTTAAATTTCGCCGGGTATCCCACCCAACTCACGAAAATTTGTTTTTTCGCACCGTGTCCTTTTGTCCGTAAAACTTGATCAATCTTGAATTCTTTATTGTTCTCCATACGCTTCTCATGAACGCTCGTTAATTCTTCGGGGTAAAAGAAACCATCGATAGTTTCGTCTTCGAGATCGCACAACGCATACACATACAAGCCCTGTCTATATAAAACTTTTTTTGATACGAAAAATGTCTTCACTCCATTTTTTCTCGTAACCTTTTTCGAAGGTGCCTTTAGTTCTACTGATTCGAACGTAATCGCCGGGTTTGTATTTATACGTTGTGAAACGTCTCTTTTCACGTCGCTTTATCGCGCTAATTGTCATATTGCGCACCGCTGTATCGGCATTATATAGCGTTACGGCGGCCGGTTGCATTTTAATGCTCGAGTGTACAGCATGATTGTACGTAAAAACCGATTGTTGTAGTATATTGATATATCGATGAGTATTACGATGTGTGAAGTAGCCCCACATCCGTTCCTGGAGAGTGCAATTAAAACGCTCGACAATCGAGGCTTTTACATCAGGATTAC
The DNA here is from genome assembly GCA_963942595.1 of Cylloceria caligata. Lineage (NCBI taxonomy): Eukaryota > Metazoa > Arthropoda > Insecta > Hymenoptera > Ichneumonidae > Cylloceria > Cylloceria caligata. Next base: position 28,543,435 of record OZ012706.1, read on the forward strand.
GAGCAACGCGAAATTGTATGTTTTCATCTTTGAGAAATTTTTGAAGTTGACCACCAAGGAATTCTTTTCCACGGTCGGTTTGTAGTGAAACAGGTGTACGACCATCGTTACGCTCGAGAATATGTTTAAATGCCTTTGTTACTTCGCGCACAGTTTTGTCCTGCAAGGGTTCGACCCAGGCGTATTTGCTGACAACGTCAATTACCATAAGCAGATAGGAGACGTTGTTGTTATAGCTACTCAATGAACGTAGATCCACGAGATTGGCCTCCCAGACATCGTCAATATTTGTAACATTGTAATACAGTCGTGGAAAGACACGGTGCACGGGTCTATGAATTGTATAATTATCCTGTTGAGTGAGCCAGTCATATACGGTGTCCCTTTATTTTTGCTACTGATTAAATGTTGTGCACCAGCGTATCCAGCTGGATGCGAAGGATCGTAGTACACTTTTTCGAAAGTCATCTTTCACCGCTCGTTGTATAGCTAGTTCTACATCTTTATCCACTTTTCAAATACTTTTATTATTTTTGTTTTCCGACGTTTTGAAGAAGTATTCCCAGGGTGTGTATCGTCGTTGTCGTCGTAGTCGTCGTTGGAATTATCGCCGACCGCATTCACATTCATAGAATGCGGGTCGTTATGTTGCATCATCTAAACATCTTTTCTTGGTCGTTTAGTACCTCTAGATACGCCTAAATCCCACAATCTACTGTTGCCTATAAATTGACGCGGAACGCTCTTTGTGCGTAGACTAACGATAAACTCGTGTCTGCCTGTTGCTTTGAAGTTTTTTCTACCTCGTACTGCATCGTTTATAAGGTCGACAGTATTAGAATTTGGAATGAGGATACTGTCTATTGTTACACATCCTTTTTTGTCCCATCTTATGCTTTTTGATTCATCACTCGTGGGTTTGCGTAGAAACTTTAATAACCCAGTCGCTCGGCGTTTATACATATTTGGAACGCTGTTAACGATGTCAGCATCGCTCGTGGCTTCTGCATTATCTATCTCAGACGATGTTTCAGGTAGTGCTGGTGAAAACAATGCATTTTTCGTACCAACGAAATATAAATAACGCTGCAGCACTTGTAAATACTCTTTCCATTTACTCGCGTCGTCTTTACCATACTTGTTTGATTTAAAAATTTTATATAGCTCAGTGTCTAGTCTTGAAACAGGATCACCCTGGGTCTATACTGTTTTCTCGTTTGCCGCTGGTGCATGATTATTCCCAGAACCGACCATAAGTATTTCGTTGTAACGACCGTCTGCATCACTATTTCCGTCCTTTACCTCGGACATTGGCACTAAAAACATTTTTTTCGTATGCTCCATTACGAGGATGAATTTTTATCCTTAACACAGTATTGTTTTGTCAATCGTCACTACCACTGAAAAATTTACTAAATAAAGTTGTGATTATGGGAGCCAGTAAAAGTGGTAAGAAAGCACCACCCCCTTTTTGAATTATAAAGCGTTTCTTCGCTCTCCAAATATATTTCCGCTGCTTACGAGCGACTGTACAAACACCACCACCACCACGTTGTTTTGTCACACATCCTGAGACAAGCTGTCGAAGTATATTTTTATATTTTTTTAAACGTTTTTTAACACTTGACTTGATACAAACAACGCATTGTAAAATGTTTAACGCGCATTCACAGATACAATTGATTAGAGGCTTATCAGCATTACGCAATATTGATTTTCGCTGTTTTTTATTTGAATGACAAATAGCGTTAAGTAGGGCTATACAACGTTCATCGAATGGAATGTAATGTGTATTTTTCTTCTTCTTTTTCTTCGCGCTGGTGCTATCTCTCATTATTACAGTTTCACAGTAGATGTATTATGATTCGTGATGCGTACACGACTCATATCCATTAGCGACCGATGTGGTGTCTACTTGTGCTTCCAATTAAATACGTTGACGAGTGTTTTTCGGCATGTAGACCAGCATTCGTGGATCATCGGGAAATATCATTGTACGACATCGACAATAATCGGGTGTCGATTGTTTAAGATCCAAGAGTATATAACCGTGTGGCTGTGCGGTAGCATCGTAATATGACTCGGTAAGAAATCGTGGAATCTCGGGGTATACTTCTCTCGCTAGATGTGTAATTTGTGCTCGATCACGTGGATTTTTAAATATCACCATATAATTGGCGTTTACTGATATATGACGTTATCCGTGTCCCTGATGGAAAATATTTCGTGTGATAAAAATCACACTAATATTTTTATGATGACTACCTTTTGTGAAAAGGTCAACAATGGTATTATTTGAGGATTCGCCCATTAAATCATCGACAATAACCAATTTTTTCAAGTTATTGTCGCTCGAATAATCCTCCTGTTGCGGTAGATCCTCGTTAAATTCAATTTTTGGGATTTTGGATTTTTTATTACTCCCAGTCTTAGTAATTAACGACGACGGTTGTTGTTGTTCACATGTGTTATTCAGAGCAGCGATATCAGAATCGATAGTATCTCCATAATAAAAAATAATTCGGTCAAATTCAACGTTACTCATTGAATTGAGAAACTTTAGAAATTTTATCACGAAAACTGTTTTTCCACATCCAGTGGGGCCACAAATCAGCGACGTCCACGGATATTTCCAGCGTACATCCATTATTTTTACTTATAAAGCGTGACAAATCCACGATACTTTTGATGATGATGATGATGATGATGATGATGATGATGATGATGATGATGATGATGATGACGGTGAATATCGTAGAGCAACGAGATGCAAAATCGCATACACCAAGTGCACAATAAGCGTGTTACTCAGCCGGGCGGCGGCGGCGCGTACCCACACGTCGTTATTAGCTTATCAGACGTGTGCGCGGGCGCGGTTCAGCTTATACAGATACACGCTCGCCTGGTCATAAGCTTATGAGCGAGCGTGTGTCACCACGGCACATGCGCACAATTTAGCTTTTTAAAGCGTATGTGCATTCAGAAGATTGTGTTTTTTTGTTTTTCACTATTTGCGGTACATTTTAAGTAAAATTTTCAAAGCAACTATTGATGCTGATGATGCTGAGTAAAAAACACGTTTAAATAGCATACATGTTTCTTCATTGTAGAGAGAGAGAGTATTATACATAAAAATATTAATAATTTCAATTTATACTGAGGCGAGAAATGGGTGGGAAGGGTTATCGACGACGAGCCACGTGGGTATTTAAGAAAAGTAACGCAATAATTATCTTAACATCTACAACTGGTAAAATTAATTATTATCATCATAATCATGTGTTATCGCGTGAATTATGAAAAATTAATTCTTGCGTAACCGAGGGCAATCGTTCTCCGATCATTCTTCAAACGGTTTTGAAGCCACCAGAGAAATGTCTGTGATTAATTTTTTCACCTCCTGTGTTATGAACGGAACACAAAATATCTGCAACTCCAGGAACAATATATCGAAATGTTCAAGGAATGAGGGATCCACTCGATGACGTACAGCTTCACACAGATTAGAGCTATTCTGTGTTAAAAGAGTTTTAATACGCACTTGGTCCACATTCTCGACTAGTTCTTTAGCGGGAATATGTAGTATAACTAATTCAGCACATATAATATCGATACAGTTTTTCACATAAACGACGTAGCGCTGGAGCCACCTGAAGCGCTCATCGACACACGGTGTTACGATGCATAGTCCGTCAAAAGATTTCTTTTGCATAACTATACTCGGTGAATAGATGTTTTTCTTCTTCTTCTTCTGTGGTGGTGGTTCCAGCTGTATATTTTCATCGTTAGGGTTGACGTCCTCGGCGACCACATTGTCCTTGGCTTGGTCGAAAACAATGGATTTTGAGCCTAACGAGGACGCAAAGTGAATCTCGCAGTCATCGATGTTGAGTGTTTTACGGATGCGTTGATCAGCTTTCCAGCCATAATTCGTACAGGCCCCGAAATATGATGCTATCTCGGTCAAGGCATCTTGTAGTTTACACCACTTTGTAGATTCAAAGGTAATACCACCCGACGAGCTATTATGCTGCAGCTTAACAACCGGTGTAACGTCACCGCTTGCGCGTACCTGAAGACCCACAGTTATCCTCTTTGTTTCCGAGTAGTTCAAATTGTATGTTGTAGCAAGCAACAATGGTGCTTCAAAATGTTCCATGGTTGATAGAAAATACAACAGAGCGACACGAAAAAATGAATAAATGATGAGGGAAACGAAGCTACGATAACTGTATTTCGTAGCTTGTCACGGGTCGGACTGCCACCCGATCCTCTCTACAAATGTTTTTATAGACAGGTGTGAATCGTCTCATATGTTGGAATGGTGGGGGCAAGCGTTTACCCCCACCAACGTAACCTTAGTAGAGCATATAGAGAAGTTATACTTCTGTATACTACAAATTATTGTAGTGTAAAAATTGTTTATTTCATCACAAATAGATATTTCATAGCGTAAAATTTGAAACGTTATAGCAAACCTCCCTCTGGCCTGATGTAGTTACGTTTCAGCGATGGTCGAAAGAATGTTGCATTTTAATGAGTCTACGGTAGATGGAAAACACTTGAACGTTATACGTATAAGAATAAATATACGAATTTTCATTTTGTGCGTCTACCTGTACAAGAAAGTATCTATGACCCCACCCCCTCGAGGGTCAGCGCAGTCAGTACGACCGGCTGTAAATATGTATAAACAGACGCCGTATTGCATTGACCATATACAAATTCAATAGCTAGCGTCTGTACATTGCAACATAATTTAATACGTCGCTCGAGGGTTTTCACTTTTCCACCAAAGTCTGATGATTATCATTGTCATAGCAGTGTAAGGGTTGATTGACAATGAAACGTTTGCCGGGTATACCATTTTTGAATAAGTAAATATGAATATAATTAAATATAAAGAGAGTAGCGAGAACGAAAAATTTCTCGTAATTTATCTTTGAAAATGAATTTATTATAAGAATGTATACTGAATATAATTATGTAAAATAAGCTAGTTCACAAGCGCTTATGTAAATGTTGGGTATTTTTTTTTGTTTGTTTGTGTAAATACACAGCCCCTGATGGAAAAGCTATCGTAGAATTTGCGTTTATTGTCTTGCGTATACACGTGTTACAGCTGTATATATAAATGGAGTCTGTCTATTTTGCCAATGCAGTCTAGTATAAAAACGGCAGACGTTTCGTATTACCGTATTGTAAATAGATACCAAAAGTGCATATATAAATGTAAATTTAGAATGTTTGTTTCAGACAATACAGCTTTCTTAGAAAAACGGGCGGAGTGTAGCACTTCATGTTTACACTCTCGCCAAAGTGCTAGTACTGTAACGTACTGTCTATCTAATAACGCGCGGTGCACACACCAAGTCACCGCTACCGCGCGTTACGCACACCGAGTAAGACTGGCCTGTACCTGATAAACTCAAGACACGTGGCACACACACGAAGCGCCGCTACCGAGCGTCACCCACACAACGTAGGCCGGCTCGTCGAAGACCAAGTCCCGTTACTCTTTCGAAAAGCACCGGTAGAAAATTAAAAACCAACGACCGATTTCAAAAAGTACCAAGGCTACCAGTGGGCTACAGAACATGGGCTATAGGACTACCACCAGCTATAGTTATACAAAAAGCATGGGCCAATCGGAGGGGAGACTGGTATTAAAAGACCAGAATTTCGGCACACTCGGAACAGTTTTGTTCACAGGTCCCGCCAACGCAGAAATCCAGGAAGGAAGAGCAGTCAACCCTCGCTAGGTGCATCCGCACTGGTATCAAGAGAGCCCAGCTGTGGTACCTGACGTACATTTAAACGGGAAGCAGCTGAGTCGGTGCTGCGTTCGAGGCCAACGCACCGCAGACCCAAACAACAACAGAGCGGCCTATCTCTGTCTCTCTTTCTCTCACTCTGGTAGCCGAGGATAGCCCAATACACGGACTAGGCTCTCGGGAACTGAAACCAATGATCTCTACTCATTCAAGTACTGCATATAAATATCATTATGTTAAAGACCCATGAATAATATTAGCGTAGGTAATTCAACAGGGATCGAAGTAGCTCAGGAAAAATATAAAAAGGCGATAACTGAACAGGGTACGGCCCTGGTATGTCAAGTAGCTGCGCATGCACCCAGAGCGCATCCCACTGACGCCGGATCGCAGCGGTGGTCGGGTGGACACGTAAGTCGACCTTTAAAAAGAAATATATCAGCAGAAAACTCCACTCCCACCAACGGGCCTGTAGCTAATATTGAACGACTCAGTGGTGGACTCAAGGCTAGTCTAGATTCTATGAGCGGCGGCCGGATAGTTACCGACGGTACGCGTGCTAAACTGTTTACCTAGGGAACGCAACGAATAGATAAAAATTATAGAACGACGCGTATTTTTCCTTTATAAATTCAATATTAGTCTATGAATATCTTTGCATTAAGGATCACAGAATTATCAACGTTTTCTCTCATATCATAGCATATATTAAGTATGAAACATAATCTTTAAATTCATCCGCGGACACGATTATAAATGCACTCGTGTGCCCGGGAATAATCTATTGTAAGGTGCGTGGTAGCCATATACCAGGAAAAAGGGTTCAATAGTTAGGTTTCATATTCAATTTCATTTCTATATCACACGATTTCTACTTGTTTTTCTTTGAATAAACCCTACTTTTACCTACTACAAAAGCCTAAAATTACTTTCCTTCCTGCTCGAGTCCGAACAAGCCCTTTAAGGGTAATGTTAACGCTTAATACCGTTACAGTACGAATTAAATCATCTTTAAGAAATAGTAGGCGCCTACGCTAGTTGACACTGAAGCAGCGTTATCGTTGTGAGAATGTCTGTTTAGACAATGCAGCTTTCTAGAGAAAACGATAGGCTTGCATGGGTTCATGTTTACAACATTTCCAAAGAGGTAGTACGAAATAAATTATCTTTAAGAAATAGTGCACGACTGTGTGTAGCCCTCAACCCCTTGTGAAGACACTCTGTCACTGTACAGGGACTCAAGGTTGCTATCTTTCAAAATTTTCCTCGATTTCTGCATTTATGGTGAAGACGAAATATATATATAGAGGGTAGTGGGGGTATTCGAGTTAAGGTATAAAATTGCGTGAAACCGTAGTTCTCGTATTACTCAACGTTCAAACGTTCTACGACTATCATCCTGACAGTGTAGCATCGTTATTTCGCGTTTTCAAAAAAATGGATTCACGTAGACGTGTCCTTCTGTCCGTAGTGCGCGCAACGGCTCGCGTATTCATACGTCGGGAACCGCGATTGGTGCGGCGCTTTACACGGCGTTAGTTCGTAAATATCGCGAACTTTACGTTCCAACGTCTCCGCGCAGAATTCAGTGAAGTGTTGCGGTGTGGTGATGCAGAATTGATTACCGCTGCTTAGGTGAGTGGCCCGTTATGGCGAGCACCCGGCTTTGTGCAACAATATGTGGTCGAATATCTTACCAATCACGGTGGACTCTTACACAGGCCGCTAAACGAATTGATTATGGCCGCTGAAAATCGCCATTGTGAGTACAATTTGAAGAAATTTATTTGTCGTCTTTAAAGAAAAAAGTTTTGTTATGTGTTCTTTTTTACTTTCATTTTGTATTTTTTATTTCATTGAAATAATTTTTATTATTTAAATATTTATCAATCTTAAAATGATTGAACGAGTATAATACAAAAACTAATTTTTTATAATTTAATAATTTTATTATTGTTGTCAAAAATGTAATAAAAATACATTGTGAGCGTCATATCGTCGAGAACCAAGTTTTATTTTAACTGGTTGACGAAAAGTGGCTTAATTTTTAATCCACTTTCGCTTTGCTGCGCGAAAATTAATACACTTTCATCAATCAATGTAAAACTTGGTTCGTTAAACGCGTCGGTGTCGGCAATGTATTTATTCAATTTTTGAAAAATAGTAAATTTTTTTTACGTCATTAACAAATTTTAATAAAAACAAAACGTTTTTCTTTAAAGACGATACATTTTTATTTTTACTCTCTCATTTATTTTAAGATACTGGCACATGTAAAATCACACCCTTACAGTGTTCAAAGACATGGTAAATTTTTATTTCCCCTTACAGCTATACGCTCGCTACTTGCGTCAAGTAGCAGCGAAAACGACGCTGGATCTCCCAGCACCGAGTCATGCTTGGGGTCACCGTCGTCGTGCACGGCTTCACCCAGCCCCGACGATGACGATAACGCCTCAATGTCGGGCGTGTCGACAGACGACGGTGACGAGGTTGATATGTTCTTCATCGCTGATGATAACGATAACCAGAAACCCGAGCATTTGAGAGACGCCGATGATGAGGCCATGCAGGAGGATGAGGAGGAAGACGACAGCGACAGCTCCACCGACGATCATGTCCCCAGCAGTCTGGCTAGCCCGGATCCTGACCAGCGGGGATAGAGGAAGAGGAAGAACCAGTGATGGTTGCGCAGAGGCCTGTAAATATAGACGAGGCAACTACAGAGTCCGCGGATGACTCGTATATTGGTACGTGAAAATAATTTTAAAATATTTAGTATTAGATTATTTTATGAAGATGAATTAATAAAATTCATTTTCTAATAGATGATGAGCCGCAAGATGTTGCACATGTTGTCGTGCGCGAGGTCGCGGATATCCCCGATAGTCCCGAGTCACCACCGCCTCACGAGCAAGGTATTGCCCTGCACGAAGAGGCGGTGTTTATTCGCACCCGCGTGATACCTTACTATCACGCGGATGGTACGGTCGGGGATGACTCCGACTTCTGCGACGAGGACGATGATCTTGTTGCTGTGCGGTTGTACGAGGCATGCCTTGGCCCCACTGAAGAGTGAGCGTAAAATAAATCCTTAAATCTGGATATTTTATAGCTCACTGGCCTCTGCTGCTGTCGCCAATACCGTCACTGGCTTCCACCGTGTGCTCTTCGTCGTCATCGTCGTCGTTGTCGTCATCGTCGTCGTCGTCGTCGTCACCATCATCATCATCATCATCATCATCATCATCATCATCATCATCATCATCATCGTCGGGTTCATCAACGTGCTCGTCGTCGGATGAAGCGGAATCATCGTCATCGGCACCGTCAGCGCCCCCAGCCTCTACATCATCGTCATTAGCATCGTCATCGCTCGCGGTATGTCCCGAAATTCAAATAGGTAGGGGTTTAACTGGTGCCGAGGGTAATAGCGTTAATCGTGTAGTAGCAGGCGTAGTTAATATTGGAAATCATAGCCCAGGTACAGAGATCCGAGACACCGCGGTTAGCATCGATGATACGGACGATATTTTACCGCCGGGAAATCGTTTTGTTGTCGCGGGTGCGGAGCAATATAAATATTTACGGCGTTTCGGGGTTTCAGCGCGACAGATCAATCTAGCGTTAGTACAACCACCCGTATCTATAAATCCGGTCACGTGGATCTGTAACTCCATCCGAGATATTCACGATTATTTCGTAAAGGATCGCGATGACACAGATTTAATAGGTGTGGGTTTTGTCACTGACGGGATGGCAGACGGCAAAGCGGGTATATCATTGAGACCTATTTCACGGTTCACTGATAAAGCCCTATGGGCTTTGATGTGTGCCGTGAATCAGAGTTCGAGGGTTCTCGCGGCCTCTGACACGTTGCGATTCACCGTTACGTACGTAGCGGTGCCTACTGGTCAGGGGCTCCGTGTGTCAATGGTGAAGAGTCGATCTATGGTTTGTATAATACAAAACGGTGATAATTTGTGTTTTCCTCGCTCGATCGTTGTAGCTATTGCAAACAACGTACATAAACTCGAACGTAGCCAAGACTCGCAAATAGCTTGGACGCGTATACGACAAGGGGCGTCGCTCAACCAACGTGGAAAAGCGCAATCTCTTGTTCAGCTGGCTGGTGTGCAAATACCTCTAGAAGGTTGTGGTATTCCGGAAATAACAAATTTCCAAAGATACCTCATGCCTTTGAGGATTGCTATCACGGTATACGATTGGGAGTCACTCGGTACAGGTGTACCCCCGTTTTTGATGGACAAACGTCTTTCGTAATGCAGGGGCCATCTGAGGTTGTTAATATAGCGTATAGTGCTATTTTAAAACACTATTCGCCAATCATCAACCTAATGGGCGCAGCAGGTGGTAAGAATTATTGTCTACCGTGCAATAAATCTTACTGTCATCATTTCGAGCATCGTTGCACGGGTAAGTGTCCACGATGCTTCAGTGTGCCGCCCTGTATCAAAGAGTTAGTCCCAACGGCTGATAAAGAGCTCGTGCCCGGTCAGGTGGCGGGTACTAGTCAAACAGTGCCCCCCGCTGTGAATAGCGAAAAGTCGTGCGATGATTGTGGACGAATGTTCTACAACCCCTTGTGTTTCGCTAACCATTTAAAACCGTTGGTTAACCGCTATAAGCTGCAACAGCTTCAAAAATCTATTTCGAGCCTTACCGTATTTCTAAATCTTGTGATAAAGTTATGAGGAATCATCACAAGATTCACGAATGCGGTGTTTCTTTTTGTCGTTTGTGTCGTAGTTCGCATGGCTACAATGATCGTTGCTATATGCAAATTGTCAAACCACGGAAAGAATTGGAACCGGTCGCGGGACACCCTGAAACGCTATTTATATTTTACGATTTTGAAACGCGCCACGATAAGCCGTATATTACTCCAAATACGGAAGACGACTCGTTCGAGCACGTAGTCACTCATTGTGTAGCGCAACAGCTGTGTGAGCTTTGTTTTTAAGCGGAAGAGCATCTACCCTTGAGCAATTGCTCGTGGTGCGGTGTATGAGAGTTTTTATTCAAAAATAATCCAGTAGATGAGTTTGTAGATTTGGCCGTGCGACCTTCTACGAAATTTCGTAATATAGTGTGTATTGCACACAACGCCAAGGCATTTGACAGACAATTTGTATTGCGAAGTATCGTAGAACGTTTCACGGATATGCCCACACCCAGTATAATCTTGACCAGTAATTCAATAGTTTCAATGCGAGTGGGCCGCACGACTTTTATAGACAGCATAAATTATTTTCATATGCGACTCAGTGCACTACCCAAAGCCTTCAGGTTTAGCGAGCAACTGACCAAGGGTTATTTCCCGCACCTCTTCAACACTGAAGATGCACGAGGATATAACGGTGTTCTCCCCGCAGCTACGTATTACTCGCCCGAAACAATGAGTAAACCAGACCGCGCGGAATTTTACGAATGGTACGCTGAGCAAGTCAATGAAGCCGTAACATTTGATTTTGAAAAAGAAATTTTTAAGTATTGCAAGATAGATGTTGACATACTCCATCGAGCTTGCTTCGAATTTCGGAAAATATTTTTATCCGTAGGTAATACATGCCCATTCACCGAGGCCACTATGATAGCATGGGCTTGCTCGGTCGTGTACCGTCGTCATTTTCTAAGACCCGATATAATTGGTCTTATACCTGCCGGTGGTTATATGCATGCGGAAAATCACTCACAGCAGGCCGTCGACTGGCTATTATGGGTCGAGCATGAGCTCGGTCATGCGGGTATTCACGCGGCTCGCACCCGTGAATATAAGCTACCCGAAGGGCCACGTGTCGACGGCTGTCTAGAGGTAAACAATCGTCGTTTTGTTTATCAATACCATGGTTGTTACTGGCACGGATGCCGTGAGTGTTTTCCAAACGATCGCGCGAGAAAGTTTCACGCTGGTAACGAGAGTATGGACACTCGATATGAGCGTACTGTGGCAATGAGTTTAAAAATTCGTTCGCATGGTTACGAATTGGTGGAGATGTGGGAGTGTAACTTCAATATACTCCGCAAAGTCGAGCCACGCGTAAACGAATTTTTAAAAAATCATCCACGGCGCACCACAGAGAGTTTGAACCCTCGTGCAGCGTTTTATGGTGGTCGCACAGGTAATATCGTCACCTCCTACGATGTCGCACCAGGGGAGAAGATATCGTACATCAATATCTGTTCGCTGTATCCTTATATATGTAAGACAGGTCGCTTCCCGGTGGGGCACCCGAAAATATATATCGGTACCGAGTGCGACGATTTGTTGGGGGGTTCACTCGATGCTCTCGGTGTAACGGTCAACGGTTTGGTCGAGTGTACCGTATTGCCTCCGCGCCACCTCTTTTACCCCGTGCTACCTGTTCGAATGCACGAGAAACTGCTATTTGCTCTGTGCCGTAAGTGTACAGAGTCTATGGCTCAAGCCTCGTGCATTCATGAGAACCATGACGACAGGGCTTTCACCGGTACCTGGGTGACGGATGAGGTGTGGAAGGCAATAGATATGGGCTATGAAATCTTAAAAATTTCGATGATTTGGGCGTACAAAACATCAATGTACAATCCGGTTACACGCGAGGGTGGACTGTTTGCCTCTTATGTAAATACATATTTGAACATTAAACAGGAGGCGAGAGGTTGGCCCGAGCACTGTATCGACGAAGCGTCTCGTGAGGAATATATAGATTATTACGAACGCGTGGAGGGTATCCGGCTGAACGCTAACAACATTACGCGTAATCAGGGCTTACGCTTAGTTGCTAAGCTTTGCTTAAATTCGTTCTGGGGTAAGGTCGGTCAGCGGGATAACCTGACGCGCACGGAAATAATTAAAACTCGCGAGAAGCTATTGTTGTATTTGTACAACAATGAGAAAGAAATTCAACGCCTGCTAACGGTTAACGACGATTTATTATATTTAAACTGGATATCTCGCGAGGAGGCTATTACCCCTAGCCCCTTAACTAGTGTGGTTATAGCTGCATTTACAACGGCCTCCATCTGAAACTTTATAGCTACCCCGAGCTATTGGACAGACGGGTTTTGTATTACGACACGGACTCTGTTATATACGTGAGTACTGATGATGATGTTTGGGAACCCTCGGTAGGTAATCTCCTAGGCGACATGACCAACGAGTTGATATCGGTGGCTCCGAACGCTTAGATCAACTCGTTCGTCTCCGGTGGCCCGAAATTTTATGGTTATATGGTTACGACTACCGAGGATCCTGAAACGGTGGTGGACAATGTTTGTAAAGTGAAGGGGATAAGTTTAAATTATAAAAACTCGGAAACAATTAATTTTAATTCAATAAGTGAACTCATAAAATCGGAATTACCGTCGTTTAGTAATACAGTATTTAATTTGAAATTTTATTAAATTCAAAGAACGCCCCTCCACAACGTCATCACCCGTACAATGTACAAAACTTGTCGTGTCGTATGTCGTAAACGTCGCCATATTACACACCGATTATCACTACCGTTGGGTTTTAAAGATAACGATGCTGATGGTGGCTAGTAACATCTATTTGTAATATAAAATTTGGTAAATATGTAAATATGTTTCAACATGTAAATAGAATACGCTCGCCTCTGCGCGCGCGCGCGCGTGTGTGTGTGCGTGGTCATTTATGTATATTGTTTGTAGATAATTTTTCACAATTGGTTTGCACTTATAACTGTGTGTGTGTGTGTGTGTGTGTGTGGGTGTGTGTGTGTGTGTGTGTGTGTGTGTGTGTGTGTGTGTGTGTGTGTGTGTGTGTGTGTGTGTGTGTGTGTGTGTGTGTGTGTGTGTGTGTGTGTGTGTGTGTGTGTGTGTGTGTGTGTGCGTGTAAATGCGTACATTTATCTGTACAGCCTTGTAAATTTTTTATTCTTTATGAATATTATTGTATATATGTATATGTGTAAAAACGATAAAAATATATGGCTTTATTTATATAATTTTATAAAATGATAATAAAAACACGTATATACAAACGTGTGCAGAACCATTTGAAATTCGTATAAATAAATTCGAAACTTTGAATTTCCTGTCTTATTATTCGAAAGTACTCCCACCATACACATTTTCATATTTAACTATGCTGGCCATCGACGCGAGATGTATATATCTAATGGTAACAGCTGTGAAAAAAGTTAGTTGAAAAGGAAACGTCGTTGTGAAAGTATCTTTCCCTCTCTTTTCACAATGAATACTATTGGTAGTATACGCATGATCGACTGCTGCAAGGATCCCCGAGACTTCACCAAAGCTGAGCTCGCGTACATACCGAAACCGCTGCTATTGAAACATTGGGGCGGAAAAATAAAAATTCTGTACGACAAACTACCAGAGGAGCTGAAGGTTGACCGTGAGGTCTCCTTGTACAAGCCGTACTATGTACATTACAAAAAATCGGGTACGAAAACACAAATTGACGGTCGACCACCAGCTTGCCGTGATTGCCACGGATGCCATTAAAAATTACATATGAACAATACATGTTTGTTGGACGACAATGTGAAAATGAAACAGTTTTTTATGAAACTAAAGAATAACGAGCGTTTTCATTTTTCGGTGTATAAATGGTCGTTTCAATTAATAAATTTTTTTAATTAACAAAAATTTTAAAACAACTACGGAGGGGTCTCGGTTATCGACGACTGGCGGAAACCGGTTGATAGTGAGGTGTAGAATATTATTTACCGCGAGACCCAGTCTATTTATCTTCCGTAAGTCCCAAATTTACTGTAGCGATGGTCGGCTACATACCGACGGTTGACATCCGATCCGCTTCACCGATCGCCGATACATTTTCTGCTAGACCGACTGCCAACATTCAATCTTCTTTACCACCTGTCGGTAACACACTTACCGACAGTAGATGGCGCATCGGTTATTAATTTTATACTGGACCGGCTGCCAACATTCAATTTTCTTTACCGACAATCGGCTACACGATTACCGTCCGTTGATGGCGTATTGGTAATTAATTTTCTGCTGGACCGACTGCAGACATTCAATCTTCTTTACCGACGATCGGCAATTGAGTACATTTAAAAATCCGGCAGATGGCGCTGCGACGCTCCACCAATCAGAACACTAGGATAGGTGGACTGGGGGTGGAGACTGGTGGGGACCAATCGGGGATGGGGTAGAGGTGGTGGGGGTGGTGGGGGTTGTAGGGACCAATCAGGAACAGGGGTGCGGTAGTGGGGGTAGACACGCCCCCTGGAACGACCGATGAGGAAGCAGCAGGGGAGAGGGTAGTAGTGGGAGGGGGCGGGGTTAGTATAGACATGCCCAGGTGCCAGCCGGCCACGCCCTGTCTTTCTATAACGGGCCCCTTCTACTTACGTGATTTTGCAAAATAAATATAATCGTGTCAGCGAGCGTGGAACAGCGAAAACGACAGAAAAAAAAGGACAGGCGAGTCATTAAAATTATATCGAAATTCTTAGTGACATTGAGTCAATTTACATTCATCGAGAGTAAGATAGGTTTTAAGTGGATACGATTAATTTGTATAGAGTTAATTAAATAGATTTAAGCGAGTAATTTTTGGCGAATAGAATTAAGTCGCGACGTATTTAAACCTGTAGGATAGCAAGAAATGTATAAACATGCGAGTAAAAAGGAGAAAGTGATGAACTGAATGAGGGATAGAAAGAGAGAGGTATAGACAATAGACACATCGGTCCGAAGAGCGAGTTTCCGACGCGTTTAACTGTGTGTGTGCGTGTAGAGTAACTGGGTCACTACTGACTCGCAAAACAATAACAGACTACCGAGTCGAGTGCACCGAGAGCCTATGTACACGAAGTAGCCAAAAAGAATTGTAAGAATAATCATAGAAATACAAAACTTAAACGAATTGTATTGGTCATCGGTACCAGAAACACCGAACGTCAACATTCTGTTCTTTATTAATTGCATAAATAAACCTCACTCTCACCTACCTAGAAGTCTACAATTAATTATACCTGTGATCGAGCTCGAATTTACCCTGGGAAAATAAATTTAATGTTAACGAGAAAAATTACCGTTACACTGTATTAGATTCTGATTCAATGGAAATTGAGTAATAAAATTTAAAAAAATTGAATATAATCAAGAGCGATTTTCATTTATTGAATCCCACATAACCATATCCTAATCCTAAAAATAAACAATAATCGACAACAAGTACAACAAGCAATGCATAAAATGAACTTCATCTCTAACCTAAGATGTTTCACTTCTAACGCGTGGCCTTTCGCGCACCTTTTTTTTCATATTTGACTGGAAGAACTCCAGCAGCTATTGATGACCATGGGACTTCCTCCTCTTGGTTACCTACTACAGCGGGCGTACCGTAAGGTTCCGTCCTAGGTCCTCTTCTTTTTTCTCTTTATATTAATGACATTAGCACTGCATTTCATTACTCACAGCACATGATATTTGCTGACGATACGCAGACATATCTTAGTTGCCTCCCGTCTCGAATAAATGAAGGAATAAGGTTAATTACCGAAGACGCCATTGCCAACTTTGCAATTTCAAATGGTCTAAAGTTGAACATCGCAAAATCAAAAGTTCTTATGTTCGGTAGCAATGCGTATACACGTGAACTCGATTTTTCTATGTTACCGCCGGTTTTTATAAATGGGGTCAATATTCCGTTCCTTAGTGAAGCTAGGAACTTAGGAGTGATCATGCACTGTAATTTATCTTGGACGTCTCATGTTTTGCATATCTCACAAAGAGTCCACTTTGCTGTCTATAGGTTAAAATTTCATCGTATGGCCCTTTCTCAAGAATTAAGATCATCATAAATAACTTCCTCAATTTTTTCGCTATTAGATTACTACTGCTTAGTTTATCACAATCTGACTGAGGAATTAAATTTAAGATTAGAACGTCTTATTAATTACTGGATACGTTTTGTTTTCGATCTTCGATGCGATACCCATATCACTCCGTACAGGCGACAACTTGGCTGGCTTACAGTTAAGTCGTGACGTCTGTATTTTCTTGGTATTTCAATGTATGATATTATGCATCGGAAAGCACCAACATATTTATTGGCTCTGTTCAGTCACCACAGGGATACTCCTGAACGTTAAGGAGACCGCGATGAACTTTTTCTGTGCTAATGCGTCGCCCAACTACTTATAGAAACGCATTTTCTCCTTCTGACATTTATTTTTCGGAGACCTTACCATCTCATGTCACTCCTTCTTATAGTTTAGAACTGTTTAAGATTCGTCTCCAGACTCATCTTTTTAATCATGTTGATGTGAATTAGTTTTTATTTTTGTTCACGGTAGTATTGTGAGAGCAATATATATATATATATATATTGTAACAGAACGCAATTAAGGCGATCCGCTACTAGAACTAAAAAACCTCAATTCAACCAAACAAAGACTAACCAAGCCAACTAAAACAGAGACACATAGCATACCAAAACCAGACAAAGGAAACAAGTAGTTATCCTCAGACAAAACAATCCAACGTCTCAAAGAAGCACCCACAGGACGAGGAGAACAGAAGAGATAAGTGGGTGGCAACATAGAGTCGTAAAGTACATACCTTAAAAACAATGGCGTAAATAGACGGCCCGCCTAGCCTAAACACCACCCCGTAAACAAAGTAGAGCACGCGAGGGGAACTCCTCCTCAACGAGGCCAACTAGACAGGAGGCAGGACGACAAGCACACGCCGGATCTACCAGACCAGCGCAATAACCCCCGCCCTATACGAAGACCAGGCAAAGCCAAACGCAGGCGGCCCTACCCCCAATAGACCAAATTACTCAAAAGGGGAAAACACCAAGAACGCCACAGTACGGAGAAAAGAGAAAAGAATTTGTGGAACTCTCGGGATTCCACGATGCCTCGAGACAAATCAACAGGGTACCTTTACATGAAGTTTCGCTACGTACCCCCACTCACAGATGAAACATTAACATTAAGGAAAACACATAAAACAAACCTATCTCTTACAAAATTTGATAAACAAAAAGAGAACAAGATAATCCTTACACAGGGGAATGCATGGAAACGAGAACAACATAAAAATCAATCAGAAATCCGTAAAAAAACTCACAAAAAAAGACATAATTAACAACAATTAATTATCCTCGGCAAACAGTTATCAATCAAACAAACAGGCAACTGCACACGAGGCAGAAAAGGACACATATGGGCCCAAATCATAGTAAAACCATGACCAAACCACAAAAAACACCGGTAAAGAGTTTGAACCTACAACAGGTAGGAATATAACGTTATTTGACGAAATTCAACCTCGCTGGAACCTCGGTTCAAACCCTGAAAAGACAAAGCACGGCTAAATATAGAAATTTAAGACATAAACGGAATACCTACACGCCACCCCGCACCTCCCTCACCTAGTGATTGAACTGCGACAAACCTCACTTGACCTACCACAAAATACCCCCCCGGAGTCCATCCACTAACCTATATAAACTGGGACAGGACAGGCCTCCAGGCTCTTGTCAAAATTCAAACGTCAAGACGAAGTGCTGCTCGGCAGCCTACCTAGTAGATAAAATCACTCGTAAAATCCACATGTAAAAGATACGTGTTCTTTAGATCAAATCGATTCCCCT
Organism: Cylloceria caligata; assembly: GCA_963942595.1. Taxonomy (NCBI): domain Eukaryota; kingdom Metazoa; phylum Arthropoda; class Insecta; order Hymenoptera; family Ichneumonidae; genus Cylloceria; species Cylloceria caligata. The sequence goes on from OZ012706.1 coordinate 28,561,837, forward strand.
GCATTGCGCTTGGTCGTTGTTTGACCGAACGAACCGATAAAGTAACAATAGCTAACCGTTTGGGACACACCATGATAGAACGAGGGTTCTTTCTGTCAACTGAATCCCCTGCACTGCGCTTGACCGTCAGTAGAGCGAACGAACTCACCAGGATACTCTGTGAGGAGTAAGGCTCCCCTGGACTGCGCTTGGCCGCCCCTACTCGCAGCGTCAGGGCACACTCCACGAACGGGTCCCCACGCACGGCGTCGTAGCTATTCGTCTCATGGAGTGTGAAGAAGCACGAGTGATACAATGTCAAGGGAGTGGCATCCCGACTAAGTGCACCGCGCACTAGATTCGTAGGGTGTACCTCCGTGGGTGGGACCACGTCAGGGCCAGCACCAGCTACCACCTGCCACTTACGGACACCTCGGCTGCTCGCAGTTATTAAGAAACCGAATCGTAAGCCTCTTAATGGCACGATAAGGTGGCTTAATTGATTGCGAATAAAGGCCTCAGTATCCGGGGTCCAGGAAGAGTTAGCTGGTCATAGCTGCGAACCCGGTGTCTTGTGCGAACAGCGAGCTATAGCTAGGGATCGAAACAATAACAAAGGCAACTAAGGTAGGTAGGTAAATTCACACACACTACCTCACAGTACGACACTCGCGATCCCACTACAGGCTCACCGCGTAAACATCAGTAAGGCGGAGCTTCAAAAGGCAAGCCACACGGTTATTCCTATCAATCAAAATATCAAACAGTAAACCACCGGCTAAACGTCCAATGATTCAAAACAAAGGCCGATCGGTACGTCTTACGACGGTACCACGGAACGCCCCATATGAGGACAAGCACTAGCAGTAAGAACTAAGCAGGCCCCACTTCCTGTAAAATCGAATAGACGCAGAAGGAAAAAACAAATACATCCATGGAGGAAGAGCTCCGCACTGAATATATCCTGAAAACACACGAATCCGCCAATACAATTACACGCATCGCGTAAAAGCAAACGCGACAACCCCAAATTAGATAAATTGAGTGTTAAGCTCCGTATAGGCGATATCTCATCACCATACGAATGATAGAATCACGACCCGAAACAACTGGAAATCAATCCGCATACGTAATTATAAGCATCGCGTAAAAGCAAACGCGACAACCCCACATTAGATAAATTGAGTGTTAAGCTCCGTAGAGGCGATATCTCATCGCCTTACAAATAATAGAGTCACGACCCGAAATAACCGGAAAACAATCCGCATACGTAATTATAAGCATCGCGTAAAAGTAAACGCGACGACTAAAAAATTAGAGAAATTGAGTGTCAAGCTATGTATAGGCGATATCACATCTCCATACGAATAATAGTCACTACCAAAAATAACCGGAAATAAATCCGCCTATGTAAGTTAAGAAATCCCGTAATGCAAACACGAAATCCCAAGTATACAAATTAAGTGTTAAGCTCCGTATGCACGAGATCAGTAGATAGGCTAGGCCGGTTCACGCACACCACCTGGGCAGGTGTAAATTTACCTGTGCTCGGTCGATAATCATCCCAGAAACCTACTTTACCCACAGATGGTAATTACCGCATGTCGATAATTATCTTATGTCGAAATTTTTGCCTGCTAGATGACGCAACAGTCGGATAGATCAAGATCGATATTTCCATAATGGTTCCATGGTATCCTGTTAGATGGCGCGAGGTTCTATGTTGACTTACTGTAGTCGTGTACTGACCCGCCTTCCCTACAATCGGTAACTCGCTAGATCATGGTCAATAAATGCGCCTGCACCTTACCAACGAGCACACTGTATCGATCACTGTAGATAAGTGACCTACTAACTCACAGTGAGACCTCGCGGGGTATTTGAGACTGGGATATCCTGATATCGGGATATTCGGAGATTTGATACCTTTGTTGATATTTCACCGATAGTCAGAAATTATCTTACGTCGGTAATTATCTGACGTCGGTACCGTTATAGATAGAGCCACAGTCGGATTCTATAGATCACGCTCGATATCCATGGTAAGGGAGACTTTATCATGGTAAGGCAGACGTTATCATGACAAGACAGACTTTCGCTCTGCTGTCATCGCTTTCGGATAGAACGCACCACAGGAAAATTCGAAAGAATTCGAGATAAAAACTTCTTTTATTTTTTAATGTTACAGATAATGCATTTAATCTAATAAATTCTTAACTATAGATCTTAAATATCTAACTATGAGGTTGATGCTGATTGGATACAAATGTTTTATACACGTTTGATTACATCACCACTTATTACATTATAATCAACCATTCGATCATATAAGATTAAACAGTAGGCCGTGGTTCCCGCCGGAAAATTTGTCTTAGACTCAAATTCTAGACGAACATCTACTGGCGCTTGTTTTAATGCCTCATTCTGTCTTGAACAATCGATTACAATCAATGGAGCATACTCGATAAAGTTTTTCCTCGTTAGCAGGGTTTCTCGATCTCTGTTGTAGTATACGGCTTGAAAATTGGCATATTGGTAACTCGTACATGTTGTACAATACAGAGTATTGATTGTGATTCACATCAAGATTGAGGTTACCGTATGGATAATGTTGTGAGTTAAGAAATAGCTTCACATAGCCAATGTTGCAGTGATCGAAGTAACAAGTATGCAAATGCTGCATTTTTAACCATTCTCCGATTGGTTTGGAAAGCTACAATTACAAAACGGGGCTTTTCCAATTGATTCGATGTTTTGACTGTCCAATTATGTTTCGTTGTGCTTGGAAGCAGGGGATACACATACATTTCCCAAGTGCGAAAACTCATAGTGATGTCTCTTTTAATCTGACTATATAAACGTATTTTATACTTGTGAGACAACATCACATAATGCATCAACCACTCAATTCGTGAAAGTTCAATCTTGAAATCCTCGTAACCGTCAGCTGCAAGATCAGTCTGCACAACTGCGTCAGTATCCGTTCGCGATCTCGTGAGAATGAGCTCGTGTTTTATATTGATAATGATTTTCTGATAGTCTTCAGTAAATCCAAGTATCATGGAGAGTGCGATACAAACATCAAAGTGGCCAGCATCATTAGTGACTTGTTTGGTTTCCTCGACGTCAAGCCAACCAGCATTTTCAATCATTGCGCTTCCACCAGTATTGAAGGATGCGTTGTCTTTTATGAGGCTAGTTATACCAACATTCTTACATCTATCAATCTCAATGGCATTGATCTCGTAGCGAATTTCCTCAAACAGATGTAAAATGGCATTGTTCACCAGCTTCGTTGCTGTCACAGCAGCACCGGAAGCTTTCAACAATTTACCACACACATGTAGTGTACTTCGCGAGGGCAAGAGGCATAGATCTTGATGTTGAATGGATATGCGGATTTCATCACTATTATTATTGAAGGTTGATGTATAAGGTCGAGGTGAATATAACTATTAGTTATTGAAGGTTGATGTATAAGGTTGACGTGCATGTATCTCATAATGCGCTACGGATTCGTCGAATGCGACGGCTGATTGCACGTGTAACGCCCCCTCCATTGCAGCAAAATATTACGCACGTTATTTTCTGCCACCAACAATAACTCGAAGCCCTAGACTTTTTAGGAATTGAGCGTTGCGACGTGTGATCGTCTTGGGGGGTCGAACGTGACTGGTTACTCGATGACAATTTAGTTCTCTTTTATATGCCTGCTTCACTTTATTATTATTATTATTATTATTATTATTATTATTATTATTATTATTATTATTATTATTATTATTATTATTATTATTATTATTATTATTATTATTATTGTCTCGGCCCGTTTGTGTTGGCCATTAGGCGGCTTAAGGATGCTTTCCTCTTAGCCGCCTTCTGGCATGTTTTTTGTATATGAGGCCAGAGGTCATCTTCGTATCTAGGGTCACTCCCAAGTACTTGACTTCACCTCCGGCCTCGATTTCGTCTGTCCCGACCCACATGGGTAGTCTCGTCTGTATGCGTCTTCTGCTAAGGAAAGTCAGTTCTGTCTTTTCTGTCGCGAGTTGTAGTCCGTGGTCCGTCATCCAACGGCCCACTCGTCGCATCGTCTGGTTCAGTTTTTGCTGTGCCAGGTCTGGAGACCGCTCGGCGATCACCGCCGCCACGTCGTCAGCGTAAGCGACGAGGAAAACACCAAGCGGCAATTCCAGCCTGAGCAAGCTGTCGTAGAGTCCGTTCCAAAAGTCTGGTCCCAGTATGGACCCCTGTGCAACCCCCGCGGTGATTTGTCTCGTCACCGGTCCTTCAGTCGTCTCGTACGTGATCCGTCTGTTTCTTAGGTAGTCCCCCACCACCCGAGCCAGGTAAGCTGGAACCCCGAAGTTGACTTCAAGCGCCTCCAGGATGTCAACCCACCTGGCCGAGTTGAAGGCGTTTCTGATGTCCAAGGTCACCAGCAGAACGATTGGTCGCGCCTCATGGCAATGTCTGTCCAAATCTAGGAAGGAATCGACCACTTTTTGAATCGCTCCAATCGTTGATCGTCCCCTCCTGAAGCCGAACTGCCGGTCTGAGAGGCCTCCGCTGGTCTGTATCGCGTCCGTCAGTCTCGGTTTTAGTAGTTGTTCATAGAGTTTACCCGTTGTGTCGAGTAAACTCAGCGGCCGGTAGGCTGACGGCATATTGGGGTCGCCCTTACCTTTAGGGATAAGAACTAGCCTTGCCGTCTTCCACCGGTCACTGAACGTTCCCATCGTCAAGCTCGTGTTGTACAGGTCAAGAAATATCTCCGGCCTAACGCGAACCATCAGCCGGAGAATCTCCGCCGGTACTCCGTCTGGTCCCGGCGCCTTGCCAGTCTTCATCGCGGCAGTCGCTTTGGAGAGCTCCCCCGCGGTAAATATGGGGGCCGCCGAGGCCTCCGTGTCGTCTGTCACGTTCGTCCGTATCGGGTGAGTCGGAAACATCTTTGAGTTCAAGTGGAACTCGGGCCCCTAGTTTGCCAGTCATAATTTTGTAACCGGTTCCCCAGGGGTCTTTGTTCACCTCCTCGCAGAGCTTCTTCCAGCATCGCGTTTTGCTGCCCCTTATAGCGTTCGTAAGTGTTTTTCGTGACGTCTTGTAAGTGGCTTGGAGGTTTTCCCTTTCGGGTCTTCCCCCAGCCCTCGTAACTCGTCGGCGGTTTGCCAAGCAGAGCCTGCGCAGCTCGGCTATTTTGTCCGTCCACCAGTATTGTGGTTGCCTGTTTGGTCTATGTCGTCGTTTCGGCATTGTGCTGTTGCACAGCCGGTCCGTCAGTTTGGCCGTCTCGTCCGCGAGGCTTTCCGCCCTTCGCCGGCCAGTCAGTTCAGGGGGGACTTTCGTCATTGGTGCTGGTGCTGGCGCCAGCTCTTCCAAAAATTTTCGTAAGTCGAGTTTGTTGAGGTTCCAGCTCGGGGGGTACTGGGTCCTCGTCCGTCTCGTCGCCGTTTGTCCTGACACTTCGAAGACAATGTACTGATGATCGCTGGCCGTATAGCCGTCGAACACCCGCCACTGTCCTATCCGTGGCGATATTCTGTCCGATGTCATTGTAACGTCAGGGATGGAGTTTCCAAACCCTGGTCGTCTGTACGTCGGTACGTTTCCCGTATTTGCTACTACCAGGTCTAGCCTTGCCGCCATCTCCAGCAGCAGCCGTCCACGTTTGTTCGTTGTTGTCATTCCCCACTCGATCGCCCGCGCGTTGAGGTCTCCCCCGATGATAACGTCTCCAGGCAGATTCCTGATTCCGTCCTCAAGGAGCGCCGCTTTCCTCTCGAAATCAGCCGCAGTGCAGTTGGGTGTCAGATAGACGCTGACGTAAGTGACAGCGCCGACCCTTGCCCAGACGTAATCGTCCCCGACACCACAGCTAGATAATCGAGATTGGGCAGCGCCCCTTACCCAGATAGCTGTGGTCTCCGTCTCGTTCGTAATGTATGTTTGTGTCGTTCTTCTCCTGTACGGTTCGCACAGGATCAGAATGTCAGCGTCAGTTCGTCAGCTATCTGTGGTAGTAGCATGTCTGCTGTCCTACTCCTGTTCAGGTTTCCCTGAACTATTCTGTCCGTTTTCCGGCTCGTTTCCTGCACTCCTCCAGCGCAGCCCGGAACACCACGCACCCCCCGGATCCCGCGAGGTGCGCCACGTCCCCGTGCTTTGCCTCGGCGCACAAAGGACAGGCCGGTTTGTCTTTACAATCTGTTGCGTAGTGTCCCGTTTTGCCACATTTCCGGCAACTCTTCGTCCTGTCCACGTCCGTGCAGTTGGCCTTCACGTGCCCGTAACCGAGACACCTGTGGCATTTTGTCATCATCATCATCATCATCATCATCATTATTATTATTATTATTATTATTATTATTATTATTATTATTATTATTATTATTATTATTATTATTATTATTATTATTATTATTATTATTATTATTATTATTATTATTATTATTATTATTATTATTATTATTATTATTATTATTATTATTATTATTATTATTATTATTATTATTATTATTATTATTATTGAAGATGATTCCCATGATTAGCTATTTGGCTTCTTTAATGTGTAGTCTAATGGTGATAACTTCACCGCGAAAATTAACTAGTTCTCCGTCTTGATCGACTATGCGTAATTGCAGATGATCAATGATCCTCACGGCTATTGTAAGGTGAATGACGTGTGATGGAACTTTAATGACCTTATACCCCGGTGGTACTACTGGGAAGAATTCATGGACCGTATGAACTGTATGCTCATTGATGTACGCTCCTGAAGTAATATTGCACTCAACTCGCAATGCATTGATTTCCAGAATAGCAACATGTAATTCTGAGCTATGAGAGATATGAGCAGGTAATTCACGATGTGTAAAACCAAGTATTCTAGCAATCGAGTCTTGCGGACGAAAATCAATGTTTTCACTGCACTTTTTCACGCTTCGTAGAGTATTGTTATTAGGCTTCAAACTAATGGTAATATGTTTAGATGCAAGCTGTTCTTGCAAGTACACATCGATGTCTTCAATCTCGTAACTTCCTGTAGGTAACACAATCACTTCTTTACCCACATAGATCCTGTTTTTCCCAGTATCAACGTTGGGTATAGAATTAAAAGATAGTAATTCCACTAGCCCAAGGTGATAGTTCTTGCTACGTGAGAGTTCAATTGGTGGAAAGTATTGTGCCTCTAATATAGATGATGTTTCAGATAAACTGAGAGTCAATGAATCTCCCATGATGGTTCACACTAGACTGATACGATAAGCACCACTTACAGATCCTTATATAAGAATTTTGGGAATAGATGCCCACACTCATATGTATCATAATTTTGATATCTCTTATGATTATACTTGATAACATTATCGGGACCGAGATAATCCATTGGATCGTGTGGAGGCTGAAGATCACCAAAACTATCAAAGTAATCAACATTTCGGCCATTTTTCCGATAAGCCACCTAATGAGTACCTGGGCCATCTTTATCGTCGAGATTAATTATTCCAGATTCATGATAATGCGGTGCATCTGACGGTAAGTCGTTTCGCATAAATACACCATGAAAATTAGGAATTTCACGTGCATACTTGAGTAGATTAGCGTCTGTCAGAGCACGGTTTGGCAGTCTTACTTCAAAGTTTTTTTTTTATTTGCTCCGAAATGGAAACCAAATCCTGTTTTGTGCGGCTTGAGATAGAGACCTTTACCTAGCACGATAGCCTCAATCGTCTTATTACGCGTTTGACTTTCCGCAAATTGCTGTGTTGCAGCTTTCGCATCATTTACAGCTTTTACTATTCCAGCAGCGCCACCAGCCAATGCGCCAGTTGCACTTAATCCAGCAAATAGTGGAATAAGAAGAGGCAAAAATCCTCCAACTTTTTTCGGTACTGGCAGAATACGAGGCACGCGTACATTGTTTTCCCACCAGCAGTCTTCACAGCAGCACGAGCACTCTTTAGTGCCGATCGAATAATTTCTTACGTGTTAGAACCTGTCGATTTTGAGGCAGCTTTAATTCTTTGGAGAGCGTGGTTGGAGGTTTGGTCTTCCTCTTCCTCTTCTTTATACCCATGTCATGCTTAGCCTTTATCTTCATGGCGTTTGTAACAGCGTAGGCTGCAACCTTTTCACTTACACGAGCGTCGTTTGAAAATACGCGATGCCAAGCCTTGTCAGCTAAAATTTTGTCGGCCTTGTTGCGATCCTCAATGTTTTCACGATTCTGTGAGTATGCGATATCGTGTTCCTTGCAGGCTGCGTCTAGAGGATTTATCTCAGGATCACCACGAACAAGACGTTCCGCTAGTTACGTGCCTGGTCCACAGTATTGATAGCCCGGTAAATGAAGCTCGATAGGTAGTTTGTTGAGAACTTTATTCAGCAGACCGCAACCCTTAGACATGATGCTTACACTAAAAAGAGCAGTGAACGAATGAGGTTCAGAGTATTTAAGGACAGTATTTATACCCTAAACCATCAGTCGCTGTCAACATGGATTTCAGAGAGCAACCGCTCTCGCTGCCGGTAATAAATTTTGATAGGCTAGCTGAAAGGAAAAAAATTCGCACACGCCATGGTCCACTATTACCCAACAGTATCCGAGCAGTTTTTTGTGGCCCATCAAATTGTGGAAAGACCAATGCATTGCTCACTCTGATTACACATCTAAATGGATTGAGATTTAAAAATGTATACATATACTCGAAATCATTGAATCAACCAAAGAACAAGTTTCTCGAAAAACTTCTGCAGCCTATGCAGACATAAGAATATTGACTGTTTCTACTTGTGTCAGTCGTATCCACAAATACCTAAGCATTTAGTACGTGATAACGTTAACATGCTTGTAATCTTTCGTCAGGATGATATTAATCTCAAGCATGTTTATGATGATCACGTAAATACTGATATGACGTACTCGCAGTTTAAAGACTTATGCTCGAAATGTTGGAATGGTACCAATCATGGATTCCTAGTAATTGATAAAGGTCGTCAAGGACTCGACTGTGGTAGATACAGGAAAGGTTTTGACTGCTTTGCTACAAATATATCACGCGTAAAGAGTAAATCTTAATCAGATCATCATGAGCAGTCGAAGCGATAACATCGCCGACGAATTTGGTCGCGAGAGAAAGACGGTTTGTCAAGTAGAAAAAGTTAGAAATGCCTTTAAACATAAATACGAGCTTTTAAAAGCTGGTAAGCAGATTATGGAAAAAGCTTGGGGTGAAACATTCAAACCAATCGTGAAGCCGCTTAAAAAACTTTTTAGTGCTACTGACACAAATACACATGAAATAAAAAAAAACTGGATTCCCAAGAAAGAGAAGGAGGAGAAGGAGAAGACAGAGGAGGAGGGTGAGGAAGATGCATCTCAAAATGAAGAGCAGGATAATTCATTTAAAACTGCATTCACCGATAATGATAATGATGATGATGATGGTGATGAGAAAGCATCAACAAAGAAAAAATCTGACCAACCATATTCAACTATTGAGAAATATTTGAACTTACTCGATAAAAATCGTAAAAAGTATCTCGATATGACTTATGGAGTTCGAAAGCTACCAGATGGTACACTTATGACTGGTGATTCCACCATAAGTTTTGGTAACGAATACGTTATTATTAATGATGACAGCAACAACAAGTATGATTAGACCATTGGTTTGCTTGAACTGCTGTTCAGAAAAGATCCCAATCAGAATTTCATAAGAATTTTTTCATAAGAAAGTTCAGCAGGCAACCCCAGTCATACGAATGAAATCGTTTCACTCATTGAGGAATTGCGTGAAGCTGGAATCGTTTATTAGCAGTGACACATGTGTGAATATACTCAATTGAATAATAAGCGTCGATGTGTTCGGACGGTATTTTGGATGTACTAAGGACTCACGGGGTCCACCAGGATTTGGTTTCAAACGGACTTCAAGCGGAAACTACGATATCGAAAATAGGAGACTCTGCAACGTTGGTGAATCATGTGAACCAAATGATGCTGTCAATTTGAATCTCGCTAGACAACTAATTCAAGAGGAGTTAAGTACATTGCTTCAGGCTACAACTCATTAACGTGAGCAATTGGATGATTTAGAGTTGAAAATACGGGTTTTTCAAGAGCAAGTAAAAGAGAGAATAAAGCATATTGAGATAAACATTGCTACGACTTTAGAATTAGCTGTTCGTAACGCAAAGGCTATTGGTTCCTTGCTTGCGCACACTCCTCAAGAGATTCTTCAAGATCAAGGCGTCAAAGAATACTGAAATATATATTTTTAGAGTTATATAGACTTGATAGTCCGTAACACTAAAGCCTTTGAGGCGTTTATCAGGTGCACTCCTCGAAATGGAGCATCGAAGACTAGTAGAAGAATTACATAAGCCTGCGTGTCGCAATTATTTACGTCGCAAGTTTGATATACGTGATATTGATGAGACATGGCAAGCTGATCTTGTTGAGATGCAACCGTACGCTCGAGAAAACAAAGGATACAGATATCTGCTTACAATAATCGATGTACTATCCAAGTTTGCATGGACTGTACCGGTGAAGCCCAAAACCGGTCAGAATGTTACCGCAGCTATGGATTCGATTCTTCAAGATAAACGAGTACCTACCAATCTCCAGACTGATCAAGGCAAAGAATTTCATAATAAGACTTTCCAGAATTTAATGAAACGCCACGACATCAATCACTATTCCACATATAGTAATCTTGAAGCATCTATAGTGGAGCGCTTTAATCGTACCCTTACGAATAAAATGTAGATGAAATTAAGTCTACACGGATCTTACAAATGGATAGAAATTTTCGATGATCTCGTCGCGACATACAACGACACGAAGCATCGAACTATTAGTATGAAGCCGAGGAACGTCACAGCGGACACTGTTGAAGCACTAATTCAACGTTTTTCTACTACCACTGAACGAAGAAACCATGTAGTGAAATTCAAAATCGGTGACAAGGTGCGAGTGAGCAAGAACAAACACGTTTTCGAGAAAGGCTACATACCAATTGGTCAACTGAAATTTTCACTGTGAGTCGAGTAATGAGGACGACACCCGCGACGTACAAGCTGAAGGACTACCAAGATGAACCCATCGCTGGCGGTTTTTATAATGAGGAATAACTGAAGGCCAATTATCCAGATGTCTATCTCGTGGAGAAGATTCTCAAGAAACGTGGAAATCGTGCTTATGTCAAATGGTTGGAATTTGACAATTCGCATAATAGTTGGATAAATAACGCAGAATTAACTACAGGAGTGAAATAATGAGTCAGCATTTATGTATAATAAAAAATGTCTTTTTTATTCATTGTAAAATAAACACATTACAAAATAACCAATTCGATTTGGTTTTTCTTCTCTTTTTCAATATAGTCTAGATGCAATGTACCATGTGTGACCGTTTCCTTCATGCGACTGAACAGAGCCTGATCTTTCTCAAATGCCGCAGAAACACGTTTAGGCAGAAAGATTTGGGATTCCTTGTTGAGAGTGGCAACAGTTTTTTGTCCATATTTAGTTGTCACTTGGCGCAAATCGGTGACTTTATGCATTTTGTTGATCTGCAGATCGATGATTATTTTTGTTGGGAGGTAATCGTCTTGACCAGCGAGTTTGTTGAGTGCTTCAATATCCATCGTGAATGTCTAATGAAGTTGACTGTAGAAGATGGACGCGAGTATGTGATAGTGGTGAGGAACAGGTTCTAATACTATTGGTGTAGATTTCTTTGGCCTGCTATACGTTTGATGTACGCTTCGTCTGACGGAGTTGACTGCAGAAGACGACGACGACGAATATGTGAGACTGATGAGCAACAGGTTCCTATGTGTTTGATGCGAGTTCCCCCTGATAGAGTTGATTGTGAACTGCTTCCAATACAAGTCTGGTTTTGGTTCTGAAGTATCCTTTAGTATCCTTTAGCATCCTTTAGTATCCCCAAGGTATCAATGGATGAATGAGTAGATACTGTGAACAGTTGACGGCGAAGGTCTGATGGAACTGGCTGCAGTCACACTCTTCATATAGTGGTATCACCCACCACCGATCTGTCATGGAGAAGAAGATTCGAGTCGCTGATTGATCAACGGGGTTGCATACAAGTCTCTGATTGGGCTTCCGCAGCAGGCAGTCGCGGAGAGGGAAATTGAAGTCGTTGATTGGATGACTATAGTGTGTATGTAAGAGTAGGGATGTATATGTAAGAGTGGGATGTGTATGCAAGAGTAGGGAGTAGGCTGGTTACGACACGATCGAAGCCGGTTTCAACATGTCTTGCGGTATCCTGTGGTGTCCCCAAGGCAGCGTATCCGTGGTATCAGCAAGTAAATATCGTTTGTCATCATGCGGACTCAATGCGAGCTTTACTTGTTTCTCTGTATAGATAATGTGCATGCGTGACCTTATGACTCGTTGCTCTCGACACTGTGTTGTTCCCTCGAAAAGGCATTGATGGAAATCATTGAAGGTTATGGTTGCTTCCACTACGCCTGTTTTCACACCTTTTACCTTCTTCATATGATCATCGCCATTTACTCGAACGCTATACATTTTGCTGCGTAGACCAGCGAATTCTGTCATAATCTGTGCATTGCACTCATCCTTCATCAATCCAACGATTTTTTTATTTGCCTGAGGTAGTGCAAATTGATTCTCAGCTGGATAATCAGAGGTATCGAATTTCCGGATATCCCGTGTCATGATATCATATATGTCAGGGCACTGAATCTCATAGAGTAGGCTGTCGGTGTCGGTATACAAGAGCTTGCAGTGATCATCGGCAAATTGCGTTTTCATATAATGATAGTGGAAGTCGTGAACCAACACTTTCGACACGTCCAGCACACAGAGGCCTATGTAGATTGGTTTGTTGAGATATACAGTAGCGGACAAAAGTTTAAGACGGAGAGGGAAAAAAAAGTAATCGTTGATTTTTTTATGAAAAGTATTGACTCAGTGGATTTTTTTTGTATTAACTAATTAATCATTAATTCATATATTTATTACATAAATTCTATTTTGCGCGTAACAACATTAGATACAATAAACAAAGAAAACATAAATTTGTTTGATATCTTCGGGGACAAAAGTTTAAGACTATACGTAAAAAAATATTTTTTGGTAGAAAATATACAGATATTTTCTTCCCTTCAATACTTTGTCCACAGTCCATTATTTTTTATCACATCAGCACATATTTGAGGCATTGAATCAATTAATTTTTTGCAGTCGTCCACAGTTGTTTCATTCCACGTTTTTTCAACCAAAGAGTACAAATCGTCAAAATTTTTTGGTTTATTTCTTTGAACCCTTCTTTTTATGGTACACCATAAGTTTTCAATTGGATTTAAATCTGGCGACTGCGACGGCCACGGTAATAAAGTGATTTTTTCATCTTGAAAAAAACTTTTCACTACCCGAGCCGTATGCTTTGGGTCATTATCTTGTTGATAAATAAAATTATCACCCATATTTTCGTAGGCATACGGTAACATAGTATTTTTCAATATATCCAAGTATTGAAAACGGTCCATGATTCCATTAATTCGACGTATTGGTCCAGGACCATTCCGAGAAAAACATGCCCACACCATTACGTTTCCACCTCCATGCTTAACTGTCGGTAAAACACATCGAGGATTTAAATCTTCGCCAATTCGACGTCTTACATACAGTATTCCGTCAGAACAAATTCGGTTGAATTTGGATTCGTCCGAAAATAGCACATTTTGCCAATCCTCACTTGTCCAATGCCGATGAGCCTTAGCAAATTGCAGTCGTAATTTTTTATTCTTTTTACTGAGCATCGGCTTCTTCCGTGGCTTTCGTGCTTTCAAATTGAATTCATCTAATCGTCTTCGGACAGTTCTTACACTAATTTGTGTATTATTATTACTGGATATTTCAGCTCTGATATCGACTGCTGAACGAAAACGATCTCTCTCGCTTAATCGATGAATCCGACGATCCAGCGTTGGCGTGGTTTTCCGCGGTCTACCGTTTTTTGGTCGATCAAAATAGTCCCAAGTCTTCACAAACTTGTACCACGCTTGCTTACAAGAAGTTTCTGATCGATTCATTTGAGTTGCAATTGAAGAAAATGTCTTATTTTGCTTCCGTAGAGACACGATTAGTTTTCGTTCAGTTGATGACAAATTACGGGCTTTACCCATACTCTTTTCGTACGTAATTAGACTTAAGACACTGGATGATACACCACAAACTATTTACAGTATTAATATATCAAATTATTGCGTGGATCGACTACGGGTATCTTGTTCGACAGATCGTCTTAAACTTATGTCCGCTGCTTACAGATGGTTGGAAGAAAAAAAAAATTGTATAATCTATATTGTTTACATTTGACGACCGAGACTTCTATATTATGAAGGTCAAACGTACACATGTATTGTAAAAAATCAACAAGCCGAAAGAAACGTTAGTACTTGTATGACAGATCTATGAACCAAATTGTAATTCATCGTCTTAAACTTTTGTCCGCTACTGTACCTCTATCTTCAAAAGCTGTACAGCAATGAGGTTCTCTTCAAAGATTGATCGACTGTGGAATGTTGGTCTCGCAATAAGGGCTTCAGCACCATAACGTCCACCCCAGCGTGTGACGAGTTTAACATCCACATGTTTACGAACATTTTCCATCGTCTTGCCAAACACTGCGTTGTTCATGAGCTTGAAGGGATTTTTCTCGAAATCATTCGTTGCTTGTTACCGCATATCGCTATTTAAGTCAATGTAGGATTTTAACCACGGCCTCTGTTTGAACTTCAACACTCGAATGATACGTTTGAGGTGTAGACCATACTTGAGCGCCTGCTTTAGATTCCGATAGTGGATAACGTAGTTGCTCTTGAAGTCTAATGTTGTCATCAGTTTGATCTGCGTTGAACCTGGTGCACTTTTGTGTTCAGGACATAGTGGTAAGTCTCGGTGGGTATCATGAAGGCTTACGGGATAATCCAGATCGACTTCCAGGATGTATCCTTCTAATGCATCGTCCTCGATCGTTTGAAAATCAATATTTTCTGGATTTCCAACCCATGTGAAGTCTCCATATGGGAGCGATTCCATCATCGTCCAACCATAAAGATTGTTGACGTCAAAGTACATGATATACTTGGTGGGCTCCTGAGGCTCATAATTGTTCATATACTTGTTGTTCGCTTTGGCATAACGGTTGCAGCACTGACTCACGCCACCTCTCACTCCTCGCTCAATGAACAGATGCATCTCCAAGTCCGTGAAAAGCTCCAACTCAATCTGTGTGAACTTAAGCATAGCGTCCCACGTGAATCGTAGTGTTGTGTAGTAGTGCGCAGGGTCCAGACCATACGCTCTGATGCAATTGTCACGAAAATTCTCAAAGACATCGGCCAAGAGGAGAACATCAGTTTTCAGGTAGAGATCTGAATATTCAGCCAAGACATGAATGTTGAACTCTTGCCACACTCTCTTTGCGTGTTCGTAATCGTCGTCTGTGATGTCACTGTCGTTCAGCGTACTATGGAAATCTTCTTTCGTCGGAAGATTATGCTCATCCAGTTTCTGTACAGCGTCAACGTATTCATATGGAAATACACATTTCCTCGATAGCAGCTCAATCTTATCATCAGGAAGTTGTAGAAATTCGCGCCTAACAATCATCAATTCCGTAAGGTATGAAGCTAGTTTTTCTAACGATGAAGCCATAAAGCGGAACGATGAATCGAAAACTCACATCGCTTCCATCAATGTGCTTTTGAAAGGCGATGTAACGTTCCTTCGTTTGTGGTAGTATATCCACACGACCATCGAAGCATGTTGTGATTTCACGTATAACAAAATGTGAATCATATCCCGTGAGGTTGCGGAAGACCACGGGTATCACTCGTGAGTTTTGATAAAGTAAGTTGCACTCGTTATGTTCCGGTCCTCTGTATCTAGGTGTACATAA
This sequence comes from Cylloceria caligata, assembly GCA_963942595.1. NCBI lineage: Eukaryota > Metazoa > Arthropoda > Insecta > Hymenoptera > Ichneumonidae > Cylloceria > Cylloceria caligata. The sequence continues at coordinate 28,577,786 of OZ012706.1, forward strand.
ATATGTATTATATTTTCTATCTTTATTATTATTTGAATAAAAAAGGGTTTCCAAAATACATACTGTCCAGTCAAATTGCAGTGATCGTGGACTCGATCGTTGCTGGATAAATTCCTGTTACAAATATGACACGTAGTTGCCATATGAAACTGTGTTTTCTGCTCGAATAACAGCTTCGACATAGGCTTAGGATTCATGTACAGCTCTTCGAGGTATATGGCCAATTGTTGCAGCTCCTTCACGAACCATTCCGCAGGCTTCACACCTCTGTAGCTGCAGTAGCTCGATTTCGAGGTATCGTAACTGCAGTTTAGGTAATATCCAACGCCGAACGCCTCGTGCTTTTGGTACGCGTTTTCATCTCGGATCGGTTTGAGTAAGCATTCAAAGTCCGCGTAGACAATAAAAGGCACTCTCTCTTTATTGCTATGATTTTTAAAGTAAAGAATTTTTTTCTTTACTGCCGGCATCATAACCTTGCATTTGTTTATCTTCCTGCCATCCTCTTCATGTGCGGTAAGCTTGTCTTCGTTACGAAAGTAGTGCAGGCAGCGGTCACAAATATGATGCTTGTGGATGCGTTTCGATAGCTGTATCGAGACTAAATGAGACAAGTGTTTGATCCACACGTAATGGAATCTCGGTAGTTGGTATACTCTGTCAGCATCTTCTTTTTCTTGCTCTTCGTCCTCATCTACGTAGTGATCTTGCATGAGAAGAATGTTAACGTGTAGAATTTTTTTCGCAGACGTTACATGCAGAGGACTGGTCACGAACTTTCTCATTTGTTTCTTCAGAATGTATGATAGATGTTGATTGATATGCCATTATTCTTCTCAAATTTGTTGAAATGATGCGGCATCACTGGGAAGTCGATACCAGTGAAGTTGAGCTCATGCGTATATCTCTCGTATGTAGAAACTCGATTAGGATTATGTACTGCCGGATGTAATGCCGATAGTACAGCCCACCTAAAGCACATGTTGTCAGTATTTTTCACATTGACACATGCATGCTTGTTTTGAATCTCGATTGGGAGATCCATATAGGAGCTACCTCGCATTGGATTCAACTTGTTGATGTTTACTATGAGATTGATGATAGAATACAGCATCCATCCGGAATCTTGTAGCACAAATTCTTCAATTTCCCTCTGAATCGGTGCTTGGATGTTGACAGTAAACCAATCTTTCATTGAAGTTGCTGGATAAATCGCATCAGCCTTCGTGTTGAAGTGCTTCACTTCAACAATTTCTTCATCATTCTTCATTACCTTAAATTTTGCTGCTAGTACTGCATGTACCTTAACTGCCGTCTTCTCAATCTCCAAGATACTTTTTATTTTTTCATGGAAAAGTATCAAGCAATCTTCTAAGAATAAATTGACATCGACGTGCTTTAAGTTGGTGATAACTCCTGTCTTGATGCGCTTATTGAAAGCTGATAGTAGGTTCGACCATCTCACTCGATCCAAGATTCCTTTTTCATCAGTCCTCTGCAAGCCTGAACCTTGGTTTATCAAACGTTCTAGTTTGATTTCGATATCTTTCAGGAAACCAATCATGAACAGATACTTCTGACGTTCAGCAACTGTGGACCCCACCAATAATTTTTCTATGGATTTGATGACTGCAGCAAGCCGTTTGATCCACTCTGCGATCTCATCTGATTTTTGAGTTTGAAGAAGCTCCAAGATATCCTCCCACGTCTTCATGACTGCATTGCGCTCCTAGAGATCCATTCTGGTCCAAGTATTTCGAAATACTTTGCTTTGAAGAGAGCGACTTTGGAATAAATTGAACGGTCGCTTCGGAATAAGCCTCTCTTGCCGAAGAACTTACATTTATCCCCACGAAAAGTAGTGAGATGCATCGAACTCGTAGCTAATTGGTCGATATTCATGAATGCATTCATTGTTCATGCCTGCGTTTGAATCTAAAAAAGTGGTGGGGGAGGCTACAAAGTCGTTGCTGATTGGTCGATATCCCCGAGTATATCCATCGTTCGTTACTGTACAATAGCTCACAGTAGAGGGGACGAACGGGTATAAAAGAGCTGGAAGCGTGATTGTTGGCATCGGTTTATCCATCATGGAGTACATAGTAGACGTCCAACGTACATAATTGGCTTCAAGCGACCTTTCAATGAATTCGTATTCAAAGAGATGGCTGTCATTCCTCTCGAAGATGACGCCTTACCATCAGTCTATCTGTTTGAACCACCACACAAATGGAGTTTCCTGCCGGTCAATTACAAGAGCGAAAATCGGTGGCTGGAAGTAAATTATCATGGCATCCCCTGGGTCAACGGTGATATACCATACGATGAAATCAGCGAGACTCTTATCAGCCTTCTACGCAATGCGAGCAAGATTTGTATCAAGGGCTTAGAGAAGAAACGTTGGCTGGATAGAATTCTTCCAAACATTTACAATATCGAAGACCTAGGATGTCCCGCGTTGGCAGCATTACCAACTAATACCGACATCCCATGTACGAATCATCCAATCACGAATTGGACTCCCCACTGCGCAGCTCACAACGTGTGTATGATGAAAACGTGGCTTCTTGACTTACGCAAACAGACGGCATCGGTTGCGTCATCTAGCGGAATCATCGCAAACCTAACTGTCGACTGTCTCATCGCAAACCTAACTGTCGACTGTATCATGAATGATAAAACTACTCTGAAAGGCTACTACGCTGAGTGTGATTTCTCATTGCAAATACTTACTCACGAGCTCTGTACACTCGACAATAAAAAATTCTACGTTATTTTTATAAATTAAAAAATGGTTGTTGGATTACTGCTCTTCCTCCTCCACCCTCCTTCTCTTCGGAACTAGAAATCAAGCTGACATTAAACAACTATGACGAAAAATCATTGTGAATTCAGTACAGTCGCTGTTCTCAGGATAACTGCTCTACTCTATAAGTTCGATTATCAGCAGTGGTTTCGATGAAGCTGATATTTAATATCGAGTCATGATAAATTCTCTGCAGTTATCGGTTGGATCTCTAAAAATCTCTGTCGGTATAGACGCGCTCGCAATAACCGTCTGTGGATTGTTAAGCATCTCTGTTGATGCAGACGTTCTCTCAGTAAAGACGTTTGAAATAATCTCGTGTGGAACGCCATGGACCCAAAACATCAGCACATCCCTTCTCTAGGTAGCAATGGAGAGAGGGCAGTTGATGGTCGACTTAGCTGAGAAGGTTGTAAAGATCTCGCGTGTGAAGGGCTCACTAGGCTAGGCTCTCCGGCTCTAGGCTCTCTGGTTCGCAATTAAAAAAAAAATCTTCAAATTTCGAATGGCCTATATTATGTTTAAATTGCTATCTAATAATGCATGCGGAAATGAGAAAAGCTGAGGAATAAAATTAAACTCTTTTTTTTTTATTACGCTGAAATATTAAAAACATGATTACAAAATATTAATGTTAAATTAACTTTATCAATAAAACAATTGAAACTAATATTATATTTACATAAAAATTAAAATTTTATTGTACGATTTGTAAACTTTTTTAACACAGTACTAAATCGATCCTTTGGTGCGTAAGTCCTTGACCGAGAACGTTTTCGCGCCAACGAGTCAGTTGATTGCGGTTCTATGACCACCGTCGTACGATGATGTGGAGGGATGTTCTCTTCAGACACTTTATTCACTGCAGTCCTCTTGCAGTCTGGTTGTGGTAGCGGTGGTAGGAGGAACGTCTCGATACTTCCTCGACGCTGTCTCGATGATGCTTCGACAACTGTGGCTGGCAGCAGCGGCGGCGACTACGTCGGTTGACGGTTCAGCGATTGCAGTGGGCGACGAACCCTTGGACAACAAAGCGCAGGCCTTGTGCGCTTGCGGACTATTGCCTCTTCCACACGAATATTTACTGCCGGCACTTGACGACGAGGATTAACGTAAACATTTCTTCCTTCCTTCACCGCTGGCTTCGTCACCGCTGGCTTCGTCACCGTGGTTGAACGCTGCAGCAAAGCATCATCTTCATTCTCACAGGTAAGATATAGGTCGTCTTGCAGCAGCAGCAGTCCCAGCGAGGGTGCTGATGAATGATGCAGGTTCGGCTTCGTTGATAATGATTGCTGCTCAATCACCTCCAGCTCGGTTATCGAGGGTGGTTTAGGAGACGACGGCAGCGAAATCAGCATCTCCAATGGGTCCAGCTCGGGAGGTGGCAGTGGTTGCTGCATCATCTCGAGCGCGATCTCCAGCGGGGGCATCGTGGTTGGTGCAGGAGACGTCGGCAGTGGTGGTGGCGGTTGCATCAGCACTCGCAACAAGTCCAGCGCGATTATTGAATTGAATATCATCCTCGGCTTATGTAGTGCAGCCTGCATCGGTGCTGACTCAGGAGATGGCATCGGCGGAGGTGGTGGTGGCGGCATGAATAACATCTCCATCAACAAGGCGATCTCTGGTTTGGTTGTCAGCACCTTCGATGGATGTGTCCTTAATTTACCGTCCTGGTATTCTATTTCGAATGGTATCTGCAAAATAAGAAGTAGAGAATAATCAAAATTTAATAGTTATATTTTTTAATTGAAAATTCAATAGTAAATACTCACTTTAAATTTTTTCCTTGTCTCCTCGAATGGTGGTCGAGGCATCTCCAGAATCGGGCGGCGATGGTCTCGCCAATTTTTGAGATGTTCATCCCAGCATTTCATTGAAATCTGAAAATTTAAAAAATTGGTATAGAAATCTATAAAATATAGATGTTTGCACTATGTAGCGAAGCGATTGAAAACTCACCCTTTGTTTATACATCTCATCGAGAAGTTCACACTTGAATGATCCTCTTCGTTACAGCTTGGTTTATATAGGCTATCGATAGAAAAAAGTGGGGACTAACTCAACCAATGTAAAAAATATTAGTCTAGCATTGGGTATGCTAATTGGGTGAAGTAAAAATAGTTATAGTTAAAAATGCAACTAAGATCAATGATATAAGTTGAAGCACTATTTATCTCGAATTCTTTCGAATCCTCCTGTGGTGCGCTCTATCCAAAAGCGATGACAGCAGAGCGAAAGTCTGTCTTGTCATGATAACGTCTGCCTTCCCATGATAAAGTCTCCCTTACCATGGATATCGAGCGTGATCTATAGAATCCGACTGCGGCTCTATCTATAACAGTACCGACGTCAGATAATTACCGACGTAAGATAATTTCTGACTGTCGGTAAAATATCAACAAAGGTATCGAATCTCCGAATATACCGATATCAGGATATCTCAGTCCCAAATACCCCGCGAGGTCTCACTGTGAGTTAGGTCAAAAGAAGAAAGGAAAAAAGAAAAAAAGAAAGAGAAAAAAGAAGAAAGAAGAGAGAAGAAAGAAGAAAATAAGAAAAAAGAGAACTCTCAGAAAACGAATAAAATCTCACAGTGACTTTCGTAACACAAAAATGGATCCAAACAAAGAAACCACGTGGGGCGGCTTACCAACGCCCACCACCAACACTCCAACAACGAGAACAGTAGGCATGGACGATTCCATAATTCCAACCATGGCACAGTCATTGGCAATGTCCTAAGCGCTGCGAGGGAACACGCCTGTAAATATACCTCCCATCCTAGATGCATTGCCAAACACCACAAGCATGCGAGTACGAGCCTCCGACGAAGGAATCAGGCAGCAATTACACTCTCTGGCAGCTCAAAATTATAATATACGAAACATATCAATAACAACATATTCAACAGGATATCCTGTCCCACCGACAATAAGCCCAGCACCCCATGAGGCAGTCCAACAACTAGCCATGCAGTCGCTCCTGGCCATCCTCGAAGAAATGCAACAAAAACAAGCATCAAAAAGCGCGGAACAAGAGCAACGCTTCCGCGCATTGGACCAGAACCTCCCGAGAAAAATCGAATCTATACAAAACTATGTAACCCAGTTAATAGAGATGCTACACGACGAAGTCAACGAAATCTCCAATAACCGAGAGGCTTCCCACGAATGAACTCCACCTTCGTAAACACAAACAGAAACCCACATGAACCAACTGTAGAAGCCCAGCACCCCATGAGGCAGTCCAACAACTAGCCATGCAGTCCCTCCTGGCCATCCTCGAAGAAATGCAACAAAAACAAGCATCAGAAAGCGCGAAACAAGAGCAACGCTTCCGCGCATTGGACCGGAACCTCCCGAGAAAAATCGAATGTATACAAAACTATGTAACCCAGTTAATAGAGATGCTACACGACGAAGTCAACGAAATCTCCAATAACCGAGAGGCTCCCCACGAATGAACTCCACCTTCGTAAACACAAACAGAAACCCACATGAACCAACTGTAGAAGTGAGTCAAGAAAACCTAGACACACCATGCCCACCATCTCCCATACTGACGACTGGAAGGGCAGGAACAACGAGGAGGAACTTACACGAAAATACAACACCACAGGGACCCAATAACACCACGGTAACAAACAACAACTTAAAACTCGAGGCACCAACGTTTAACGGAAAAACTCAGGAACAACCAATGCAGTTTCTATGCGATCTACGAGCATACCGAGACGTATACGTCCCTCGATACCACTTCAAAATAATAATAAACCAATGCATAACAGGCATAGCGAGAAGCTGGTGGAACATCACAAGAGACACTATCAGACAGTGGGGAGAATTCGAGGAAGAATTGAAGCGACGGTTTTGGAACGAGGAAATACAAGATGCCATAAAATTAAAACTCGACTATGAGTGGTATGACGAAACGAAAAAACAAACACGTATTGAATACGCACTCCACTATATAAGCCTCGCCCGCGATCTAAGATCCAAACTTACCGAAGAAGAAATCGTACAGAAAATCAAAAGACATTTTCCTGACGACGTCCGAGCAACTATAAAAACTCTCGGAATAAAAACGATCGCTCGCTTATTGGACCTGCTGTCATCATACGACAAGGAAGAACCAGGCAACAGAGATCGCACCAAACCACCTAAACATGAAATATACCACCCACCAAACACCAGCCAACGTAACGCACCACCTAGAACGAATAACAGAGCCCTCGCAAACACTCGTGAAGGGCACCAAACACCTTTTTATAACCACAATAATCCAGCGAACTCAACCCAAAATGGAAAAATGCAAGTACCACGAGGCGAGACTGATAATCGTTTTAAAACCTGGGAAGAAAATAAATACCCATGGCGACCTCGGGATAAAACCCGTGACGATACAAAAAACATTCGTAACAGCGCCATTGAGGAAGAATGCAGCGAACCACTCAAGATAATAAACGATAACGAAATCTCGGAAAACGAGGAGTCGTCACCTCTCGAAAACTAAACACTGCAGAGGTGACGTTAGGATACGGGGAAAATACCAGAGAATTCTTAACAAAAGAAGACGAACACCCACGGGCAAAAGCAAGGCCAAAATGCCCCATACTCGTGATAACACATACAAGGCATAACAATTCGAGCGTTAATCGACACGGGAAGCGAAATTAGTGCAATATCCGAGCAGTTCACGGTGGACCATGAAAAACTCATCAGCAAATGCCCCATGCTACTACCGACAGGAGTATCCGTAAGAGGTGCAACCTCCGGACGAGCGGTCAAAGTAACTCGACAGATATTCGCCGAAATCATCCTAGAAAAAAACTGGCATGAATAATACACTTATCGTAGTCCCCAGGTTAACCACCGATTGCATTCTGGGAATAAATTTTCTGGTAAAAATCAGAACTAAAATCGATCTCGAAAAATATGAAATATCGTTCATCTTACCAGCCAAACCTATCCGGTACCTATTGCATATCGAGACAAGGTAAACGCAAAAATAGAAAATCTAACAAATCAAGGACTACTTCCCTAAATATGGAAAACCAAGAGCCATACTATCTGACCAAGGAACACAATTCACGGCAAAAAAATGGAATAATCTCTTAAAAGAAACCGGCATACAGAAAGTCATGACATCCATCCGTCACCCACAAGCCAACCCGTCGAGCGAACGAATAGAGAGCTCTCTCGACTGTTTAGGACACTCTTAACAAACACAATACGCCCCAATACAACTACACGCAGGAACCACGCCCTCAAGGCCGGTTTGTTATGATATGGGATCATATCATAACAAACAAAAACAAACTGCCGGACTACGACAATCTCATAATGCTGGCTAAAGGCAACATGAAGAAAACCCGGAATAAAAGCGCCAAGAAATTCAACAACCAATACAAACTTAGATAACTCCAGATAGACGATTTGGTACTGGCAAGAGCACTGAATGTGTCGAATCCTATAGCGAAAATAACAGCTAAATTCCTGGTTTTGTACGAAGGTCCATACCAACTGAAAAAACGCGTAGAGAAAACATCATACATCCTCGAAAACATAAAGAACGGCCAAGAGAGAGGAATGTATCACACTAGTGACCTTCGACTATACTACCAATCCACAAATTAAAAAAGAAAAGTAAAAGTGAACAGATTCTCTACCTTACCTAGACAAGGGGAAACGTTCTACTACCGAAGTACCGCCCCCCCCCCCCCCCCACTAAGCGAAAGAGGGGAGAGTTAACAAGCACCCAGAGAGGAGCCGACAAAAGCTCATTCAACCACAGATCTCCAAAAACGAAACATGCCGAATACAAGCACGCCAACCACCAACGACAAAGAAGCCGAAAGCCGGGAAGTGACACCAGGCGTATTTACACCAGGAAGCCACACAAACCGGGATCGCCAGCAACGCAACACAAAACCCCGCAGCATCCGGACACAAACGGAACCGGCCTACCTAAAATTCATCCGCGCGGGCACTACATTAGAGAACCAACTACGGGACACACCCATAAGAAAAACACCGAGCAAGGCAAGGACCACCATCCTATCAATGAGATACCTGCCATGAGCGCCGTAATAAAAACCATCAAACAGGTACCTGCAGAGGCAAATAAGGGATGGATAAAAACCCCCCGGGACCTGCGATCCTGCTACAACCACACCTGATGCGTGTAGCAAAGCGAGAACAGGTAACATAAAATGAATAAACGAATAAATAAAAACAAAATAAGCAAAAAGACTCACACGCAAAATAACAAACAGAATCGCACAAAGGGCTCGGCCGCGGACCCCATCATAGAGGAAGCAACCACGAGGCAGTACTCAACAATGGCTGTAACAGCGCCGCCACCTCGTCCACCAACATACGAGCTGCAAACACATCCAGGGACCCACGGACAATGCGCACCTACTCGACAGCACCTACCACCATACACATGTGCACCACCACAAATGATAACTAATAATAATAATAATAATAATAATAAGAATATACCAATTACGACAACAATTAAAGAAACAAACAAAGTACAAACATAAAACATAATAAATAATTGAATAAAAATCCCTTAAATTCAATTGTGTATCAATTATTTGGAAGGACGATGTAACGGAACGCAATTAAGGCGATCCGCTACTAGAACTAAAAGACTTTAATTCAACCAAATAAAGACTAACCAAGCCAACTATAACAGAGACACATAGCATACCAAAACCACACAAAGGAAACAAGTAGTTATCCTCAGACAAAACAATCCAATGTCTCAAAGAAGCACCCACAGGACGAGGAGAACAGAAGAGATAAGTAGGTACACACATAGAGTCGTAAAGTACACACCTTAAAAACAATGGCGTAAATAGAAGGCTCGCCTAGCCTAAAGACCACCCCGTAAACAAAGCAAAGCATGCGAGGGGAACCCCTCCCCAACGAGGCTAACTAGACAGGAGGCAGGACGGCAAGCACACGCCGGATCTGCTAGACCAGCGCAATAGCCCCCGCCCTATACGAAGACCGGGCAAAGCCAAACGCAGACGGCCCTACCCCCAACAGGCCATATTACTCAAAAGGCGAAAACACCAAGAACGCCACAGTACGGAGAAAAGAGAAAAGAATTTGTGGAACTCTCGAGATTCCACGATGCCTCGAGACAAATACAACACGAAAAAACACGTCCCCCACTCACAGATAAAACATTAACATTAAGAAGAACACATAAAACAAACCTATCTCTTACAAAATTCAATAAACAAAGAGAGAACAAGATAATCCTTACACAGGAGAATGCATGAAAACGAGAACAACATAAAAATCAGTCAGAAATCCGTAAAAAACTCACAAAGAAAGACATAATTAACAATAATTAATTATCCTTGGCAAACAGTTATCAATAAAACAAACAGGCAACTGCACACGAGACAGGAAAGGACACATATGGGCCCAAATCATAGTAAAACCATGACCAAACCACAAAAAATACCGGTAAAGAGTTTGAACCTACAACAGATAAGAATATAATGTTATCTGATGAAATTCAACCTCGCTGGAACCTTGGTTCAAACCCTGAAAAGACAACGCACGGCTAAATATAGAAATTTAAGACATAAACGGAATACCTACACGCCACCCCGCACCTCCCTTACCTAGTGATTGAAGTGCGACAAACATCACGTGACCTACCATAAAACACCCCTTGGGGTCCATCCACTAACCTATACAAACCGCGACAGGACGGGCCTCCAGGCTCTTGTCAAAATTCAAACGTCAAGACGAAGTGCTGCTCGGCAGCCTACCTAGTAGATAAAATCACTCGTAAAATCCACATGTAAAAGATACGTGTTCTTTAGATCAAATCGATTCCCCTGCATTGCGCTTGGTCGTTGTTTGACCGAACGAACCGATAAAGTAACAATAACTAACCATTTGGGACACACCATGATAGAACCAGTGTTCTTTCTCTCAACTGAATCCTCTGCACTGCGCTTGACCGTCAGTAGAGCAAACGAACTCACTAGGATACTCTGTGAGGAGTAAGGCTCCCCTGGACTGCGCTTGGCCGCCCCTACTCACAGCGTCAGGGCACACTCCACGAACGGGTCCCCACGCACGGCGTCGTGGCTATCCGTCTCTTGGAGTGTGAAGAAGCACGAGTGACACAAGGTCAAGGGAGTGGCATCCCGACTAAGTGCACCGCGCACTAGATTCGTAGGGTGTACCTGCGTGGGTGGGACCACGTCAGGGCCAGCACCAGCTACCACCTGCCACTTACGGACACCTCGGCTGCTCGCAGTCCTTAAGAAACCGAATCGTAAGCCTCTTAATGGCACGATAAGGTGGCTTAATGGATCGCAAATAAAGGCCTCAGTATCCGGGGTCCAGGAAGAGTTAGCTGGTCATAGCTGCGAACCCGGTGTCTTGTGCGAACAGCGAGCTATAGCTAGGGACCCAAACAATAACAAAGACGAGTAAGATAGGTAGGTAAATTTGTTAAGCCTCGCGTTTAAACGAGAAGACTTTGCTTTCGTATTCGTAGAATAATATCATAGGATAAGATTTTCCTGGGCGAACGCGACTCGGGAAGTTTTGTCTGCCGGTGCTCTGGTGTCGCGCTCCCCTGCCACAGATTTATTTCATAGGACATATAATATTTCTCGCTGCATCCGGTCTACATACGCTGCGAATTATCTGCTCGCGGTGAGACACCACCTCGTGGAGAAAGGGCCGAGATTTATTCCTTGTCTCGTGAGATGCCACCCCCGCCTCTCTCCCCCTGCATGCTGCAGCGAGATGCATCGCGAGGCGAGGAATGATCGACAGAAGTCGTTGTGATGCGATAGAGTGCGGAGGTCTTCTCTGCCGCAATTAGCTGTTGTGCTAATTGCTACGTATTTATAACGGAATAATAGAGACTTTAACTTATAATCGCGGTGTATGTGCTACAATGTTCTACAAAGCGTTTACTCCGAGAAACTGTTATTTGTATCCGATAGCAAGTGATAATCGATGTGAATAAATATCGCCGTTCGCTTATAAATCGTGATCCTCTCCTTTGCGTAAAGCCCGAAGACATCTTACTGATTCCTAGAAAGCCCTGATTCTTCGCCTGCTTCGCATCATAATCATCAAGGTTCGTTACTCGCTCTCTGAAGACATCGTCTGTTTGCTGTAACGGAAGTTCAAGGAAATGAGACCTTTGGTCAACATTTAGATAAGTATATTCATACGCACGCCGTTCGACTCGCTTCTCATATTGATCCTGACTCTGACAATCGAAAGAAGACTGCGCCGTCGATAAAGACACCGTTGGGCTACAGACCTATTGTTGCGCGTATTACCATCTGACGACGTAATACAGCCTTGGAAAGACTTCACCAAAAAACTTAACCCGGCGTTTCGAAAACCTTAGGTTCTTTATTATGACGGGTTCCCTTGTGATGTGTATTTTGCACAAGGACAGAGTTAATAACGAACGCTAGTTGGATTCGAGTCATTTTCTGAGCCATATGCGTAACAAATTCACACACACTAACTTACAGTACGACACTCGCGATCCCACTACAATCTCGGCGCGTAAACATCAGTAAGGCGGAGCCTCAAAAGGCAAGCCACACGGTTACTCCTATCAATCAAAATATCACCCCCTGTAAAATCGAATAGACGCAGAAGGAAACAAATACACCAATGGAGGAAGAGCTCCGCACTGAATATATCCTGAAATCACACGAATCCGCCTATACAATTACAAGCATCGCGTAAAAGCAAACGCGACAACCCCAAATTAGATAAATTGAGTGATAAGCTCCGCATAGGCGATATCTCATCACCATACGAATGATAGAGTCACGACTCGAAACAACTGGAAATCAATCCGCATACGTAATTATAAGCATCGCGTAAAAGTGAACGCGACAACCAAATAATTAGAGAAATTGAGTGTCAAGCTCCGTATAGGCGATATCTCATCGCCATACGACTAATAGAGTCACTACCAAAAATAACCGGAAATAAATCCGCCTATGTAAGTTAAGAAATCGCGTAATGCAAACGCGAAATCCCAAGTATATAAATTGAGTGTTAAGATCCGTATGCACGAGATCTCATCGTCATACGAATACTGGAGTCAAAATCTAAACGTACTGGAATTTATTCCACATCTGGAATTACTGTTGAGAATAGTATAGCGGTAGGACGCGATTTTAGGTTAGAATCCGTACGAACAATACGAGATCGTCCCCCTAAACCACCAATCTCCATTCCAGTCTCCTCCCAAAAATATTGCAAATAATTAATGCCTTAAGAACAACAAAAATAGAAAATTACCCTACAAAAATAGAAGACCAATGATGAAAGGGTAACGAACCGCATTTCCACCACGGACCGATGCAACTCAACAAATCCGACCTGAGGTCTCTTAACAAACAATAAAAAAGAAAAACGATAACAGAATCGATCACCCACACTTAAAAATCAATAAACACAACTCATCCCATCCAGCCCAGTTTAGGATAATCCACGCTCGAAACAAAAAATCAAAAACCGATGCGATTTAACCATAACCGAGTAGAAAACACGCAACGAAGCGATAAAAACTAAAGTGCATTTCAGCGGACTAAAATCGCGAAACGTTTCAATATATATACCATCTAATTCGATAATTCTGTATAATTTATTTGCTACTTATAAGTTAGTTCTATTTTTATTTTCATTTTTATAATTTTTAGAATTACTTTTAAGTTTATTATTATAAGATTCTTATTGTTTTATTTGGATTTCTGTATAAACTAATCTCATTAGATTGAGCATAGCTTTTTCTAGTTTATAAAAATATTATAATAATATTGTCATAAATATTTGCCAAAGGCTTGCTGAGTCTTGATAAAACGACCCCCCCCCCCTCTTTCTATCTCTCTCTCTCAGACGAGGCAGATGTGTTGGTCAGACGCCCCGTAATACTGATAATTATATAGTGGAATGAAGTGGTATAATAGTGTGAAAAATTTATCAATGTAATCGGTTTTGTGTGGTGAACATTTTGATCTAGCGAATGGCTTAGTAGCTATCGTATTAACGGTGCTAGCAAGATATTCGTGCGCCAAAAGTTCTCACTCGACGAATGTGGTGTGGGCGGCCGTTATTGGTGCCACGGCGACACTTGATCGTGGAACGATCAGGCAATCACGGTAAATATGATATAGTTATCGGTTGGTATGTACAGGTGTACGCGTCGGTAACTAATCAGCTACTACAGCAAAACATGGACAATACGGGCGACTACGACGAGTATCGGTGCTCCGCTTGCAAAAAAGCAATCAAAAACCATGTAGTACGATGAAAAATTTGTCCGAAACTTTTTTACCACCCAGGGTATGTAAATGATCATAAAATAATGGATAGGAATCGTGAGCTAGTACAGTGCAAGGGTCCATTTGATACATTCAATGCAGCCAGAGGTATGAGTTCATCGATAACGATTGACGCAAAAATAGACTGGCTGATAAAAACAGTGAAAGCAATGAAGGACGAAATCGCTTGCAAGAATGAAATAAAGAAGATGATCCAAGAGATAATTGGTTCAGAAATGGGAGGTGTGAAACAACAGATAGAGGAACTGAAAATAATAACACAGGGAGAAAGTTCGAGCACCGCAAGGGTAACTTACAGCGGTGTAGTGAAAGAAAGAAAAGGAAAACATGATCGTCATCAACCCAAAAGTGCAACAGGAAAGCGAAAGAACTAAAAGAGAGTTAAAAGAGAAGGATATAAAGAGTATAGCGGTGGGAATAACAACACTGAAAAAAGCAGTAATGGAACTGTGAATCTCGGCTATGAGTCGGGAGGAGAAAATGAAATATTGAAGGCTCCAGTGCAGGATAGAATGGGTGAGCGTTTTAAAGTTACTGAGTCAACGCAGATGAATCCGAAGATAAAAATAATAAAAGTGGAAGAAGATGAATTTAAATTGACCGATGAAGAACTAGTTCACACAATTAAGAAGCAGAATGGGATAGAGGAAACCGAAGGAAGGGAGATGAAGATCGTGGAAAGATTAATGAAGGGAAGAAAACAGGAGCGAAACAGAAAAGAAATCGACCATGGATCAATAATACGAGTACTAGAAGTAGGTGAAATAAGTCACGAGGAGCTATTGAGAAAAGGTAAGCTCAGCGTGGGATGAAGAAAATGTTCGGTTTTCAATCACGTCAACGTAAAACGATGCTTCAAATGCTCGGGCTATTATCATATAGCGAAGAATTGTACAAGAGAAGAAACCTGCTACAAATGTGCAGGAAAACACAACGCAGGAGTGTGTACAATAAATAAGAGTAAGTGTGTAAACTGTATGTTTAAAAACCAAACGTTCAATCTGAAGATAAATGTAGAACATAGTGCACTCGACCAGGAATGTCCAACATACAAAAGAGCGTTGCAAGAGGAAAAGAAGAGGATGGGCTGGATAGAGTAATAATCACAGAAGGAAGAGACGATATGATACACGAATGCACAAAATCTTTTAGCACATAGTGATGAGATACGACACCAGGTGGTTGACAGAATGAAATCTGCAATCATAGCGTTATCGGAGACGAGTGTGACTGCTGAAATCGGGGACAGTGAAGTATATATGCTGGATTATAGTGCAATAAGGTGCGATGCAGAAAATAGAAACACAGGAGGGGCCATAGTATACGTAAGAAATGGTATTAAATATGAATTAGTAAGGAAGAATAAAATTTAGTCAAACTGCTGGAGTGTAGCAATAGAGGTCAGTGATAAGATATATAAAGGAGTTATAATAGTGGTGTAGCATTCACCGAGTCCGTCAGATGCAGAATTTATAAGATTCATAGAGGATATAACTGAAGAGTTAACAATAAAAGGAGATTGTTTAATAATAAGAGATTTTAACATAGATGTCAAGGGAAACTCGTTCTATAAAAAACAACTAATATTAGGAATGTTAAGCTTAGGGATGAAACAGTATGTAAACGAACCAACGAGAATAACGCAGGATAGTCAAACAATTATTGATCTTGTATTTAGCGTGCAAGTGCATGTGGAACACGAACCAAAAATAACAGACCATGCGTGGGTAAAAGTAGTGTTAGGAACGAGCAATACAGAGAGTAAACAGAGAGAATATAATACCAGAAACTATAGTAAAATTGACGTGAAAGAGTTTACAACAGTGTTGAAAAACTCTGTGCGACAATGGACAGATGGATATATAAATCGAAAGGTAAAGATACTTGTCGATAGTATAGTACATACTTTGGACATAGTAGCACCAAAAAAGGTAGTTAGGATTCCAAACGTATGGGAAGGTAAAAAATGGTACTCTGATGAGATAAGAAGAGCGGCAGGCAAAAGGGATAATGCTTATAGGGAAGCAATTCATGAGGGAAAGGATGTTAACTGGGAACAGTTTAAAGTAGAAAGAAATGCAGTAGTTAAATTGATGAGGAAAGAGAAAACAAAATATTACGAGAATATGATAGACTGCAATAAGAACGACCCTAAAAAAATGTGGAAAACCTAGAAAGAACTTATTAGAGGGAGACCAGCCAAAAAGAGAGCAATTGGAAATAAAGGGTGGTTACATTTTAAGGGCCGATGTTGATCTTGAATAAAACACAAATTATTTAGGAAATTATTGTCAATTCTTTTTATTATGATAATATGGTATGGTTCAATTATGTATGGAACAAAATATCGGCCAAATGGCCGCCGCGACCTCGGCGGCACACCTCCATCCGATGGTCCAAATTTTCGATGACGCTTAGACATAATTGAGGTTCTATGCCGTTAATGTGCCGAATTATCTCATCCTTTAGCTCTTGAATTGTTGCTGGCTTCTCGACGTACACCTTTTCTTTCAAATAACCCCAAAGAAAGAAGTCCAACGGTGTCAAATCACATGATCTTGGCGGCCAATTGACATCGCCACCACGTGAGATAACACGGTCATTGAATTTGTCGCGCAAAAGAGCCATTGTTTCGTTAGCTGTGTGGCAAGTGGCACCGTCCTGTTGAAACCACATATCGCCCACATCCATATCTTCCAATTCGGGCCATAAAAAGTTCGTTATCATCTCACGATAGCGAACACCATTCACAGTAACTGCCTGACCGGCCTCATTTTGGAAAAAATACGGCCCGATGATGCCGCCAGCCCATAAACCGCACCAAACAGTCACTCTTTGTGGGTGCATTGGTTTTTCGACAATCACTTTTGGATTATGATTCGCGCAAATGCGGCAATTCTGCTTATTGACGAATCCACTGAGGTGAAAATGTGCCTCATCACTGAAGATGATTTTCTTCGAAAATTGATCATCCACTGTTGCCATTTCTTGCCACCATTCTGACCATTCACGACGTTTGGAATGGTCAAGAGGCTTTAGTTCTTGAGTCAATTGCACCTTATAAGCCCGTAAATGCAAGTCTTTTTGCATAATGTTCATTAACGACGAGCGTGAGAGGTGCAATTGTTGGGCACGACGACGAGTTGAGGTGGACGGCTCTTCAGCCACACTATCGCGAACAGCAGCAATATTTTCTGCAGTACGAGCTGTATGAGCATGCACTGGTGTTTTAATATCTCCTACAGATCCGGTTTGCTCAAATTTTTGCACGATTTTTCCGATTGTACGCACATTTGGACGATTAAATTGACCGAAAAAATCACGAAGTGCACGATATGCATTTTGATTTGAACGCCCATTTTCATAATAAGCCTGAATAACTTTAACGCGTTGCTCGATTGTGTATCTTTCCATGGTTCAAATTGAGTTAGTCTGAAATTGAGAAATGTCAAATGAAATGCAGAAAAAAACTTGACGTTTAGGTGTGGTTCACATTCAACATCGGCCCTTACAATTTAACCACCCTTTATAAATTTTGAAATATAGGACGATATGGCGGAGAGAAGGACGGTTGACAAATTTAATGTGTTTTACGTTGAAAGTATTAATAACATAGTAAGCTCAATAGAGAGAGATGCATCTGGAAGGCCAGGTAGCAGAAGAATCTTGATGGGTGGTGATGTGGGAAACGAAAGAAGCATAGAAAATTTCGAGAATATCGGAAAAGAGGAACTCGATAAAATAGTTAAAGGACTCCCGAAGAAGAAAGGTACAGAAGAAGGAATATCAAGCGAAATATTGCAGTTGGCGTTGAGTGCAATTGAACAGGAGTTTGTTGATGTAATCAACGAATCCCTAAGGGAGGGCTGTTGTCCTAATAGTTGGAAAACGTCCACGATCATACCGACACCTAAGATTGAGAAAGCCAATAGCGTGAAGGATTTCCGGCCAATTAATATGTTGCCATTGTACGAGAAGGTCCTAGAGTCGGTAGTAAAGAGTAAAATCGAAAAGTATTTGTAATCAAATGAGGTTATAACAGAGCATCAGTCGGGTTTTAGAAAACAATTTTCGTGTGAAACGGCGATCCAAACCGTGATAGACGAATAGAAATTAAACATTAGCGAAGGGAAAATAGTAGAAGTAAAGTAATGTTCATGGACTTGAAATGAGCATTTGAGACAGTGGATAAAGAATTGTTAATAGAAAAAATGTTGTAATATGGAATCAGAGGTGAAGTGTTATATTGGTTTAGGTCATACTTGAACAATAGAACGCAGAGTACGGTTTAATGACGAATTTTCGGACATTATTACAACGAAATACGGGGTACCACAAGGATCCGTATTAGGGCCTCTGTTGTTCATTATATATATAAATGATATTGTCGAAATATGTCCAGAAGACTATAAAATAAAAATGTTTGCTGGTGATACACTAGTATATGTTACTGGAGACAATAGTGCGGAGGTGGAAAGAAAGATGAATAGGGCATTAAACATAGTGGAAAAATGGATGAATAGGAACAAACTGAAAATGAATGCGGAAAAAACCAAATATATGATTGTGAGGAGTGTAAGAAAAGAATTGAGAGAGAATATTGTACTGAAATGCAGGGATGGAACCGAGTTAGAGCGAGTGGAGGTAATTAAATATTTAGGTGTAATGATAGATGATAAGCTACGATTTAAAGACCACTGTGAGTATATGTTGAAAAAAATAGGTAAAAAAACAAGTTTTCTGAACAGGATAGGGCAATATACATCGGCATACACCAGATGTGTCGTATATAAGGCAATCATAGCACCACACTTTGAGTATTGCGCAACACTGCTAGTCGGTATGGGTGAGACAGAGTTAAATAAACTGCAGATAGCGCAGAACAGAGCGATGCGAGTCATATTGCAATGCAGCCGGTATACGAAGGTAGACGATATGTTGCAAGTGGTTCAGTTTATGAGTGTGAGACAGAGATTGTATTATAATGTGTGTATATTTATTTTCAAGGCTGTTAAGAAATTATTGCCGTAAGAACTGACGAGTAAATTCCAAGTTGTTAAATCTAGAACGAGACGGGAAACTCGTGAAGCGGAAAATATTGTAATTCAATTTAGAAGAACAAGAAGTGCGCAAAAGAGTATGTTTTACGAAGGAGTGAAAATGTATAATGCGTTGCCAGCAGAGGTTAAAGGCTGTGTTAAACTAGTTCAATACAAGAGTATGTTAAAAGCATTTATTATAAGCGAAATGAAATAAGTTCAATATAAACGTAAGATAAACATGTAAATTATGTACATCAAATAGTTAAGAAAGCTAATAAACGTCAATCAATCAATCAATCAATCAATCAATCAATCAATCAATCAATCAATCGCTCTATCTCTCTATCTCTCTATCTCTCTATCTCTCAATCTCTCAATCTCTCAATCTCTCTATCTCTCTATCTCTCTATCTCTCTATCTCTCTATCTCTCCATCTCTCTATCTCTCTATCTCTGTATCTCTCTATCTCTCTATCTCTCTATCTCTCCATCTCTTTATCTCTTTATCTCTCTATCTCTCTGTCTCTCTATCTCTCTATCTCTCTATCTCTATCTCTTTCTCTATCTTCAGCGCTCAACGACGCTTTCGTAAAGTGCAGCCATATTTTAAAATCTAACACTTCTGTGAAAACCCGCTGGGACAGCGCACACATCCTCTGGCCATCTCAGACTTTTCACCGCTTTTCATCGGATCTACTCAGCTTTTCGTGCTCACCAGGACTCAAAACTCTGTCTCTCTATCTCTATCTCTATCACTATCTGTTGGAAAATCAGCTGGCGCACGGAGATCGATATTCGCCATGCGTCGACCTGTTGCTGCTGTGTAACACGCTGCGCTTAGCTATACCGGAGATAGCTGAGGCAGAGCCTCGCAGAGCCGAGGCTGCGCCTCGCAGGCATGCCGAGTTAAGCAAGAGGTTATCTCTCTTGCTTGACTTCGGCTTTGTGCACCGGCTATCTCACTCATTTGACTTCAGCGCTCAACGACGCTTCCGTAAAGTGCAGCCATATTGTAAAATCTGACACTTCTGTGAAAACCCGCTGGGATAGCGCACACATCCTCTGGACATCTCAGACTTTTCACCGCTTTTCATCGGATCTCTTCAGCTTTTCGTGCTCACCAGGACTCAAAACTCAGATTAGAGTACACCGTCACAATTTATCGTAATTCAATGACGGTGAGGAGTAAAATACACATTGGTGCATCCTCATAAAGGTCTCACACTGTGGCGTGCTCTACAGCGCGAGTTGCACCACGTTTTCACATCACTTGTTGCACACTCGATTAATGTAATCGAGTGTGTTCTTATTAATTCACTGTACTTTCCCCCAACTAAGCGTGCTGGGAAAGTACTGTGAATTCATTCCACTCATTTGTGCATCCTCAAGCTCACTTGGCCGTGCTCCGCAGCGTTGACTGTGGCACGGTCTGTCAAGTAAAAATTCCAGCATTCAAGCAATATACGAGGGTCGATCAATAAATAGTCGGCTTGGTAAAGAAAATCGCGTTTTTTTGGATAAAAATCGTTTCATTTCTCAACATAATCTCCTTTTAGCTCTATACACTTATTCCAACGATTTTCCAATTTTTTGATGCGCTCCGAATAATACGATTTTGGAAGGTCCTCAAAATAGGTCTCTGTTTCGGTGATGAGGTCATCTCTGGAACCAAATCTCTTTCCGCCAAGCCATTTTTTTAGGTTTGGAAACAGAAAGTAGTCGGAGGGGGCCAAATCTGGAGAATACGGTGGATGCGAAAGCAATTCGTATTTAAATTCATGAATTTTGGCCATGGCAACTGGGCACGTGTGAACGCGTGCATTGTCTTGATGGAAGAGCACTTTTTTCCTCGCCAAATATGGACGGTTTTCTTCAATTCGTCGTTTAATCGGGTCAGTACGGCTGCATAGTATTCGCCAGTCATCGTTTTTTTCGGCGGAAGGTAATCGATATAGATTATGCCACGTGCTTCTCAAAAAACTGTGGCCATGACCTTACCGGCCGATGGCACCGTCTTCGTCGTCTTCGGAGAACGTTCGGTCGGTGACGTCCATTGTTTCGAATGTTCCTTTGTCTCTGGTGTATAGTGATGGATCCAAGTTTCGTCCACGGTTACGTAACGACGCAAAAACTCAACAGGATCACATTTATAGATCGCCGAACACGTTTTTGAATCAGCTACACGTTGTCTTTTATGGTCGACAGTTAGCAAACGTGGCACCCATCTTGCGGATAACTTTTTCATACCCAACTGATCACTCAGGATTGAAATCACTGAGCCATATGATATGCCTGTGGACTCAGCAATCTCACGCACTTTTAGTCTCCGATCATTTAACACCATATCGTGGACTTTTTCAATTATTTTTGGTATGCCGACCTCATTTGGACGACCTGGACGTTCATCGTCAACAATGCTCGTACGACCGCGTTTAAATTCAGCTGTCCAATATTTAATGGTTGATAACGAAGGTGCAAGGTCCATATAAACTTCGTCTAGCTCCGCTTTGATTTCATTGTTCCTTTTCTTTTTCAAAAACAAAAATCGAATCACTCCACGATACTCAATTTTTTCCATTTTTGTAAAAACACAAAAGTTGTTATATCGCAGCGAGCTGAAACTTTGACAACGTTCATGTGAAGGATGGCACTACGAAACGTCGCTATTGATTTCTTTCCTCGACCAACAGATGGCGCAAGGCCGAATATTTATTGATCGACCCTCGTATTTGCAAGTGCTCTCACTCTTTCGCTGTACATTCTTTTTTGCAATTCTACAGAGAATTTACTGGGAACGAGTGGCATCTCATGAGCTCTCACATGTCTCATCGCGTGGCATGCTCTGCAGCGCTGGCTGCAGCTTATACACTACACTCAATCAATACAGCACACAATTAATATAATTGTGTGCTATATTAACGTGCACAATTAATATAATTGTGTGCTATATTAATGTGCATAATTAATATAATTGTGTGCTACTCAAGTAATAAAAGACAGCACACAGTTAATATAATTATGTGCTGGTCTCTCAACCAAATTCAATTCAACGCAATTTATTTTTGTATTTATTCTTTTATCATTTATATTCTTCTAAATTTAACATATTTTTGTAATTGAAGTGCCGGAGGTAGAATAAACTACTTTCTCTACTAACATCTGTCAGTCTGGTTATTTATAACCCTGCCGTGAGTGAAAACTCATAATTTTGAATATATTACAGGGTACTATCTCTATCTCTATCTCTCTATCTCTCTATCTCTCTATCTCTCTATCTCTCTATCTCTCTGTCTCTCTATCTCTCTATCTCTCTATCTCTCTATCTCTCTATCTCTCTGTCTCTCTATCTCTCTGTCTCTCTATCTCTCTATCTCTCTATCTCTCTATGTGTCTATCTCTCCATCTCTCTATCTCTGTATCTCTGTATCTCTGTATCTCTGTATCTCTCTATCTCTTTATCTCTCTATCTCTCTATCTCTCTATCTCTCTATCTCTCTGTCTCTCAGTCTCTCTATCTCTCTATCTCTCTATCTCTCTTTTTCTCTATCTCTCTATCTCTCTATCTGTCTATCTCTCTATCTCTCTATCTCTCTATCTCTCTATCTCTCTATCTCTCTATCTCTCTATCTCTCTATTTCTCTATCTCTCTATCTCTCTATCTCTCTATCTCTCTATCTCTCTATCTCTCTATCTCTCTATCTCTCTATCTCTCTATCTATCTCTCTATCTCTCTCTCCCTCTATCTCTCTCTCCCTCTATCTCTCTCTGCCTCTCTCTCTTTCTCTCTTAGTGTCTCAAAACGTGTGTCGCGTCGCTCCGTAAAAGACTTAATTTGTACGGTGGTTAGAGAAGACTAATGAGTACCAGATTTGGCACTAAAGTTCCGACAAAGACAATGTATACCAAGTTGTGTTATCTGGCCGGAATACGTTACATTGTGAGTGTGAAGCGATAGTTTTGTTTTATACACTGCTCCGCGACAAAAACTGGGCAGGTAGCCATCAAGGTGCCAACGTGGATGAGTCAGCGAGCGTGCGGCCGCGGAAGTAAGTAATTAGCAAGTGGCACGGTTATCTGCTGGTGTCACTGATATAGTGAGTACCGGTTTCGGTCGGTAATACTGACATGATTGGAACCGAATATGCTGAGTACCGATGCTCTGCATGTAAGAAGGATGTGAAGAACGTGGTTTTACAGTGTAAGAAATGTATTAAGTGTTTCTTCCATCCGGGATGTGCAAATAAACACAGGATTATGAACAAGGACAATGAGGTAGTGAAATGCGATGGTCCGTTTCTTGAAATTTTTGTTGTAAATGAAAAAGCAGATTTGAGAAAGACACCCGCGAGGGAAAGACTGGGGTCAACAGGATCCATAGGATCAACAGCAACTACATCGGGAAGTAACAAGCAAGTGAGTATGGATACAAAGATAGACTGGTTGGTGAAAACAGTTAAAGAAATGAAGGATGAGGTAACATGCAAAAGTGAAATCATGATGATGATAAAACAAATAATTCGGGAGGAGTTCATAGCTTTCAAGCGGGAATTAGACGAGATAAAACAGAATATGCATGGAGGAAACGCTGAGAGGGCAGAAAATGGACAAAAAAGTTATAGTGAGGCAATCAAAGAAAAGAAAGAAAGCATACTCGTCGTTAAACCGAGAAAGGAACAGGAGAGCGAGACCACCAAGAAGATAGTAAAAGAGAAGATAGATGTAAAGAATCTAGCTGTAGGAATAACAAAAATCAGGAAAGGAGGTAAAGGATCTGTTATACTTGGATGCGAGAGAGAGAGAGAGAAATAAAACAGTTGAGAGACACAGTGTGTTAAAAGCTAGGCAAAGACTTCGAGATAATAGAACCAAAAAAAATAAAGCCAAAGTTAAAAATTATAAATGTTGATGAAGAAGAAATGAAACTAGAAGATGAAGATTTAATAAATACGATCAAGAACAAAATATCAGGGGTACAAATTGAAAATGCGGGTTTGATAACAGATGGCGTTACTAACGCTATACGCATCAGGCAGTACTGTGACTATGTTCATGTCAAAGCTACGTCTTATAGCTTTAATTTTCAGTATGTGTCAATTTGTCGCAGTGTCAAATTCATAGTTTTTTTGAGCTCTCAATATGTCGAGTTTCGTGCCAACAAAACAGCATTTGCGGGAAGTTTTAATTTACTTCTTTAATTTGAAGAAAAGTGCTGCTGAAGCACATCGATTGGTCTCCGAGGCTTATCCGAGTCATGTTCCATCGGTTTCAACGTGCGAGAGATGGTTTGTGCGGTTTAGAAGTGGTGATTTTGACGTTGAGGACAAAGAGCGGCCGGGCCAAGTGAAAAAGTTTGAGAATGCTGAATTGGAGGCAATACTCAATGAAGACTCGTGTCAAACTCAACAAGAGCTCGCAGATTCATTGGGAGTGACACAACAAGCCATTTCCCATCGTATAAAAGCCCTCGGAATGATCCAAAAGCAAGGACATTGGGTGCCGTATGAGCTGAAGCCGAGAGACGTCGAGCGCCGTTTTTTTGCATGCGAACTGCTGCTCGAACGGCAAAAACGGAAGGGTTTTTTGCATCGCATTGTCACTGGTGATGAAAAGTGGATCCATTACGATAACCCGAAGCGCAAAAAATCATATGGTTACCCCGGCCATGCATCATCATCGACGGCCAAACCAAATATTCACGGCGCCAAGCTCATGCTCTGTATTTGGTGGGACCAGCTGGGTGTGGTGTATTATGAGCTATTGAAATCGAACGAAACCATCACAGGAGCACTATATCGAACTCAATTGATGCGTTTGAGCCGCGCACTCAAAGAAAAACGGCCACAATACGAGCAAAGACACGACAAAGTAATTTTGCAACATGACAACGCTCGGCCACATGTTGCAGCGCCGGTCAAAACATACCTACAAACGCTGAAATGGGAAGTCTTACCCCACCCGCCGTATAGCCCAGATATTGCTCCTTCCGATTACCACCTTTTCCGATCGATGACACATGGCCTAGCTGACCAGCGCTTCCATTCTTACGAAGAAGCCAAAAAATGGGTCGATGACTGGATAGCAGCCAAGCCGGCCGAATTTTTTCGCGACGGTATCCGTAAATTGCCAGAAAGATGGGAAAAAGTTGTGGCTAGCGATGGACAATACTTTGAATAATTCATTTGTTACCATTTTTTCAGAATAAACGTTCAAAAATAGAAAAAAATCCCGCATTTTCAATTTGTACTCCTGATAATATTGATGGGAAAGAAAGAGGATTTTACATAAGAGTGGTGAAGAGGATTAGCAACGAAAGAAGTGGAGGAACTACAAGAACCAGAAGAGAAAGCAAAGAAGGCTCGTTAATACTTGAGGTAGATGAAGTAACACACGAATTAATTCTAAAAAGAGGAAAAATAAATATAGGATGGAGGAAATGTATGGTATTCAACCACTACAGTGTGAGAAGATGCTTCAAGTGTTGGGGTTACTACCATATTGCCAAAAATTGTACACGACAAGAAACATGCGCAGAAGATCACAAAACAAGTGAATGTACGGCAACAAGAAGAAGATGTATAAATTGTATGTATAAAAATAAGACGTATAATCTAAAGATAAATAATGAACATGATGCTTTGAGTGTGGAATGTCCAACTTACATCAGAGCATTAGAAGAAGAGAAGAAAAGAATTGGTTGGGATTCTGGCAAGTAGCAATCACGGAAAGAGGTAATTGTATACACAAACGCTCAAAGTATGATGGCACACAAGGAAGAAATCCAACACCAAGTTATAAAGAGGATGAACCCGGCAATAGTGGCGTTATCGGAGACAAGATTGATACCAGATATCGAAGATAGTGAGGTGAATGTCCCAGGTTATTGTATCGTTAGATGTGATTCTGAAAGCAGGAACACAGGGGGAGTTATATTATACGTAAGAAATGATATCAAGTATGAAGTAATATTAAGGAAAAAATTAATATCTAACTGTTCGTGTGTAGCGGTAGAAGTGAAAGACAGTATTTTCAAAGGTACGATCGCCGTTGTGTACCACTCACCGAGTGCGTCAGATGGTGACTTTATACGATTTTTGGCGGATATAGTGGACTTATTGGTAGTGAAGGGACAATGTATAATGGTGGGAGATTTTAATATAGATGTAATGAAAGATTCGTTTTATACAAAGAAATTAAGAACAGAAATGTCATATTTAGGCATGAAACAGTACATTGATAAGTCAACGCGAGTTACGAAAGATAGTAAAACATTGATAGATTTGGTTTTTGCGAATAATAAGGTGAATTGTAAAGTGCATGATAAACCGAAAATAACAGATCATTCTTGGATAAATATTGAACTTATTATAAGCAATGAGGGTGAAAAATACAGAGAATTTATTAGTAGAAATTATACTAAATTTCATATAGGTGAATTTTTTAAAGCAATAGAAGAAA
The DNA here is from genome assembly GCA_963942595.1 of Cylloceria caligata. Classification (NCBI taxonomy): domain Eukaryota; kingdom Metazoa; phylum Arthropoda; class Insecta; order Hymenoptera; family Ichneumonidae; genus Cylloceria; species Cylloceria caligata. The sequence continues at coordinate 28,604,465 of OZ012706.1, forward strand.
GAAGAGAGTATAGAGATGAATTAGATGTGAACGTAAGAGCAGAAAATTTCGTTCAAAGTATAGTAGATGCATTAGATATAGTTGCACCAAAGAGGAAGTTTAAAATTCCAAAGATATGGGAAGGAAAAAAATGGTATTCTGATGATATAAGGGTAGCTACAAAGAAAAGGGACGAGGCATATACTAGAGCGGTGCACACAGACATTGAACAAGACTGGCTGCAATTTAAACTTGAAAGAAATAGGGTTGTGAAATTGATTAGGAACAAAAAAAAAGAATATTATGAAATTATGATAGACAATAATAAAAATGACCCTGTAATGTTATGGAAAACTTTAAAAGGAGTATTAAGAGGAGAAAAAGCGGGGGTAAAAGAAATAAATAATGTAGATTTTGAGATATTGCGAAGCACAGGTGAATGTAATTTTGCAGACAAGTTTAATTTGTATTATATACAAAGTATTGATGATATAATTGAGTCTATATGTGTAGAGACTAATAAAGGTAAGAAAACTATTTAAGTTATAAAAAGTAGGGATACAATAGAGAATTTTGAATTGATAGATATTTATAAATTGGAACGAATTGTTATGGGTCTGCCATGTAAAAAAGGAACAGATGAAGGAATAACTAGTGAACTATTGAAAGCATGCTTTTACGTAATAGGGGAAGAATTACTGAAGGTAATAAATGATTCACTAAATAAAGTTACATGTCCGGAGGGGTGGAAAACATCCACAATAATACCAATTCCCAAAATAGAAAAACCTAAGAAAGCGAGTGAATACAGACCAATAAATATATTGCCAATATATGAGAAAGTACTAGAATTAGTAGTAAAAGAGCAAATTGAAATGTATTTACAAAATAATGACATTATTACAGAACACCAATCAGGTTTTAGGAAAAATCATTCCTGTGAGACAGCAATTCAAACTGTCATTGATGAATGGAAGATGATAGTCAGTGAAGGAAACCATGTAGGAGTAATATTTTTGGATTTAAAAAGGGCATTCGAAACAGTAGATAGGGATAGACTATTGGATAAATTATATCAATACGGAATAAGAGGAATGGTACTAGAATGGTTAAGGTCATATTTAGGTAACAGAACACAACAAGTTATTAACGATCAGTGGTCAAAACGAATTATGACAAAGTATGGGGTTCCTCAGGGATCAGTATTAGGACCTTTGCTATTCACGATATATGTCAATGATATTGTGCAAATCTGTCCAGAAGAGTGTAACATTAAAATGTTTGCGGACGACACAATAATATATGTGAAAGGAGGAAACAGCGAAGAGGTAGAAAAGAAATTAAACAGGGTATTACCTATAGTAGAAAACTGGATGAATAGAAATAAGTTAAAAATGAACGCTGCAAAAACTAAGTTTATGGTAATTAGAAGTATAAGAAAAGAATTGAGAAAAAATATTACACTAAAATGTTTAGATGGCACTATGTTAGAACGTGTGGAAAGTACCAAATACCTTGGAGTAATTATTGATAGTAAGCTCAGATTTGAGGAACACTGTGATTATATGTTAAAGAAAATAGGGAAAAAAATCAGTTTTTTAAATAGAATTGGTAGCGACATATCGGGTTATACTGGATGCATGGATTATAAATCAATTATAGCACCACACTTTGAGTATTGTGCTACGATACTAGCAGGTGTAGGTGAGACTCAGCTGACGAAACTGCAAGTTGCGCAAAACCGGGCCATGCGAGTCATTTTGCAATGTGATAGGTATACCAAGATTGAAAGAATGCTGCACGCACTGCAGTTTATGTCCATAAGGCAGAGACTACATTATAATGTTTGTATATTTGTTTTTAAACTTGTAAAAGGTATGTTGCCTGAGCAACTAGGAAAGAAGATAGTGTTAGTAGGGGGTGAGAATGAAAGAAGTACGAGACAAGCGGGAAATATTGTGATACAATTTCGAGAAACAAGTAGTGCGCAAAAAAGTATATTTTACGAAGGGATAAAAATGTATAATGCGTTGCCGTTGGAACTGAAGCAGTGTGATAGACTTACAACATTTAAGCGTATGTTAAAAGAATATGTTATAAAATTATAATATATTAGTTAACTAGTTTATAAGATACTTTATGTAAGATAAAAATAGCTGAGAAAGCTAATAAATATCAATCAATCAATCTCTCCCTCTCTCCCTCTCTCCCTCGCTCCTTCTCGCCCCTCTCTCTCTCTCTTTGTTCCTCTCAAAGTTCCTAGAGAATAATATTGAACAACTAAATATAAGGGACAATTGCATAGTTATTGAAGATTTTAATATCAATGTAATGGTGAATTCATTTTACTCAAAAAAACTGCAGTCAATGATGCAAGGGTTTGGAATGAAACAGTATGTAAATAGGCCAACAAGAATCTCAAAGGATAGTCATACAATAATAGACCTAATTTTTTCGAATAGTAAAGTTGTTGGATAATCAGCTGGCGCACGGCGATCGATATTCGCCGTGCGTTGACCTGTTGCTGTGCTCTAGCACGCTGCGTTCGGTTGGGCCGGAGATAGCCGAGGCAGGGCTTCGCGGAGCCGAGGCTGTGCCTCGCAGGCATGCCGCGTTAAGCGAGAGGATGTCTCTCTCGTTTGACTTCGGCTTCGCTCACCGGCTATCTCTCTCAATTGACTTCAGCGTCCAACGACGCTTTCGTATCCCGCAGCCATATTGAATATTTCGGTACTTACGTGAAGACCCGCTCGAATAGCGCACACATTCTGCAGGGCTCGGACAATTCTCGCTCTTCTACACCGGATCATCTCAACTCTTTCTTGCTCACCAGGACTCAAATTAAGGTAAGAGTACACCGTCATAATTTAACATAATTCACTGACGGTGAGAAGATTTATATAAACGTGTACATCAACATAAAGGGCTCACCCATTGACGTGTGCTATAGCGCGGGCTGTACCACGTTTTCACTCAACCTGTAGCACACTCGATTAATATAATTGCGTGTGTTTTACCAATTCACTGCTGTTCCCCCAATCAAACTTGCTGGGAAAGTATTGTGAATTCAGTCTAATTTTGTGCATCCTCAAGCTCACATTTCAGTGCTCTGCAGCTTAGACTGCATCACAGCCTGTCAGTGTAGAATTCCACTCAATTGTCAGATTTGTATGTGCTAGCACTCACTATCTGTAAATTCTATTTCTCCATCACATTGAGTATTTGCCACAGGCATTAAATTCATCTACGCACTCATATATCTCATTGCGTGGCATGCTCCGTAGCACTGGCTGCACCGCAGACACGCCCCTCATTAGATACAGCACACAATCAATACAATTGTGTGCTGCTCAAGCACTTTGCAAAGCCAGCACTCAATTAATGTAATTGTGTGCTTCTTAAATTTTCCACTCAAATCCAAAATTCAATTTCAATTCTTTATATTTTATTTTTATATTTGTTATTTGGCTTCAACAGATATTTTTATGTAAATTGGTCTCTCAACCACACAAAATTCAACTTAATTGATTTTGTATTTATTTTTATATCATTTATATTTCTCCAAATTAAACCTATTTTTGTAATTGACTTGCGGAAAGTGTAATAAACCACTTTCTCTAATTAAACATCCATGTGTCTGGTTTTCTTTTTTTCCTGTCGTAAGTAAAGACTCATAAATTCCCATATATTTGCAGGTCGTTCCAACTACATCCAAGAACTTCTCAAACAAAAGTCAAAGTACAAGTGAGGGACACGCCAAAAATAACAGATCATGCATGGCTACAAATAGAATTTGAGTCAAACAAAGTAGGAGAGAAGTACAAAGAATTTTATGGTAGAGATTATAGCCAAACAAATCAGGATGATTTTCTCACTCTGCTAAAAGTAAATATAAAACATGAATCGGATTTAGATATTAGTTCCAGAGCGGATAGAATAATTAATGACATAGTAAGCTCATTGGATATGATAGCACCGGTAAAATTATTTAAAATTCCAAAAGTATGGCACGGGAAAGCCTGGTATTCTGATGAAATAAAAATGAGGACGAAGTTAAGAGATGAGGCTTTCTGTAAAGCAGTGTATTCTGATACAGAACATGAATGGGAAAGATATAAGATGGAAAGGAATGCAGTAAGACTTATTGGGAATAGAAAGAAAGAATATAACGTAAGAATGGTGGATCATATTAGAAATGATCCCAAAGCAATGTGGAAAGCGTTAAAAGAAGTAATTTGCGGGGAGTCAATAGAAATAAAGATTGTAGAAAATATAAATTTTGAAATATTAAGTAATATAGATAAATATAATATAGCGGATAATTTAAATTTATTCTATATACAAAGCATATATGAGATAGTAAAGTCTGTGGAGAGAGGAAAGAAGGGAGCTAATAATAATTCATGTACTATAGAGGTAAAAAATACGCTAGAAAACTTCGAAATGGTGACCGAAGAATATGTAGAGGAAATGCTAAGGAAGTTACTTAGAAAAAAAGGGACAGAAGAGGGTATAACCAGTGATTTGTTGAAAACTATATTTTGTGTAATAAAAGATGAATATATATATGTAATTAATAAGTCGATGAGAACTGGACAATGTCCTAATGGATGGAAAACATCAACAATAATACTGATACCAAAAATTGTAAAACCCATAAAAGTTAGCGATTATAGGCCGATTAATATCCTACCGATTTATGAAAAGGTATTGGATATGGTTATTAAAGAACAGTTAGAAAAACATTTTGAAAACAATGACGTAATCTCGGAGCATCAATCAGGCTTCAGAAAACAGCACTCTTGTGAGACAGCGTTACAGGTGGTAGTAAATGAATGGAAATTATTGGTCAGTGAAGGAAAATTGGTAGGAGTAGTGTTTCTGGACCTTAAACGGGCGTTTGAGGCAGCAAATAGAGAAATATTGTTAGAAAAATTGTATGTATATGGAGTTAGAGGTAATGTTCTAAAGTGGTTACGTTCATATTTATTTAATAGAACTCAAAAAGTACGGGTTGGTAACATGAATTCCAAACTAATGGCAACTAAATATGGGGTACCTCAGGTTTCGGTACTGGGACCGCTGTTGTTTAATATGTATATTAATGACATAGATAAGAGTTGTCAGGAAACAGGGAATATAAAAATGTTTGCAGACGACACAATTTTATATGTAACGGGAGTTAGTAGTGAAGAAATTGAGAGAAAAATGAATAGTATGTTTAACGCGACTGATGAATGGTTAAATAGGGATGGATTAAAATTGAATGCAGATAAAACAAAATGTATGGTAGTAAGGACCGTGAGGAGAGAATTAAGAGCAAACATTACTATCAGGTGTATAGAAGAAGTACAGATTGAACAAGTAGAGCAAATAAAATATCTTGGTATTATTATTGACAGCAAATTAAGATTAGATAGTCATTGTGATTTTGTGTTAAAAAGGTAGGAAAAATAACAAGTTTTTTAAACAGGGTTGGAAATAGTCTGTCTGCTTATACTAGATGTACGGTGCATAAATCGATTGTTGCGCCCCATTTTGAGTACTGTGCGACCATGATGATTAATATGGGAGAAACACAACTGAACAAGCTACAAGTAGCGCAAAATAGAGCCATGCGAGTTATATTACATTGTGAGCGTGATACTAAAGTGGAGAGTATGTTGCAGACGCTGCAATTTATGTCAATAAGACAGGGACTGTGGTACAATGCATGTGTATTTATATTTAAAATAGTTAAAGGATGGATGCCTGGATATTTAGAAAATAAGATAGAGTTAGTAGGGAATAGAGGGGGCATGCAAACGCGGCAAGCGGAGGATATAGCAATTTTATTTCGTAGAACAACAAATGCCCAAAAAAGTGTATTTTACGAGGGTATAAAAATGTTCAATAATTTATTTCTATAATTCAATTCTCAATAATTAATTCTCTCTCTCTCTCTCTCTCCCCTCTCTCTGTCTCTCTCGCTCTCTGATTTGAAAATTTGCAGAACAGCCAGTGATTTTTTTCGACAATACAAACATAAAAAATAATCCTTCGAAGTCGAAATCAATAAAAAAAGTGATTCGCGGAATGGGTCATTTATAAGTCCACATATCTTCTTTAGGTTCGCAGGCTATACCTTTAGGTACAGTGCAAGGGTCAGCTACGAGGGTCGATCAATAAATAGTCGGCCTTGTGTCATCTGTTGGTCGAGGAAAGAAATCAATAGCGACGTTTAGTAAGTGCCATCCTTCACATGACTGTTGTCAAAGTTTCAGCTCGCTGCGATGTTTAGTTTGCGTTTGACAGAGTCGAAAGACAAACAACTTTTGTGTTTTTACAAAAGTGGAAAAAATTGAGTATCCTGCAGTGATTCGATTTTTGTTTTTAAAAAAGAAAACGAACAATGAAATCAAAGTGGAGCTTGACGAAGTTTATATGGACCTTGCACCTTCGTTATGAACCATTAAATATTAGACAGCTGAATTTAAACGCGGTCGTATGAGCATTGTTGACGATGAACGTCCAGGTCGTCCAAATGAGGTCGTCATACCAGAAACAATTGAAAAAGTCCACGATATGGTGTTAAATGATCGGAGACTAAAAGTGCGTGAGATTGCTGAGGCCACAGGCATATCATATGGCTTAGTGATTTCAATCCTGAGTGATCAGTTGGGTATGAAAAAGTTATCCGCAAAATGGGTGTCGCGTTTGCTCACTGTCGACCATAAAAGAGAACGTGTAGCTGATGGCCAAAATTCATGAATTTAAATACGAATTGCTTTCTCCAGATTAGGCCCCCTCCGACTACTTTCTGTTTCCAAACCTGAAAAAATGGCTTGGCGGAAAGAGATTTGGTTCTAGAGATGACCTCATCGCCGAAACAGAGACCTATTTTGAGGACCTTCCGAAATCGTATTATTCGGAGGGCATCAAAAAATTGGAAAATCGTTGGAATAAGTGTATCGAGCTAAAAGGAAATTATGTTGAGAAATGAAAAGATTTTTGTCCAAAAAAACGCGATTTTCTTTACCAAGCCAACTATTTATTGATCGACCGTCGTATAGCACAGATTAGCGTCTAGCGTAAAGCCTTTTTTACATAATTAAAATATCGATGTGCAGAAAGCATCATACCCCCCATTTAACGGTTGCTGCCGTCCAAAGACTTAGTAACTACCCTGTAGTCAAATTTTCGAACAGAAATCACCCGTCGAAAGAAGTGACCAATGCAATGTACAAAATGAAGAAAAGCCTAGAAGAATTAACGGGAGACGCGATAAAGTATTTGAAAAAATGCTTCGCCTATGCCCTGTCACGGAATACCGGCAACAGTGTAGAAATAGCAGCTGCTTTTCGTTGCATTACGAAAGTCGCAGTGTTACAGTCAAAATAAATCGACTGATTTCAGATTTGCCGTTGCTGTAGGAAACAAAAGTACTACAGTCCATAAATGGATTGTTAATGTTGGGAGAATTCAAGTGCGTCGTATCCGGTTTCGTCGACACTCCCAATTTTTCGACCGAAACTGCAGCTTCGAAAGAATTGTAGCCAATCATATCTCGCGAAATAATCTAATATCATAAACGATGAAGCACATAGCATGATACGGGATGTAGAAGTTCTCCAACAGCTTGTAAAAACTCATGACATTTTGGAAGACTCATTATTATATAACAAGAAAATTTTATTATCGATATTAGTCGAACGAAGAACGGCAGCGGAAGTACAAACGGTTGTGAAGACCTTGAACGGCTTGTCCTTGGCTCCATTGGATGGTGTCATCTTCCATGAAATAAGGTGAAAAATGGGATTCACTAAATTTGATTACGACACTCTTGTTGATACATATTTTTCAAGCATAGTTGAAACCAGCACGTTACTGTTATCCAAGATTCTCGGTGAGAAACCGCGTATAACGAAGTATCCTGCTATCATCAACGCGGTCATAGCTTTCCTAAAAAGCATTATGGCCGTTTAATTTCAAATATATTTCGCGAATGATATGTGATCTCCGTATTAAAGTTCTTTTTTTTTGTTGTGCTATCAGTTCTTGATATGAAACGTCGTACTATATAATGTCTCTAAAATTAATTAGGTGTACAAATAAGTTTCCGCCGTTTGACAAAAGATGGCGTCACCAGTAAGTTACCAGTCTCTATAAATATGAAACCGGAATTTGCCCATAGATGGCCCTAGCTGTCAATGTAGTTACCGTCAAACCGCGTCATTGGCGCCATTTCCTTGTTTACATCTCTGACAAAGATTTTCAACTCACAACAATACAAGTTTCATACAACAGCATAGTTTGTAATAGCGTTGAACATGTCGAATTTTGTGCCTGGAAACTACGTTTTGTGGACAGCATTGATTTTCTGTTACCAATTGAATAAAACTGCTGCAGAATCGCATCGAATGCTTGTCGAAGCTTACGGTGAGCATGCTCTTGGTAAATCACAGTGCTTTGATTGGTTTAAAACATTTAAAAGTGGCGATTTTGACGTGAGAAACGAAGAACGTGGAAGACCACCGAAAAAGTTTGAAGACAACGAATTGCAATCATTGTTGGATGAGGATGACGCTCAAATGCAACAACAACTCGCGGATCAATTAAATGTGACACAAGAAGCCGTCTCCATACGTTTGAAAGCCATGGGAAAGATCCAGAAGATGGGAAAACGGGTTCCACATGAACTCAATGAAAGACAGCAGGAAAACCGAAAAACCACTTGCGAAATGCTACTCGCCAGGTACAAAAGAAAGTCAGTTCTCCATCGAATTGTGACTGGCGATGAAAAGTGGATATATTTTGAGAATCCTAAGCGTAAAAGATCATAGGTAACTCCAGGCGAATCATCGACATCGACTGCAAGGCCAAATCGCTACGGACGGAAGACAATGCTCTGTGTTTGGTGGGATCAGACTGGTGTGATCTATTATGAGCTGCTAAAACCTGGTGAAACCGTTAATACTGAACGCTACCGACAACAAATGATCGATTTGAATCAAGCTTTGCGTGAAAAACGACCAGAATATCAAAAAAGGCAACACAAAGTGATTTTGCTTCATGATAATGCACCATCACACACAGCAAAACTGGTCAAGGAAACGATTGAGGCCTTTAGTTGGGAAATACTTTCGCATGCGGCTTACTCACCAGACTTGGCTCCGTCTGATTACTACTTATTTGCATCGATGGGACACGCACTTGCTCAGCAGCGCTTTACTTCTTACGAAAATGTACGAAAATGGCTCGTTTGCCTCAAAAGAGCAACAGTTTTTTTTGGCGTGGCATCCACAAATTTTCAGAGAGATGGGAAAAATGTATAGCTAGCGAAGGGCAATACTTCGAATAAAATATTTTGTATCATTTTCATACCTTAAACTCGTATTTTCTATACAAAAATTCCGGTTTCATATTTATAGACCTGGTATTGTTAAAATTGTCAGATGTAAACGTCATTATCGTAAGGTTGGACATCAGGCAACAACATAACCTTAAAATATTAGTGATTTTTTATCAGAATAATATATTCTTTTGTGTGCGAAAATGTCGAGTTTTGAGCCGAATAAGCGTCATTCGCGGGAACTTTTGATTTACTTCTTCAATTTGAAGAAATCTGCAGCTGAGGCGTATCGATTGCTTGTAGAAGCATATGGTGAGGCTGCCTTAAGTGAGAGAAGTTGCCGTGAGTGGTTTCAAAAGTTTAAGAACGGTGAATTTGACATCGAAGACAAAGAACGTAGCGAAAGGCCGAAAGTGTACGAAGACGCGGAATTGGAAGCATTATTGGATCAAGATTCGTGCCAAACGCAAGAATAACTTGCTCTTACATTAGGAGTGACTCAACAAGCAATTTCACATCGGTTGAAATCATTGGGAATGATTCAAAAACAAGGAAATTGGGTTCCATATGAACTAACGCCGAGAAACGTTGAACGCCGATTTTTCACATGTGAAATGCTATTTGCCAGGCATAAACGAAAGGGTTTTCTGCACCGTATAGTCACTGGTGATGAAAAATGGATCCACTATGATAATCCAAAAAGGAAGGAATCATGGGGACCACATGGCCATGTTTCAACATCTACAGCTAAGCCATATATTCATGGAAAAAAACTCTTGTTGTGTATTTGGTCGGATCAGCTTGGTGTCGTGTATTATGAGTTGCTCAAACCGAACGAAACCATTCCTGGAGCTGCCTACCGAACACAATTGATGAGATTGAGTCGAGCACTTGAGGAAAAGCGAGCCCACTACTACTCCAGACACGACAAAGTTATTCTCCTGCATGATATTGCTCGTCCACATGTTGCGACGCCGGTCAAAACCTATTTGGAAACACTCAATTGGGAAGTTTTACCCCACCCGCCGTATTCACCAGACATTGCTCCTTCTGATTTCCACTTGTTTCGGTCGATGGCGCATGATCTATGTGAGCAACACTTCACATATGAAGATACCAAAAATTGGGTCGATTCGTGGATAGCCTCAAAAGATGAAGCATTCTTCCGACGCGGTATCCGTATGCTACCAGAAAGATGGGAAAAAGTACTGGCAAGCGATGGACAATACTTCGGATAAAACATTAGGTACCGTCCTTTCCCAATAAATTCGCAATTTTTTATTAAAAACGGCGGAAACTTATTTGTACACCTAATAAGTAACTGTAGGTTCAATGTGGCAACTCAATGACATGCGTTTCTCATATTATAAAAGTACATAATTTTTTTCTTGTTGTGTGATTATCTATTCCCAACCAAAGATTGACTTGTTTTACGCATTATTCATAAATAAGAATATCTATTAGGTGTACAACTTTACTTCCGCCGTTTTCCTATAGATGGCTTTAGCGGTAAGTAGTGGTCGAAATAAATAAATCATAGATGTCATGCAATAAACCCAGGCATCTGTCAACATAACCCCATAGAAACATTAGTTGATTTGTGTCTACATCATAAGGTTATTCTCGATTGAAAATGTCAGTTTACGAGCCAAATTCTCATCATTTGAGGGAGGTTTTAATTTTCTGCTTCAATACGAAGAAATTTGCGGCGGAGGCTCATCGAATGCTATCAAATATTTACGGTGAGGCCGCTATTAGTGAAAGAACGTATCGTGAGTGGTTTCAATGCTTCAAGAACGGTGATTTTGACGTCGAAGGCCGGCATAGCGGTGGAAGAGAGAAGGTTTTCGAAGATGCAAAATTGGAGGCATTACTTGATCACGACTCGTGTCAAAGTCAAGAAGAATTGGAACGATCATTGGGAGTGAGTCAACAAGCAATTTTTAAATGCCTTAAAGCCATGGGAATGATTCAGAAGCAAGGCAATTGGGTGCCGTTCGAGTTGAAACCGAGATATGTTGAACGGCGGTTGTTTGCTTGTGAACAGTTGCTTTAAAGGCAAAGACGGAAGGGATTTCTGCATCGCATTGTGACTAGGGACGAAAAACGGGTTCATTACGATAACTTCAAGCGCAGAAAATTATGGGGATTTCTCGGCAATGCTGCCACGTCGACGGCCAAACCGAATGTTTACGGCTCCAAGGTCATGCTCTGTATTTGGTGGGACCAGCTCGGCGTAGTGTAGTATGAGCTGTTAAAACCGACTGAAACAATCACAGGCGATCTTTAGCGACACAGTTAATGCATTTGAGCTGAGCATTGAAAGACAAACGGCCGCAATACAACGAGACACATGATAAAGTGATTTTGCAGCATGACAATGCTCGACCCCATGTTGCGAAATTGGTCAAGACATGCTTAGAAACGTTGAAATGGAAAGTCCTACCCCACCCACCATATTCCCCAGACGTTGCTCCCTTTGACGATCACTTGTTTCGATCAATGGCACACGGCCTAGCTGACCAGCACTTCCGGTCTTCTGAAGAAATATTATAAAAAATTGGATCGATTCGTGGATCGCTTCAAACGATGACCAGTTTTTTCAACACGGGATTCGTACGCTCCCCGAAAGATGGGAGAAAGTAGTGGCCAGCGATGGACAATACTTTGAATCATAAATGTATAACCAGTTTTTTTACAATAAAGCCTCGAGTTTCGGAAAAAACGGCGGAGGCAAAGTTGTACACCATATTATATATTTGATTAATAATACATTTCAGCTCAAAATAACTTTTTGAATCGTAAATATTACTGTAATCAAGAATGTTACTTTTCGTCGACGCATACACTCATGAGCGGCGCCCGAAGGTGTTGCCACGTTGCGTTAGCTACCATCTGCTGCTTTTTTGTTTGTACATGGTGTATACAAATTATGTGTCACTACTTCGCCAGGTGATTCTCCCAGTCACGTACGACGAATGGGCTATTTGACTCTCGAAGGAATGACAACAGTGACTTCAAAAGCTGTTGGCCTTTACCACGTGCCTATCCATCCACGTCCTGGTGGTTAGAGTCGGACAGCGGTGAGCTTCCCTTTTTCCGAATAATTGAATTCACCGGCTAGGAGATAGAAGGCTTTTTTTCGTGTTCAACTCACTATTATTGAGTTTTTTCTATACCCGACCACGAGAAATTAATATTTCCGAATTTTTAATGTTTAATTATTTTTTTCTAGGTGATGTGCTCATTTTCGATCTATGGTCCCAATTTGACTATTGTTCCTCTCAATTAGTAACATTTTTTGGGCGAGTAAAAAAATATGACATTGAATTTTTAGGTCAACGTCTATTTTGCGGGTCCATGTTTGGGGGTGATCTTTACCGCACGTGACCCGGAGAGTCACCTGGCGAAGTGGTGACACATAATTCTTTTTTTTTATACACCCTGTATCAATTGATACTAGTATATACTGTATTATGAATTAGTTGATACTATTTTTATAATCAACTGGCATCACAGGGACGGTAAATGCAGAGTGATAAGTAATTTATAACTTGCGCGTGGCGGATCACGTGTATTTCTGAAACGTTTTCTTTTCTCGAAAACGGCACTGACGATCTTTCCTAGCTTTTGCATAGAGATTTCAAGGGCATTTGAGGATATACTTTAAAAATTTCAAGGCGCTGGCATAACTTCGAGAAAACAGAAGACCCTCTTTAAATGTATGTACACACAACAGGTTATCCAATTTAAGGTAGAAATGCATCAAATAATTTATTATTGGGGAATGAATTCGCATGTGTGGATTGTGGCACTTGAGTAGGTAGAATGTTTGTCTGATCTATCACGGTATGCCTGACAACAATTATACATATCAGGAATACTTAGAATTGAGAACGTTCTCATTCCTGATGTACGTATATACCAAATGACAACTCGTAGTATAATTGAAACAGGGTCAATAAAAATCGACGGATTGTTGTAGCTTATGGGTGGATTTGAAAGGGTTCGTAAAAATAATAAATTCTTCTTATACGATTAAATGATGCATATATTGAAGAATAGGTAATTTGAAAGGCGCCTTGAAAGGCTTTGAAAATGACAGTCTCTATACTTGCTTCTTCGTAATGTCTGTCCGATATTTATGGCAGATAAAGTAATGTATTTCACATTCTTCTTACAAATAAAATCGTTTCAACAAGAGATTTGCACATGTCGGACAGATTTTTTCCTTCGAGCATGATCCAGCAAAACGTTATATCTACACTCCAGAAATAGAGTGTACAAACAAAAAAAAACTAGGCACATTGTGACTGATTTACATGAGCCTTGACGCATGACCAGCTTGACAATATAAAATAGTTACATCTCAACACGGATGTTGTCATGGGTCACAGTATTCCGATCCGTACAGGAGCTAGGACGATCTGGTAGTGCAAGACATAGTTAAAATCAGTCTAGTACCCTAGCGGGTTGTGCGATTTTGCAAACTGGTAAAGTCGAAAAAATCGTCTCCAATTTTGATTGGTAGCGACTTTTCATGTAAAGTCCAACCAAAATCGCTTCAGTCCAATACTGGAAAAATTGGTTACCAGTCAATACTTAAGACGAATTTTTCGACTTTACCAGTTTAGAATTACCAATCAAATTTTGGCTCGCACAACCTGCTAGGGTAGGGCATGAAACCACCGTAAATTTAAACACAAATAAATTTAATCTACGGGTCACACTTATCCTCAAACATGCTTCCAAATCAAGATACAACGTTTGCATTCATAAAAAAAATCGGAACAAAGGTTATGCGGTTACAGGATAAGATACACAGAATATCTGAAATAACTTACATTTTAAACTAAGAATAAGAAAACAGACACGTAATATAATATAATTTCAACTTTTTATTAAATGCCACCTTTATTACATTTTTTCTACGCCGACATTTGATCTCAGCAGAAAGGTGTTATGGCCTCGAAAATGCAACCTTCCTGACGTCGCTGCATGCCTCAACCGAGAGGTCACTGCAGTAGACCTCCTGGATAAGTCAGAGGGGAAACGAGCACCCTGCTCATTGGAGATTAGGGATAAACATGTATCTAGAGTATGGGGCGGAGGAGATATGGCAAGATCCAATCAATTAGACATGAGAAACTTGCCCTTTCCAATCCCTTTTGTAACGTAAAATAAAAGTTATAGTAGAATTTTAAGGGCAGACTTTTTGTAAGCTACTAGGGAAACGGTGTGGGAAGCGGGAGTTCCTAGTCAATCAGGCTCAGAGGAACTTGCCTTGAGACATGGTCTCATGCGGAAACGAGCGCGCGGAGGCCGCAAAACCGCTTTAAGGCAAATTTAAATAATTCATCAAATCGTTAGCCCAGATCCCAGACAAATTAGCCGTAATTAAGGTCAAATACAGGGCAATTCTTAGAGTTTTGTTACCCGGACATAACAGTACATATAATATTTTAATATGGCATGCTATGCTATACGTACACACGCACATGCATAAATACATACGAACGCAGAGCGTAGTGATACTTGTGCTAGCATTTTCTGACTTGCAGTACTGGAAAACAGCGAGAAAATCTTTCGTGTTGAACAACGTTATGTACTGGAGGATTCGATGACTTTCGTAGACTTATATTGTTGTAAGGTAACTATGATCCATTGCATTCGGCATGTACCATATAGATGACAGGGCACGTTCGCACATTATCATCAGTCTATCACTAGATTTTAATACAGTCTGGTTTTATAACCGTGATTTATATCACGAGTTTAAGATATATTTGATACTATGGCTAATCGAAAGAACTACACGTATTTTCACGTCCCGGTAGAATATTTTTATAGAGTTAACATTAACGGCAATTCGGATTTTCTCTCCTACTAGCAGGCGACATCCCCTTATACTCTTGACAGTGTACCACACTGAGAAGAATATTATTGGCGAGGAAATATCGAAACCCTGTTATTATATGTTTATAATACTAATTTTTGAATACATATAACTAAGTTTAAATATACAAAAATCAAGTTAAAGTAAGCATAATTATTTCTTTAATATCGATAGGTAGTCGTATATAATGTTGATACCGATGATGTTAGCATGGCATCGATGTCGACAGACCACAACAGTGAGGTCGAAGAGGATGCCATAACGACGACCAACGAAGAAGAAAAAAAAGAAAAAGATGAGGAAGACATTGACGAAGACGAGGATAATAGTGACAAGGGCAGTGAAATAAGGGAGCGGTGAACGAGAGATAAAAAATACCATACACAGTTTAGTATATGCGTTAGTATATCATTATATGTACAAACCTTTCGATTGAAAATAAGCAAACTAGATTTCCAAAACCCTCGGATAATAATGATTATTTTTGTAATTTCAAATAGGAGTATTAATGAAATAAAAAATGAAGTATTAATAATTGAAGGTATATTATGACGACACCAGCATGTATTGGTAAAAAGATATATTTCGACTATATTAGCGAATCAAATTTCTCGTTGGTCGAGGAATGTGCCTAGCACGCGTACTTCAACGCGAGATACCAGGAGTATGGATTAATTGCTACCGGAATAGCCGCTCTCGGTTATTCTCATCCATATCAAAAAAAAATTGTTGCGATGAATTGAAATTACCATAAAATTATTGACTTTTAATTGAGCCTTGTAACGATGTCTGCTTTGCATATAAGTCGACGATTCGAATGAGAGGAATACATACGTGACATCAGCGCAGTGGTGAGCGCTGGTACACGTACTTAATACCTGAACAATCCGGGTTCGATCCCTGGTGATCACTTCAATGCAGTGATAAGCGCTGGTACACGTACTTAATACCTGAACAATCCGGGTTCAATTCCTGGTGTTCACTTCAGCGCAGTGATTAGCGCTGTTACTCAGTACCTGAACAATCAGGGTTCGATCCCCGGTGATCAATATGTATTTTCTCACTCTGATACTCGTACTTCAGTAGGCCATCCTCCCTCCCATTCTACACACTTCCTCATATTCTCCGTCTGGTCATCACAGTAAATATTGTGTAACGGTATTTAAGGGGATATCCTAGTGTAACCAACGTCCGAACAGGCCAATTTTTGGGAATTTGTTCCGGAAAAACTACAAATGCAATATTTTTAATTCTTGAATATGTTTTTATTTACAACTTAAGGAGTATGCATAAACATTTTCATCAAAAAATATTTAAATTTTCACACATTACTCTTCTTTGCATCGGCTAATGTTTTCCGTGCGCGATAGGTCGGTGTACATGATTTTTCAAAAATGGCTGGTTTGAAACAGAAAAAAAATTTTCCTCATTAACTACATAGTATGAGCTATGACGTGACGGAGAGGATTTTCTTTCTTCATCTTAGGTTACGAGAAAAAAATTCTTGAACTTTGTCGCAATTTTCCGAGCAATACATGCGCGTTTTTATTATTAATATATATTGCAAAAAAAAAAACGTATTGGCAAAAGCGTCAGTCACGTCGAAACGTGTATTCCTCTGAACATGTGTACAAAATTTCAAGTCGATTCATCAACCACAGCCTGAGATATCGTGTACACCGTTTTGAAAAACGTAGTTTCGAGAAAAACGCGTTTAGAGTTTCGGTCGTCTACCTGCGCGTCAAATTCTTCCTTCGCTATAAGCGCTATAACTCACAAAGTACTTCGAATATCTACATGGGACCTTTTGCATATTATTTTAAACACTTCAAAATATTTTTTTAAGAAAAAAAACCAAATTTGATTTTTCGAAAATTTTACACTAGGATATTTAGTTCGGACTCGAGCCGGGAAGAGATTAATACAGGCTTCAGTATTGAGTAAAAGTAGGGTATATTTGACAAATGTAATAAATTATACAGATTAGAATATACGAGTAGATATAATATTATTAATAATATTGAGTCTGGGAAAAAGTTCGTGGCGTTTTTTTCCGATAGATAGCATCAATTGCAAATAAGTCAGGAAACATAGATCGCAGCGACACCATTAAACGCTCGTTGAAAAGGTGACACTTCGAGCGTTACTTTGAATGTATAAACATCGAAATTGGGGCAGTGGAAAATGAAGAAAAGTAATAAAAAATTGCGCTATATTTTGCAATATTATTACGACAAAAGAAAAAACGCTGCGCAGGCTTGTGAAAAAATTGTGCTGTGTACGGTGAAGGTACGTTATCAAAATCTGCTGCGCGGAAATGGTTCGCTCGCTTTCGTTCTAGTAATTTTGATGTGAAAGATGAGTCACGCTAGTAGAAGAGGCCCAGTATAGAAAGACAGGGCGTGGCCTCCTGGCGCCAGGGCGTGTCTAGACTTGCCCCACCCCTCCCCACCACTACCCCGCCCCATGTTTTCTCATTGGTTGTTCCTTGGGTGTAAAGGGGGTGTGTCTGTCCCCACTACCCCACCCCCGTTCCTTATTGGTCCCCAGCAGTCCCCACCCCTAGACCACCTATCCTAGTGTTCTGATTGGTGCAGCGTCGCAGCGCCATTTGATGGATTTTGACCCATACTCAATTGCCGATGCGCCATCTACTATTGGTAATTGTGTTACCGACAGTCGGTAAACGTACATCGAATGTTGGCACCCGGTCGAGTAGAAAATTAATTGCCGATGCGCCATTTACTATTGGTAATCGTGCTACCGACAGTCGGTAAAGCAAATGGAAGGTTGGCAGTCGGTCAGCAGAAAATGGCGTATCAACGATCGGTAAAGCAGATCAGTTATCAACCGTCGGTATGTAGTCGACCAGCGCTGGAGCAATTTTGGGATTTACGAAAGATAAGTAGATTGAGTCTCACGGTAAATAAGATTGTGTACCCATCCACCAGTTAAATATGCCCCGTCAACGATAACCGAGACCCCTCCGTAGCTTTTTTTTGAAATTATTTTTGAATAAAAAAATTTATTAATTGAAACTACTATTTATAACAACGGTAAGTGAAAACGCTCGTTATTTTTTAGTTTCATAAAAAACTGTTTTTTTAAATATTCTCATATAACAAACATGCATTGTTCACCCGTAATTTTCAATGACATCCGGTGCAGTTACGGCGAGCTGATGGTGGACCGTCAATATGTGTTTTCGTACCCGATTTGTTGTAATGTACCAGGTCTATACATATGAAACCGGAATTTTTGTATAGAAAATACACGTTTATTGTATGAAAATGATACAAAATATTTTATTCGAAGTATTGCCCATCGCTAGCTATACATTTTTCTCATCTGTCTGAAAATTTGTGGATGCCACGCCAAAAAAACTGTTGCTCTTTTGCTCAAGTCTGGTGAGTAAGCCGCATGCGAAAGTATTTCCCAACTAAACGCCTCAATCGTTTCCTCGACCAGTTTTGCTGTGTGTGATGGTGCATTCTTATGAAGCAAAATCACTTTGTGTTGCCTTTTTTGATATTCTGGTCGTTTTTCACGCAAAGCTTGATTCAAATCGATCATTTGTTGTCGGTAGCGTTCAGTATTAACGGTTTCACCAGGTTTTAGCAGCTCATAATAGATCACACCAGTCTGATCCCACCAAACACAGAGCATTGTCTTCCGTCCGTAGCGATTTGGCCTTGCAGTCGATGTCGATGATTCGCCTGGAGTTACCTATGATCTTTTACGCTTAGGATTCTCAAAATATATCCACTTTTCATCGCCAGTCACAATTCGATGGAGAACTGACTTTCTTTTGTACCTAGCTAGTAGCATTTCGCAAGTGGTTTTTCAGTTTTCCTGCTGTCTTTCATTGAGTTCATGTGGAACCCATTTTCCCATCTTCTGGATCTTTCCCATGGCTTTCAAACGTATGGCGACGGCTTCTTGTGTCACATTTAATTGATCCGCGAGTTGTTGTTGCATTTGAGCGTCATCCTCATCCAACAATGATTGCAATTCGTTGTCTTCAAACTTTTTCGGTGGTCTTCCACGTTCTTCGTTTCTCACGTCAAAATCGCCACTTTTAAATGTTTTAAACCAATCAAAGCACTGTGATTTACCAAGAGCATGCTCACCGTAAGCTTCGACAAGCATTCGATGCGATTCTGCAGCAGTTTTATT
Source organism: Cylloceria caligata (assembly GCA_963942595.1). NCBI lineage: Eukaryota > Metazoa > Arthropoda > Insecta > Hymenoptera > Ichneumonidae > Cylloceria > Cylloceria caligata. The sequence continues at coordinate 28,623,847 of OZ012706.1, forward strand.
CAATTGGTAACAGAAAATCAATGCTGTTCACAAAACGTAGTTTCCAGGCACAAAATTCGACATGTTCAACGCTATTACAAACTATGCTGTTGTATGAAACTTGTATTGTTGTGAGTTGAAAATCTTTGTCAGAGATGTAAACAAGGAAATGGCGCCAATGACGCGGTTTGACGGTAACTACATTGACAGCTAGGGCCATCTATGGGCAAATTCCGGTTTTATATTTATAGACCTCGTACATAGCACAGCAGGTACGAGGAAACCTCACGGTCAACCTTCAGATGCTCCGGTAGTTTGTCATACAGAATTTCTATTTTTTCTCCCCAATGTTTCAACAGCAGCGGTTTCGGTATGTACGCGGTTTCAGCTTTGGTGAAGTCTCGGGGATCCTTGCAGCAGTCGATCACAAGTATACAGTCAATAGTATTCATTGTCGTTGGAAAGAGAGGCAAAGATACTTTCACAACGACGTTTCCTTTTTAATTAACTTTTTTCACAGCTGTTACCATTAGATATATATACATCTGGTGTCGATGGCCATCGGAGTTAAATATGAAAATGTGTATGGTGGGAGTATTTTCGAATAATAATAAGACAGGAAATTCAAAGTTTCGAATTTATTCATAGTAATTCACAAGTAGCATCCAACTCGACCTGTACAAGTTTGTATACATGTGTTTTTATTACAACCGTAGCCCTTTATAAATTTTTTATTATTGTGTTTTACATTTTTCACACGTTTCTTTCTGCGATTTTAATATTTTACTCGTTTGTAGTATTGTGCAGCTATGCGATCATTTTTCACTCCGTTTGTCGTAAAATTCTTATGAAAATTATCCAGAGTATAACCACGAGCCATAAAATCAAGAAACATAATACAGTATTCAACGCATACTTTAGACTTGAGTGATTGAAGGGGCTGCGTGTTCCACTCGTAACTTCAACAGTTTCTGCGTAGACGGTTATGGTGTTGGTTAATGAGTGGGAATAATCCATAACTATCGAAACAGATTCCATGTCCATTTTTATCAACGTAAGTGGCAACCCAGTGTCGCCTAGGTAGATTATGCTCGTCTGTGTTTAGAACCAATGCTGCGGGTCTAGACTAGCGACTTGGGATGCGATCGGCCGGAAATACTCCTTTCGTCTGAGCAGATATTCGTTGTAGAGCGTCTAATATCTCTAGGCTGTTCATGCTGTTTACACAACTGCTGGTGACGCTTAGAGTGTGATTGACGTTGCCTCTGTTGATGATAATGATGGTTGCGCGGTGGTTGCTCTGGCTGGTGCGTGTTACGTGGGGGTGGTGATGGTTGTTTAGCACTCGGTGAGACTACTTGTTTTTTTCTGCCACGGAAAAGTACAGTTATTTCGTCGTTAGCCGGTACAGTTCCTGCGTGCAGCCACGACTTATCACTGTTGCACGATAGTGTAATATCGTTGAATATATACTCTACGCTTTGTGATATATCGAGAGTATTTTCCTCATTTGATGCTTCGTTGTTCGGTTGGCTTTCTTGATTTTTAATAGGTGTTGATTTATCGATAGGTTGTGAATAAATGTGACTAACCGCATCGAGCTCTTTAAACAGGAGCCACGAGCGTATTTTTGCCACGTTATTTAGAGCACATTTTACATCGTCTTCTTTCGAAATACCATGATGAATACAGTAAACGTTGTTGATGGGCATATTTTTTAACGATGGGCCCTCGTATTCTTCCAGATTGATGATTTCGCGCCCCAGAACGTCACGTAAAAACTCGGCTTTCTGCAAGCCTCTTGAGTAAATACGTAAGGCATAACGACACAGTAAGCGTAGATTCTCGTAGATTTTTTTTCAATAGTGTATCACCGTCAGGCCATTCCAATCCATGATGAAAACACTTTAGTTTATTGTTGCTCGTACGTACGCTTTTTGGTAGCTCACTAAGGTCATATGATGGTTCGACAAGCCAATGACCATAATGTTCTTCTTCAAGAGTCGTCACAGCTATCTCCTTTGGTCGAAAACGGTTGTTTGCATTGTAGAGTAATTGAATGTCGACTATAACGTCCATTATGAGAGTTTGATGTAGACGGACTAAAATCTGTAATGACCTGACGTGTGGAATCTATCTCTATTACATTATCATACTCGGCGTATACTACACAATTTAATGTAGATGTTAGAGGCACCGCAAACCGTACTTCGATCCTGACACTGCCGTGTCTTACGAGATTCCAGTGACCGAAGCAACTTACTGATAATTCGGGTGTCAAGTCAAAGACATACAGACTTTGGGATAGTCACCCCTGGTAATATCTAGGCCCTCATTCTGAAAGTGTATACCTGTACCGCTAAAGAGCGTGTGATAACTATCTATCCAGTTTTCGTTACCATCAAACACCGGTTGAAAAGGATTGCTCGGTATTTGGTGACCATCGACATACAGAGAGAGAGAATTTATCGAATGATTATTAAAGTTGAACGGATTTAACGTCGTACTGCCATTGAATGCTCGGTTATTCACAAATCCAAGAATTATTCGTTTAGGCAATTGGCCCAGAATAACGTTATCCAGAGTATCGCCAATGATACCGCTATGCATCGTAAAAGCTTTAACCTCAACCCTTGTTATAGGATACTAGGCGGTTGTTTTTGCAAGCATTTTGGCGTGAGCTATCAGCACGCCTGGTACGATTTTTGCTCGACGGACGAGTAATGTAGCCTCGGTGATATGTAGTTTATGTGTCACAGCAGCCGTAGGAGTCTCCATAAGATAAAAATCGTCTTTCGAGCGTACAAACCGTAACCGTACTTCCACACCGTTCAGCAGAAATGTATTCTAATTAAAAACATCGCAATGTAAATATCCAATCATATCTAAAGTCCGACCATTCTTTGTGTACTTTTCACGATTATTCAGACCGATATTAGGGTTATTCGATGGTCAAACGTACCGGGCGTGTCAGCGTACCATAGTGCGGTTGTTAAGTGAGAATTTTTAGCAGCCGGTCCATAATTGAGTAACGTCTCAATATATGCTCTGTAAGGGTATGCATTGTTTGGCGGTGCCACGAGTTTCTGGTTAAAATATACGTCCACCTGATTGAAAAGGCTATGCAGAAAGTTATTAACAGGTGCTACGTTGTACTGTTATTCAGCTGTTAGAATAACCCTAACATTTACAATAATCATTGTATGAGCTAGGTCCAGGTATTCTTTACCGTGGCCAGGTATGATAAATTCCAGGAGTCCGTCATCCGTAAGGGACGACACAGGCTTGTAGTGTATCCATTGTGATGCCTCTATAGCCGTCTGCGTTGGAGGTATGGTAAATACGTCGAGTTCCGACTTCATACACTCGGAGGAATGTGAGCGTAAGAACGACATTGTTAAACACCTTCAAAAATATCGTTGGTCTTTGCTCGTTTGCGCCTACTGCTTTCGACACCTCTTTCTTTCTCTTTGTTATGCTTTTCTTTTTATTGTTTGCGACACCACGATGTTTCCTTCCTGCAATGCATCTACGTCTCGTTGACTTTTTCTTCTTGTTCTTCTTCTTAATTCCTAACGATTTTTTCGAAATACCAGTACACCTTTTCCTCGTCCTCGTAGGCACGCGTCCCGATAAAGACTGTATCATGCGAGCGGTGCCTACAGCGTTATATCCTGAACCTCTCATGAGAAGAGCGATTTTGTCATTGGTTTTTCATTGTAAATTATTTCCAGATTCGGCTGCACGTCGACGCAATGACTCCTTGAATGGCATTTTGCGACCGCTCACATCCTCGATAACGTGTAAACCCGTGCGAATGGCGTCTTTCCCTATAGCTTTAGCACCTCTGATCAGCAGTGGTAAAACACTCCGAAATAGACCACCGAGGAAACTACCGATACCGTGACCGCGCTGATGCGTGGAACTCGCAAACACGTTACCTATATAACGGTTTCCGCCCCCTACTTGATTCTCATAATACGTCGTATAATAAGCACACATAATATCTAATTGACTCGCTTGAAATGAAGTGTGAGCGTTAACGTTCCATACTCGAATGCAATAGGATGACCTAGATCTCTTATATCCACCTCGATCGTTCTGAAGCAATTGTTGAGTAAACCTATGTAATTTGACGATGAGAAACATTTTATTTGCGTTGTATCATACGTGTAGTTTTTTGTATTTAAATTTATAATCCTGAGTAGCGCTGTCTGTATATCACCTACCGTATACGGTACACAAATATCGGTGTAGATAAAAAGCTGGTCGGGCAGAGCTCTATTTATACAGGCGGGTACTCGTCCTACGCGTGGAACGCTTCAGATAAGCTGCAGGTAAAGACCCCCTGGGGTTTCTCAGTTTAGCATCAGTTCATCGTGTTTCTCGATGCCCAATATACGTGCTATTTTACTACTCATCCGTAATACCCCGGGGTAGCCTAGAGATTCAGGGCACGACTCTGTTACCTCAGCCTCGAGGGCAACGTACCCGTTGGCCCTTTCAACATTTACAATTTTTATGCCTGCTTCTTGCAGCCCCGGCAAATCATTGATATTTTGCACAATTTCCTCGTGATTTTTGTACAAACCTCGAGGTATTCGGTTTGTAGTAACTTCTTTATTCTCGCAAGCCACCCAACCTATTATCGTATCTGCTTCTTGTAAATGCGTCATTGTACAGAGTATATGAATTTCCGATAAGCCCACAACCCAACGACCCTTTAACGATATTTCACGTGGCAATTGAGTTATAAAATGTGTTGTTGAATTTCGGGAAAATACTTCATACTGCTGTTGCTCGGTAGAACAAGAAAATAAATATCCTTGTCATGCATCGTTTGGACAAAATTTCGTTTATTCGAGACCGTGAACGTTTGACGCTGGTATCCACGAGTTCAAATTTGCCGGATATCCCACCCAACTCACGAAAATTTGTTTTTTGGCACCGTGTCCTTTTGTCCGTAAAACTTGATCAATTTTGAATTCTTTATTCTTGTCCACACGCTTCTCATGAACACTCGTTAATTCTTCGGGGTAAAAGAAACCATCGATAGTTTCGTCGTTGAGATCGTACAACACATACACATACAAGCCCTGCCTATGTAAAAATATTTTGATACGAAAAATTTCTTCTCTCCAATTTTTCTCGTAACCTTTTTCGACGGTGCCTTCAGTTCTACTATTTCGATCGTAATCGCCGGGTTTGTATTTATACGTTGTGAAACGTCTCTTTTCACGCCGCTTTATGACACTAATTGTCATATTGCGCACCTCTGTATCGGCATTATATAGCGTTACGGCGGCCGGCTGCATTTTAATGATCGAGTGTACAACATGATTGTACGCATAAACCATTTGTTGTAGTATATCGATGTAACGATGAGTATTACAATGTGTGAAGTAACGCCACATCCGTTCCTTGAGATTGCGATTAAAACGCTCGACAATCGAGGCTTTTACATCAGGATTACGAGCCACGCGAAATTGTATGTTTTCATCTTTGAGAAATTTTGTAAGTTGACCATCGAGGAATTCTTTTCCACGGTCGGTTTGTAGTAAAACAGGTGTACGACCATCGTTACGCTCGAGAATACGTTTAAATGCCGTTGTTACTTCGCGCATAGTTTTGTCCTGCAAGGGTTCGACCCAGGCGTATTTGCTGACAACGTCAATTACCATAAGCAGGTAGGAGACGTCGTCGTTATAGCTTCTCAAAGAACGTAGATCCACGAGATCGGCCTCCCAGACATCGTCAATATTTGTAACATTGTGATATAGTCGTGGAAAGACACGGTGCACGGGTCTATGAACGGTATATGGTAACTATCCTGCTGAGTCAGCCAGTTTTACACGGTGTCTGCTTTATTTTTGCTACTGATTAAACGTCGCACACCAGCGTATCCAGCTGAATGCGAAGTATCATAGTACACTTTTTCGAAAATCATCTTTCATGCTCGTTGTACAGCTTGTTCTAAATCTTTATCCACTTTTCAAACACTTTTATTACATTTGTTTTCCGACGTTGTGAAGAAGTATTCCCAGGGTGTATATCGCCGCCGTCGTTGTCGTCGTAGTCGTCGTTGGAATTATCGCCGACCGCTTCCACATTCATAGAATGCGAGTCGTTATGTTGCATCATCTGAACATCTTTTCTTGGTCGTTTAGTACCTCTAGATATGCCTAAATCCCACAATCTACTGTTGTCTATAAATTCACGCGGAACGCTCTTTGTTCGTAGACTAACGATAAACTCGTGTGTGCCTGTTGCTTTAAAGTTTATTCTATCCCGTACTGCATCTTTTATAAGGTCGACAATATTAGAATTTGCAATTGGGATACTGTCTATTGTTACACATCCTTTTTTGTCCCATCTTATGCTTTTTGATTCATCACTCGTGGGTTTGCGTAGAAACTTTAATACCGTAGTCGCTCGGTGTTTATACATATTTGGAACGCTATTATCGATGTCAGCATCGCTCGTGGCTTCTGCATTATCTACCTCGGACGATGGTTCAAGTAGTGCTGGAAGTGCTGATGAAAACGATGCATTTTTCGTACCATCGAGATATAGATAACGCTGCAGCACTTGTAAATACTCTTTCCATTTACTAGCGTCATCTTTTCCATACTTGTTTGATTAAAAAATTTTGTATAGCTCAGTGTCTAGTCTTGAAACAGGATCACCCTGGGTCTGTACTGTTTTCTCATTTGCCGCTGGTGCATGATTATTCCCAGAACCGACCATAGATATTTCGTCGTAACGATCGTCTGCATCACTATTTCCATCGCTTATCTCGGACATTGGCACTAAAAACGTTTTTTTCGCATGCTCCATTACGAGGATGATTAATAATTTTTATCCTAAACACAGTATTGTTTCCTCAATGGTCACTACCACTGAAAAATTTATTAAATCAAGTTGTGATCATGAGAGCCAGTAAAAGTGGTAAAAAAGTACCACCCCCTTTTTGAATTATGAAGCGTTTCTTCGTTTTCCAATTATATCTCCACTGATTACGAGTGACTGTACAAACAGCACCACCACCACTACGTTGTTTTGTCACACATCCTGAGACAAGTTATCGACGTATATTTTTATATATTTTTAAACGTTTTTTAACACTTGACGTGACACAAACAACTCCTTGTAAAATGTTTAACGCGCATTCACAGATGCAATTGATTAGAGGTTTATCAGCATTACGCAATATCGATTTTCGCTGTTTTTTATTTGAATGACAAATAGCATTAAGTAGGGCTATACAGCGTTCATCGAATGGAATATAATGTGTATTTTTCTTCTTCTTTTTCTTCGCGCTGGTGTTATCCCTCATTATTACAGTTTCACAGTAGATGTATTCGTTGAATGCCCGAGGCTTTGTGCGTGATGCGTACACGACTCATATCCATTACCGACTGATGTCGTGTCTACTTGTGCTTCCAATTAAATACGTTGACGAGTGTTTTTCGGCATGTAGACCGGCATTCGTGGATCATCGGGAAATATCATTGTACGACATTGACAACAATCGGTTGTCGATTGTTAAAGATCCAAGAGTAGATAACCGTGTGGCTGGGCGGTAGCATCGTGATATGACACGGTTAGAAATCGTGGATTCTCGGGGTATACTTGTCTCGCTAGATGTGTAATTTTGCTCGATCACGTGGATTTTTAAATATCACCATATAATTGGCGTTTAATCATATATCACGTTGTCCATGTCCCTGATGGAAAATATTTTGTGTGATAAAAATCACACTAATATTTTTATGATGGCTTTTTGTGAAAAGATCGACAATTGTATTATTTGATGATTCGCGCATTAAATTATCGATGATAACTAATTTTTTCAAGTTACTGTCGCTTGAATAATCCTCCTGTTGCGGTAGACCCTCGTTAAATTCAATTTTTGGGATTTTGGATTTTTTATTACTTACGGTCTTAGTAATTAACAATGACGACGACGACGGTTGTTGTTCACATGTGTAATGCCACCAGAGCACCGATATCAGAATCGGTATCTCCATAATAAAATATAATTCGGTCAAATTCAAACAAATTCGTTACTCATTGAATTGAGAAACTTTAGAAATTTTCTCACGAAAACTGTTTTCCCACATCCAGGGGGGCCACAAATCAGCGATGTCCACGGATGTTTCCAGCGTATATCCATTATGTTTACTTGTGAAGCGTGACAAATTCACGATACTATTGATGACGATGATGATGATGATGATGATGATGATGACTGTTACGGGGATAATTCGTAGAATAGCTTTTTAAAAAGGAGTGATTTCTATACCGTAGTATACAGTCACTGTCTCTTCTTTTATTGATACTATACAAATGATTTCTCAATACAATATTGCTAACTTATCCTCGTGATGGTCTTGGAGAGGTCCGTACTGGAGTCTCGATGGTAGTAGACTGAATAGTATGAGCCGCAGGCGAGTATATATAGGCCGGCGATATCTACTGAAGTACAAGGTTCTACTGGTCAAGGTACGGGTCTTATCGTAGCGTTACAAAGGTACGTATTATTCATCGTAGCGTTACACCCCCCAGAGTAGATTGAACTTTCTCCTGAAAGTTTGATTATTTCCGGGGTCGCATGCTGACTGGTACTCGTACCAGGGGTTCCAACAAGGCCTGGTATGATGGTGAATGTGTCGTGATGATCCGTTCGATAGAAGGACGGTATTCCATGTTGTGGTCACGAGGTTGGTTATAGTTTTGAAACTTATTACACCCTATCTTGATACATAGTTTTGGCATACAGTTTTTTATACATTGGAATAGTCCGCATTTGTTTAAGAACCATAGGGTAATTATTGCTATGGCGGTGTATCCTAGTATGGTGAGGAGACTGACCGCGTGTTCTGTCCAATTTTTAGTGCGTCGCATATTTTTTGTGTTTTCGATTTGATTTTGGATAGAGTCTAGGTTGATTTCTAAGTCTCGTATTTCGTTAGTAGTTAAGTGATGTTGTACTGGGATTGGTGATAACAAGTTTAGGTCATCATCATTGATCGGGAAAGTATCATTTTTGTGGTATTCAATATTGATAGTTGTTTCTTGATTTAGTGAGAGTTTCATAATTGCTCCGTTCGTTGTAATCGTACAGTCGGAGTTTGAATTTAGAAGCGTGGGTTGAGAGAGTGTTATCATTTCCAATTTTTTCCACAGAGTATGTCGAAATGTTGTTTTTCGTGTGGAAATACTAAGTATCCGAGGTTTTGTTGTAGTTGAATGTAAGTTATTTCGGGTATTGTGAATAGTGCTGTTTTGCATTTTGGGTGTGTGATAGTTTTGAATTTTCGATTAAGTATCTGAGTGTCGCAGGAATCGCTTTCCGCTAGTAGAAATGAGGGTTGCTGTCTTTTACATATTTTTATGTCTCCTAAGTTTAAGCAAGAGTGTAGTGAGGTCTCGATAGTGGGTATATAAGCGGAGTATGCTTGGTTAATTAAAATATATTGAGATTCAGGAATTAGGGCAACGTAAGTGTTTCCGTGTTGTTGTGGAATGGGAATGATGTGTTTCGCTTCGTAAGTATCTTGATCCCAGAGTGGTAAGTCGATTATATATGTTAATCTTTGTTTTGATAATGCTATATTAATTTGAGACATTCCTGAAATGTCGTGATAATTTTCAATTTTATTCTCTAAACTGTATGGAATTTTGAATTGTTCTTCAAGGGATGATATTCCGTTAACAAGATTTGTTGGAGTAAATACTTGCGGATGGACAATGCCGTGTTTTGCGTCAGAGATGGCGCTTAGCAGGGCGTTCACATCTTCTTGAAGATCGGCTAGTATAAACCCACTCATAGTGAGTTGGTTCGCAATATGGATGTCAATTGAGTTATTATTGATTTTATTAATATTTTTGTTTGCTGTTTTGATAAATTCATCTCCTTTTTGTCCTAATGCTTCTAAATCATGATTGGCATTATTTAGCAAAATTTTAATTATTCGTGTCTGATTTGATAGTCTCTGTCCGAGTGTGTTGGGTACCTTGTATATTTTGTCTATTTCCTGATTAATGTGGTCTAGGTTGTCGTTAGAGAGGGTTCCGAAGAGGGTTTTGGATAGAGACCGGATGGCGTTGATTAATCCTCTCTTCTGTCGGTTCTGATGGCTGGTAAGGTGATCCAGTAGTTGGATGTTGTGGTAGGTTCTCTTCAGCCTGGTGCGCATGAGTTCGATTTCTAGGTGTTCGTGGCACTTGGTGTGGCATGTGTTTGCAGCGTCGGTGTTCATCTTCCGTAGTTGGTTGTAGCGGGTGAGAAGATTGCTGATATCAATAGTTCCAATTAATCTCCATGTCTTGTGGAAAATCTTGACTCTTCCTAGGTCTTCGAGGTAGAAGGTGGTGTCATTCAGAGGCGTCTGCTGGATTTTGGCTTCGGCTGCTGCTAGGAGTGCTAGCAGGATCAGTTTGAGCTTCATCCCTGTGAACAGGTTGCGTTCGGTCAATGTGGATTCGAACTATTTATCCGTTTCTGTCTATCTCTAGGTTATTATTTTCATGGAGGGTTGTTATGGTGAAGGAGCCTTCCCAGTCATTGTCTTTCTCCTTGGACTTGAGCGTCTTGACGGACTCCTTGGAGGGTCTTCTTTTCTTACGTGGCGGTGAGAAAATATATATCTCCTCGTAAGTCGTGGTGGAAAAAACTTTGGGACAAGGTTTAAAAACGATAACAGAAAATTCGAGTTCTGAACTGTTGAACTTTCGTTTTCTTCTTTTCGTTGGTACCGTATCGTCGTAAACAATGCGATACTCTGCGTGAAGCTGAGGAATATCAGAAACATTCAAATGGTCGTCCGTCGTGTCATTTTTTATCGTCGGAACCAATTGCAGACACTCGAGTATTCCCGGTAGATCCTCCTTTTGAGTTGTCGAATCATCTTTTTCGGTAACTTTGCTCGAGGATATATCCATTTCAATGCTGTCGTTTTTCGGCAGATCGCAAATTTGTCGAGTTCTCAATCGTGTGGTTCTCTGCTCGCTGAATTCCTCGTCGCTGAATAAATCTCGCTTCACCAAATCCACTTTCGACTTGGACAACTTCTTCGAGTTGATCGTAGTTGTTGAAACTACATCTTTAGGGATATATTCTTCTCTTTTATTATTTTTCGCTTGGTCCCTACACTGCGGCACTGTTATTTCCAGACTCTGTGGATTTCTCTTTTCTGGCACCTCTTTCAAATCATTTTCAAAGAGTTTTACCGATTGTTTGCTAACCTTCGGCTGGGTTAAGCTCCGTTCCTTTACTTTATCCGATGCCTGGGACATCGTTGACTCTTCACCTTGACGTGTTTGACTCTTTGTCTTGGAATCGTTTTTAGATTCACCAACCTTTTCCTTTTGCTCTTTATCGACACGCGTATCCGTAATAGGTTTCTTCTTAAGCTTGGCCATCAGTTGAAGACGCTTCTCTTCCAACTGTCTGCTCAGTTTCGCGTTTGATATTGCATTCATTTGTTGGGCCGGGTTGGGTCTGTTCTGCATTGCGTCACAGAGATCGTTGCTCGATGTAGGTTTAAGTGCTATCGAGACGTTCGGCAATAATCGTTGAACGCTGATTATTTTTGGTAATGCTTTCCTCGGTGATGGCGCAACCGCTTTCTCAGTTGTCCTGTGCCACTTACTTCCTTCGGTAGTGATAAAGGCTGAAATCTTTGAAGTAAGATTCGTCACAATTTCAAATCTGGCTTTGGAGCTGCTTGGAGTCTTGGAAATATTAGTCTCCGCAAGTAGAGCGTCGTCTTTCGCCGGAGTTTCAGACGCACACTCTTCGAGAATCTCCACCGTCTTGACGATTGGAATAACTTTTATCGGGGATGATTCATTTTCCACGCGCGATGTTGACGTGAAAATTCTTTTCAAATTGTTGTGTTCCTGCGAAAGTATATTTTTCCTTGATGGATCTTTCGCTATTACGATGCCCAGAACGTTCGCTGAGGACTTTTGAACAGATTCGTTGCTGGTATCTGTGTAAATTTTATTAGCTGTTCTTTTGGTGTATTGCTTCGTGAGCGTTAAATTCGCTGAGGTATTTGTCGCGCTTAAACTGCTCGATGGCGAGGAAGACGAGGACGATGAACTGCCAGAGGAACAACTGCTGTTGCTGTCTGAAGAATCATCATCAATGGTCGTACTACTCTTGTCCGCGTCTTTTGTTACCTCAACATTATCTATCGAAAGGTCTGTTATCGGAGCAGGCACTTCATTATCTATTTCAATCGGATCTATTCAAGCTTTAGTGATAACCTGAGCTTTGGTAGGGTTCATTGAGATTTTGAGTTCTTTGAAAGCTTCATCGCGTGGTAAATTTTCCTTTATTACCTCGAATTGAGTTATCTCCAATTTGCTGCTTGTCGTGGAGGCCTGAAAGACCTGATCAACTTGCACATTGATATTCTGAACTCGAGTCTCCGTGATCGTAGCCATCATGCCAGGCAAAGGAAGACTCATGTCGTGCCGACTCTGATCGTTGTGCTGCTGCTTCGGTAAATGAGGATCTTTGAGCTCGGAACTCGGCTGATAATAATTCGAGCAACCATATTCGTCCTTCTTCGCGTTTACGACGGTATTTTTGCTGAGTTGTTTCGGAGTGACGGCGATGGAGGGCGTAGGCGGAAACTCCGGAGTCGGGATGAAACTTTGTACCTTAACGGAATCCTTGCCAATCTGTGAGGATCCAAACGGCTTAATCAAGCTGCTGCTCGAAGTTATTCTCCAATTTTCTAGGTGTTTCCAAATCCAGCATATTCGGCAATTGCATCATATGCTGATTCGAATCGGGATAACTTCGAGTAAACTCCAAAGATTTATCAGTTTTGTCTATCGCGTTGTTAAAAACCTCTGTACCGCTTTTGTGTGCCTCGTTTTTTATTACGTTGGTCGTGATTATTTTCAATTGAGCGTATTTCTTCTTCACGCTTTTGGTAGATTTTATAATTATGTTGTTCACAGCAGTCTCCGTCTTCTTTCTCATTACTTCCGAAGTCTTTTGCTGGACGTTATCAGATGTAATACCCGCTACGTCCTGCTTGCCTTCTTTCGTTGACACTGCAGCGCTAGGTAACTCGTCCAGAACTGTAATATTGCTAATCTCGTTACCGTAAAGCGTTCGGCTGTGTGTCAGTTCGTATGAGGTGGCAACTAATACGTTGTCTCTGAGTGCTTGAAACAGATCTCTGTAACTGTTGATTTCGAGTCCTCGTATAGAGCGCTCGGCTTCACCCGTTATCTTTTCGTTGATAACGAGGTCCAAAAGTTTCTGGGGTCGTGTACACGCGGCGGCTGCGCGTTTGCAGCAGCAGATGAATTCTTCCACCCCTACGTCGTCGTGGCCTTCGAGTGTGTGCACATACTTGATTGCTACGCGTGGTGGTCCGGCGTTATTTGCGTGTATGCCTCTATTTAACGGGAGATGATAGTCTTCTCGTTCTGGTGATGATTCGGATGTCTGTCTTTCTTCCCGTGGGTCACGTCTGGTAGTATTGTGTACTGGTGGTGCGGATGGAAGTGGTGGGGACTCGTCTTCTGTCAAGTCTACCCGTAGATGTTTCCAAACGTTTTTTATTTCGTTGATTCTTTTCTCGTTTTCTCGTCCTAGGGTGATGATTCCATTTTCGACTCGTTCGAGTCTGATACTAATGTTTTCTAATTTTTCAAGGATTAGCATTGTGCTACGATTCTCCGTGAGTGATCGTGCTGGAGAAACTGCTCGTGACATGGTCGGAGCTGTTCTATATGGATTTGTATTCTTTTTATTATATCTGTTCCGCTGCTGCTTGGTTCTCCGTCGGTCAGGGCTAGAGCCTGATCGCGATACCTCGTAAATGCCAGCGCGGTAAGTTTAGATTTTTATAAATTATTTGTATGGGTTCAAATTTCCCATCTATTGCAGAACGTCTGGGTGAACTGCCGCATCCAAAAATTTGGTTTCGTAGTAGCGTATTTTGTTATGTTGGACGGTGGTTGGTGATAGCCTTGCCTCCTGCCTTTATTAATAGCTTACCGAAGATTCAGGAAGTTTATCCTTAAGCGATGTCCCTTGGTTTTTTAAACATTAGATTGCTTGCAAGTTGTTACAAACTTGGTTGCAATAGAAGATCACTTACGGTTTTTATTGACGGGAGATTTCAACTCGCGGGTTGGTCTCACGATTTAAGTCAATTTACCTTGTGATGCTGAGTAAAAAACACGTTTAAATAGCATACATGTTTCTATATTGTAGAGAGTATTATACATCAAAGTATTAATAATTTCAATTTATACTGAGACGAGACATGAGGGGAAGGGTTATCGACGACGAGCCACGTGTGTATTTAAGAAAAGTAACGCAATAATTATCTTAACATCTACAACTAGTAAAATTTATTATTATTATCATCATAATCATGTGTTATCGTGTGAATTATGAAAAATTAATTTTTGCGTAACCAACGGCAAACATTCTTCGATCATTCTTCAAACGGTTTTGAAGCCACCAGAGAAATGTCTGATTAATTTTTAAAGTAAAACTTTTTTACGCACGCTTGACTTGGGGAGTAAGGTGGTGAATGCGTGACGAGAGCGTTACGAAAAGTGTGATCGGGCGAGGCGAACGAAAATTGAGAGAGAGATATAAGTTAGTGAAGATAGGAAGAGAGAGAGTTACGTTTCGTGTATTACTGTGGGGGCAAGAGAGAGAGGTGCGAGCACACATTTTCTTTCTCTCTTTCTCTTATAGCCAGTTACGTTTCGTATATCTGAGACACAGTGCAGGCCTATTGTCTGTATCACACTGTAGGAGCCAGAGAGAGCAGTGCGCGCGCACATTTTCTTTCTCTCTTCCTCTCATAGCCAGTGCATGAAATATACAGGGTGTCCGCCGGGAAGGTATACTACTTTGTTTGTTTATAATTTTTGATTAAATGAAAGAGAATGGATCTTATATTGATAAATGTTTTATTTAATGTCGGCAATTATGTATGGAATACAATATCAGATAAATGTCCGCCTCTGTTAGCCTCACAAATGCGAGCCCTTTTGAGCACATTTTTCATTACATTCTCACACATTTCACGCGGTATTTCATTAATTTCATCACGAATATTTTGTTTGAGTTGCTCAAGCGTTTCTGGTTTGTTTGCATAAGCCTTGCTTTTTAGATATCCCCACAGAAAGAAGTCCAGAGCAGTCAAATCAGGCGACCGTGGAGGCCAATCAACATCACCATTTTTTGAAATAACTTGTTGTGGAAAGAGGTCTCGCAGTAATTCCATTGTAATCCTGGCTGTATGCGATGTGGCACCGTCTTGTTGATACCACATGTTAATCAAGCCCAAAGCATGCAGTTGTGGCGTTAAAAAGTTTTCAATCATATCACGATATCGCTCCCCATTCACAGTTACCGTTACGCCGTTTTGATTTTTCAAAGAAGTAAGGTCCAATGATTCCTCCTGACCAAATTGCACACCAGACTGTCACTTTTAATGGATGCAAAGGTGACTGATGAATAATTTGAGGGTTTTCCATTGCCCAGAACCGACTATTCTGTTTATTCACATATCCATTTGTTTCTCCCAAAAATTTCACGTAACTTTCTCATCGTCACAGTAATCGATGATTGATTTTGATAAAATGTTTTAACGATTAAAACACGATGGTTTATCGAATATTTTTCCATAATAAATTTGCCACGTGTCTACTTCACGACTGCCAAATATGAACTGTCAAGACTAACGTTTACCAAAATGGCGGCAAAACAAAGTAGTATACCTTCCCGGCGGACACCCTGTATATATATATATATATCTCAGTCAGTAGTTCGTTTGCGAGTTTGCTAACGTTACGCGAACGGTCATTTCTTGATTTTTCGTAATTTCATTTCGTTCTTGAACAATTTTATAAATTAATATTTTGTTCAATACATTAAATATTCTACGTTTAAAGTGAATAAAATTGTAAATTCATTTTAAAGTTCATATTTTGTGAATTTTCGGGTGAATAATAACAAATTATGGCAGGAAGTGACACAGACTCTGA
The DNA here is from genome assembly GCA_963942595.1 of Cylloceria caligata. Taxonomy (NCBI): domain Eukaryota; kingdom Metazoa; phylum Arthropoda; class Insecta; order Hymenoptera; family Ichneumonidae; genus Cylloceria; species Cylloceria caligata. The sequence continues at coordinate 28,639,873 of OZ012706.1, forward strand.
ATATGAAAGCGATGCTTCAGGACCATCAACTGAGAAGAAATTACGTACGGAAATTGTGCATAAAAAGTGTGTGACAACATATTCAAGGCAAGATTTTAAACCTAGTGGGACCCAATCAACTGATAATGAATCACGAAGGTGAGTGCGTATCTCATACTAGTTGCTGACGTCGTAGCGTCATATGCAGCGTTCCTTTTTCCTTGTCTATTTTCTCCCTCTACTAATACGCGGCATTCTACTCTCGACATTGGGGCGCGTTTGATTCTCTGTCCTTTTCTTCTCTCTCTCTCTCTCTCTCTCTCTCTCTCTCTCTCTCTCTCTCTCTCTCTCTCTCTCTCTCTCTCTCTCTCTCTCTTTCTCCTTGTTACTCTTCCGTATTTCGGCCTCGCGTTTCTACAATTTACTTCAGCAAATTTTTAAAATAGGATAACATAAAATTTAACTAGTACGTAAATAATGAAATAATTATTAATTGTAGAGGTTCACCATTACAAATAATTGGTGACATCGTGATTGAACATGACAATAATCAAATGGAAGTTGATGATGAAAATCCCACTATAGATCATGTACAAAAACCGAAACAAATTATTGGAGTTAGGTAAATTAATTTTTATTTTATTAATTTATAATCATTCATGACTCTAATAATAATTTACTAAATTTTCCAAACTAAAATGATGAAGTTATAGGTTGAATAAAGCGCCAAAAACTTTTGCAGAACGTGGTCGAGAATTCAGAGCACGAAAAGCACTGCTTAAACAACAAAGTAAGCAACAATAGGAATCAGATGCAATAGTTGAAATTGCTACAGAAGATATTCGAAATGCTGGTCCATCAGAAGACAATCAAGTCCCTGGACCCTCTGAAATAAGGACAATAGAAAAAAAAGCAAAGTGTGCAGAGGCAACACGGCGATGGAGAGAGAAAAAAAAGGCGTTAGTGAGTCATCAAAAAAACAGACGAAAACTGCAGCTCAACGCATGCGAGAATACCGGGAGAGAAAAAAATTGTAAATATTAATTTATTTTTATTTATAAAACTTATGCCATTGAAGGCTCGTAAAATTCTTATTTGCATTTTCTTACTTAGAGCAAAGAAAATACTGTTGAAGCAGCAAAGTGATCAAGATTTAGATGATATAGTCAGCACATCATCATCACAAGTAAATCAAATGGCTGGTCCATCAACAATAAACAGCATATCCGCAGAGCTAACTAGAAGAGGGAATTCACAATCACAGCAACAAATTGAAACATCAGAACGTACGCGAGAATATCGTGAGAGAAGAAATGATAATATCAACATCGAATCGTAATTATTATTGCAATTATAAATGTTGTGTTGTTCTTAAAAAAATTGTAGGCTTATATTTTATGTTTAAATATATATCTTTCTCTGTTCATAGTAATAATCCGTCGGGAAATAATGAAGAACAATCAGACCTCCGTGATTCAACTTTGACTTTGAAGTACGACGACATTACAAAACATAAAAAGGCTCATGAAAATTTCGATCGAAAATTCCGGAAAAATCCATTTGGTTATTCATGTACAGTCTGCAATAGATTGTGGTTTAAAAATGACTTAAAAAAAGCATCTGACAATTATGACGATCTGTTGAAGAAAATAATGGTAAGAAATAATATTATTTTGAAATAATATCGAAGTATGCACATACTTTATCACTATGAAGAAATTAACAAACATAAATTTTATACTTTCCAGAGTATCAACAACATTAACGATGCAATGATTTGTTCGACTTGTAAAGTTGCTCTTGACAAACAAAATATTCCAATATTGTCAACGTACAATGGATTTAAATATCCAAAAATTCCTGCACATTTACCGAAACTTGACTTAGTTTCGGAAAGATTAATTTCTCCTCGTCTCCCATTTATGCAGATACGAAGACTACGGCATGTTCATGGGCAATTTGGTATATACGGTCAGATTATCAATGTGCTAATATCTGTGGATACAATGGTGAATCAACTTCCAAGAGATATCAGCGATGATCATTGCATCTACGTTCATATCAAAAGGAAACGAATTCACAAGTCGAGCTATTTACAAGGATTGATTAATAAGAAAAGTATTAAGACATGGTTACAATATTTGGTAAACACGCCTCTTTATACTCACTACAATATCACAATTAAGCGTGGATTCCTCAGTGATGATGATAAAGAAACTCAACAAATAGGTAACATAGATGAAGTCAGTGAAGATATTCCCATCGAGGAGAGTCTTACAGCTCAGCAACATACGCTTCTGTGGAACGACGAAAAATATTTAAGAATCGCACCTGGAGAATACAATATTCCTCGTAGTTTATTATTTGATGAACACGCGGAAGAATTGTCATTTCCAACTATTTATTTGGGACAATTTAGAACATTTAAAGAAAACATTTAAAAAAGACAGAGCTACACCATTCACGATAGCTTCCAGTGAATTGCGTCGTACTGACCGTCGAGAAATTACTCCGTACCATTTGTTGTATATCGCTGTGAAGATTATGAGACTGCGGATTCGAGACTGCTTGACTGTGGCATTTAAGCATATTGGTCCTGATACCAACATAACAAGAGAACAAATTCAATCAGAAGAGTACATCAACAATTGTATTGAATCGAATCTTCCTTTCCTACGTTCAATACCAAATTCAACTTGGTATTGGGCACAAAGAAAAAAAGATCTTTTCGCGATGATTCGACAGAAAGGCAGACCAACAGCTTTCATGACACTTAGCGCCAATGAAATAGGATGGACGGATCTGATACAGTTGTTGTATAAATTGGCGAACAATGGAGCGGACAATTCAGAGCGTGTTACGTCGGAACTAAGTTTCATTGAAAAAAGCACACTTGTCAATGAAGATGCTGTGACTTGCGCCATCTACTTCAATAAATTGGTTAATGTATTGCTCACAATATTACAATCCAAAGAATGTAGTCCTTTCGGTCGCTACAGAGTTGCTGAATACTTTAAACGTATTGAATTCCAGCATCGCGGAAGTCCACATGCACATATATTACTGTGGCTTGAAAATGCCCCAGATAATATGATTGAGGAAAATAACAGTGAAGTAATACATTTAATCGACAGTTTAGTATCAGTTTTAGCATCTCAAGCATCAGAAAATATCAAATTACAAACTCATAAACACACATTCACATGCTATAAGAAGATTGTTGCTAATAAACCACAAAAATGCAGATTTGAAGCACCTTTTATGCCATGTCGCAAAACATTGAATCTTACACCGATGCAAAAAACAGACGAACATTTTCAACGATATGCTAAGAGATATGCTGAAATCAGATCCAATTTAGAAAGTACAGATTACAATAATATTGATGACTTTTACGCAAAAAATAATATTCAATCGGACGATGAATACCGCAACATACTTCGTGCTGGAATTACGAGACCAAAAATATTTTATAAACGCAGTCCCACAGAAAAATGGCATAATCCATTCAACCCCTTTGTTTTCAATATTCTGAGGTCGAACATGGATTTCCAAATTATCACTGAGGAGTATTCCTGTGCTGCCTACGTTGTTGAGTATGTAAACAAAATTAATCGAGGTGTTAGTAACTTACAACGGAAAATTATAGAAGTAATGAATGAACATCCCGAGTTCGATATACTATAGTGGATATTACGAGAAAAATGAGTGTAGATATGTTGAATAGTGTAGAGATGAGTAGTCAAGAGGCCGCTTGGTATCTGCTCAGAGAGCCAATGTCAAAGAGCTCAGTTGTTGTCATTTATATAAATACCGTGTGGCCAATTGAACGACAAAGGATTCGAAAGACCCAAAAAGAATTGAGTGAACTTGATGAAAATTCCACAGATATTTGGAAGGAAGATTGGTTTGATAAATATCAACGACGACCCGATGAATTGAGTAACATTACTCTAGCACAAATCGTTTCTAAATATTATCAAAAAAAAGTGGTGTTTACGTTGAGAGAATAGTGCCCAAAGTTATTCGATTTCGAAATTATGATATTGCACACGATTACAATGAATATAGACGAGAAATGGTTACGTTACACATTTCATTTAGAAATGAAGATGCTGAAATTTTAGCTGAAATGAAATTTATCAATATCTACGATGAAAATAAAGCACTAATTTTGGAAAGAAGAAAAGCATTTAAATCAAATTTAGACATCGAGAAAACGATTGAAATCTGTCGACAATTGTGCCGCGAAGACGGGAATCCAGACGATGATGAAACTGAAATTCAAGATGTTGCGAATCGCTTTCCAGAGCCCAATCCTTTCCAACAATTGTATCGTAATCCAAATGCAGACGTTAATATGGATCTTCACTTAACAACATTGAATAAGTTAGGTGTTATTGCGAAGAAGAAAGAAAATATTATGGAACTAGATCAATTCTGTCAACTAATGAGATCTGCAAATGAAAAACGAAAAAAATTCCTTCTTCATGTCATCGACCACGTCCTGTCTTCAAATTCATCACCACTACAAGTATTCTTTACTGGACCTGCTGGATGTGGAAAAACTTTCACCATAAAACTTGTAATGGAAATATACAATAGATATTCAGATAATGATGGATATTGCAATGCATACATCACATGTGCATCCACTGGCAAGGCTGCAGTTGCTATCGACGGATCGACCGTACACACTGCGTTGAAAATATCGCTATCAAAACTTCTTGCATTATCAACTGAGACGGCAAATCAATATCGTACACTGTTCAGATATGTAAAAGTCTTGATCATAGATGAAGTGAGCATGATTGGTGCAGAATTATCAGCTCAAATTGATGCTAGACTAAAACAAATAACAAGGAATTTTAAAACGAATTTCGGTGGATTAGACATGATTTTCATTGGTGATTTACGGCAACTGCCGCCTGTTCGCGCCACACCAATATATAAACAGCCAAAACAGCGTATGACAGGACCAGTACTCGTAGCAGTGTAAGGGTTGATTGACAATGACACAGAAATGTTTGTCGGATATACCATTTTTGAATAAGTAAATATGAATATAATTATATGTATAGAGAGTAGCGAGAACGAAAAATTTCTTGTAATATATGTTTGAAAATGAATTTATTATAAGAATGTATACTGAATATAATTATGTAAAATAAGCTAGTCCACGTTCACAAGCATATATGTAAATGTTGTGTATTTTTTTTGTCAACACACAGCTAATAGATATGTGGACCTAGTGCGTATTAAAACTCTTTTAACACAGAATAGTTCTAACCTATGTGAAGCTGTACGTCATCGAGTAGATCCCTCATTCCTCGAACATTTCGATATATTGTTCCTGGAGTTGCAGATATTTTGTGTTCCGTTCATAACACAGGAGATGAACAAATTAATCACAGACATTTCTCTGGTGGCTTCAAACACTGCAAGTCTGTGTCGTCCCTCACGGATGATGGACCCCTGGAATTTGTCATACCTGGCCACGGTGACGAATACCTGGACCTAGCTCATACAATGATTATTGTAAAGTTAGGGTTGTTCCAACAGCTGAATCACAGTACAACGTAGCACCTGTTAATAACTTTCTGCATAGTCTTTTCAATCAGGTGGACGTATATTTTAACCAGAAACTCGTGGCACCGCTAAACAATGCATACCCCTACAGAGCATATATTGAGACGTTACTCAATTATGGACCGGCTGCTAAAAATTCTCACTTAACAACCGCACTATGGTACGCTGACACGCCCGGTACGTTTGACCATCGAATAACCCTAATATCGGTCTGAATAATCGTGAAAAGTACACAAAGAATGGTCGGACTTTAGATATGATTGGACATTTACATTGCGGTGTTTTTAATTAGGATAAATTTCTGCTGAACGGTGTGGAAGTACGGTTACGGCTTGTACGCTCAAAAGACGATTTTTGTCTTGTGGAGACTCCTACGGCTGGTGTGACATATAAACTACATTTCACCGAGGCTACATTACTCGTCCGTCGAGCAAAAATCGTACCAGGCGTGCTGATAGCTCACGCCAAAATGATCGTAAAAACAGCCGCCAAATATCCTATAACAAGGGTTGAGGTTAAAGCTTTTACGATGCATAGCGGTATCATTGGCGATACTCTGGATAACGTTATTCTGGGCCAATTGCCTAAACGAATAATTCTTGGATTTGTGAATAACCGAGCATTCAATGACAGTACAACGTTAAATCCGTTTAACTTTAATAATCATTCGATAAATTTCCCCTCTCTGTATGTCAATGGTCAACAAATATTGAGCAAGCCTTTTCAACCTGTGTTTGGTGGTAACGAAAACTGGATAGATAGTTATCACACGCTCTTTAGCGGTACAGGTATACACTTTCAGAATGAGGGCCTAGATATTACCAGGGGTGACTATCCCAAAGGCTCTGTATGTATTTGATTTGACACCGGACTTATCAGCAAGTTGCTTCGGTCACTGGAATCTCGTAAGACACGGTAGTGTAAGGATCGAAGTACGGTTTGCAGCGCCTCTGACATCTGTATTAAATTGTGTGGTATACGCCGAGTATGATAATGTAATAGAGATAGATTCCACACGGCAGGTCATGACAGATTTTAGTGAGTGAGAGGGCGCCACACCCGACGCTTTAATATTTAAACTCGTCTACGCAACCACACCTGGTATCAGTCTACATCAAACCCTCATAATGGATGTTATAGTGGATATTCAAGCACTCTACGATGCAAACAACCGTTTTCTACCAAAAGAGATAGCTGTGACAACTCTTCAAGAAGAACCTTATGGTCATTGGCTTGTCAAACCACCATATGACTTTGGTGAACTACCAAAGAGCGTACGTACGAGCAAGAATAAACTAACGTGTTTCCATCATGGATTGAAATGGCTTGACGGTAATACACCGTTGAAAAAAATCTACACCAATCTACGCTTACTGTGTCGTTATGTCTTGCGTATTTACACAAGAGGCTTGCAGAAAGCCGAGCTTTTACTCGACGTTCTGGGGCGCGAAATCATCAATCTGGAAAAATACGAGGGACCATCGTTAAAAAATATGCCCATTAACAACGTTTACTGTATTCATCATGGTATTTCGAAAGAAGACGATGTAAAATGTGCTCTAAATAACGTGGCAAAACTACGCTCGTGGCTCCTGTGTAAAGAGCTCGACGCGGTTAGTCACATTTATTCACAACCTATCGATAAATCAACACCTATTAAAAATCAACAAAGCCAACCGAACAATGAAGCATCAAATGAGGAAAATACTCTCGATATTTCACAAAGCGTAGAGTATTTATTCAACGATATTACACTATCGTGCAACAGTGATAAGTCGTCGCTGCACGCAGGAACTGTACCGGCTAACGACGAAATAACTGAACTTTACCGTGACAGAAAAAAACAAGTAGTCTCACCGCGTGCTAAACAACCACCACCACCCCCACGTAACACGCACCAGCCAGAGCAACCACCGCGCAACCATCATTATCATCAACAGAGGCAACGTCAATCACATTCGAAGCGTAACCAGCAGTTGTGTAAACAGCATGAACAGCCTAGAGATATTAGACGCTCTACAACGAATATGTGCTCAGACGAAAGGAGTGTTTCCGGCCGATCGCATCCCAAGTCGCTGGTCTAGACCCGCAGCATTGGTTCTAAACACAGACGAGCATAATCTACCTAGGCGACACTGGGTTGCCACTTACGTTGATAAAAATGGACATGGAATCTTTTTCGATAGCTATGGATTGCCCCCACTCATTAACCAACACCATAACCGTCTACGCAGAAACTGTCGAAGCTACGAGTGGAACACGCAACCCCTTCAATCACTCAAGTCTAAAGTATGTGGTAAATACTGTATTATGTTTGTTGATTTTATAGCTCGTGGTTATACTCTGGATAATTTTCATAAGAATTTTACGACAAACAGAGGGAAAAATTGTCGCATAGCTGCACAATACTACAAACAAGTAAAATCGCAGAAAGAAACGTGTGAAAAATGTAAAACACAATAACATAAAGGGTTGTAATAAAAACATATGTATACAAACTTGTACAGATCGATTTGGATGCTACTTGTGAATTACTATGAATAAATTCGAAACTTTGAATGTCCTGTCTTATTATTATTCGACAGTACTCACTGCATACACATTTTCATATTTAACTATGATGGCCATCGACACCAGATGTATATATCTAATGGTAAAAGCCGTGAAAAAAGTTAGTTGAAAAGACACGTCGTGGTAAAAGTATCTTTGCCTCTCTTTCCAACCACAATGAATACTATTGACAGTACATACTTGTGATCGACTGCTGCAAGGATCCCCGAGACTTCACCAAAGCTGAAATCGCGTACATACCGAAACCGCTGCTGTTGAAACATTGGGGAGAAAAAATAGAAATTTTGTATGACAAACTACCGGAGCATCTGAAGGTTGACCGTGAGGTTTCCTCGTACCTGCCGTGCTATGTACATTACAACAAATCGGGTACGAAAACACATATTGACGGTTCACCACTAGCTCGCCGTAACTGCACCGGATGTCATTGAAAATTACGGGTGAACAATGCATGTTTGTTATATGAGAATGTTAAAATAAAACAGTTTTTTATGAAACTAAAAAATAACGAGCATTTTCACTTACCGTTGTTATAAATAGTAGTTTCAATTAATAATTTTTTCAAATTAAAAATAATTTTAAAAAAAAAGCTACGGAGGGGTTTCGGTTATCGACGACGGGGCATATTTAACTGGTGGATGGGTACACAATATTATTTACCGGAAGATCCAATCTACTTATCTTCCGTAAGTCCCAAATTTCCTCTAGCGATGGTCGGCTACATACCGACGGTTGACAACCGATCTGCTTTACCGATCGCCGATACATTTTCTGCTGACCGGCTGCCAACCTTCAATCTGCTTTACCGACTGTAGGTAGCACGATTACCAATAGTAGATGGCGCATCGGCAATTAATTTTCTACTCGACTGGGTGCCAACATTCAATATACTTTTACCGACTGTCGGTAACACAATTACCAATAGTAGATGGCGCATCGGCAATTAAGTATGGGTCAAAATCTGTCAGATAGCGCTGCGACGCTGCACTTATCAGAACACTAGGATATGTGGTCTGGGGGTGGGGGTTGTGGGGGACCAATCAGGAACGGGAGTGGGGTAGTGGGAACAGACACGCCCCCTTCACACCCCAGGAAAAACCAATGAGAAAACATACGGAGGGGATAGTGGTGGGGAACGGATGGGGCTAGTCTAGACACGCCCTGGCGCCAGGAGGCCACGCCCTGTTTTTCTATACAGGGCCTCTTCTACTCACGCTCTGGTCGTCCAATCACTGAAAAAGCTGATGAAATTCTTGAAAAGGTCCAATAAGATAAGCATATCAGCAGTGTCGATATTGGTATGGAGCAAGGCATTGACCACAAAACTGTTTTGAACCATTAACACAAAGCTGGCTACAAAACGAAGCTCGATGTATGGGTTCCTCATGAGTTGAGCGCGAACAACATGATAGACCGAATTAACATTTGCGATGCGCTGCTGAAACGCAATCAAATTGAACCATTTCTGAAATGTGTCATAACCGGTGATTAAAAATGGATCACGTATGATAATCAGAAGCATCAAAGATCGTGGGCAAGGGATGGTGAGCCGTCACAAGCGTTCGCGAAGCCAGGATTGACGGTTAAAAAGGTGACGATATATGTGGGTGGGACTGGAAGAGAATCGTCCACCATGAGCTACTTTGAGTTGGTCAGACGATTGATTCTTAACTCTACTGTGGGCAACTAGAGAGATTATGCCAAGTAATTGAAAGAAAACGACCCGAATTGATTAATAGGAAAGGTGTTATCTTCTATCATGACAACGCCCGACAACACACTTTTCTTTGATGACCCGTCAAAAATTGCAAGAGCTTAGTTGGGAAGTTTTTATGCATCCACCGTATAGTCCAGACATAGCACCTTCTGACTATCACTTATTCCGATCTCTGCAGAAAACCAGTTAAATTTTACAAAAAAAACGTTACGAACTTTTTCCCAGACCCAATATTTAAATGGACTCCTTTTTAGTAATTCTGGGTGATTATACAACTTACAAAAAGCTCAACCTGGGCTCACGCACGCCTATATAATCATGTCCGCGAAAAAAGCAGATTTTATATCAAATTAATGAAATATTTTCTCTAATGGCATGGCAGTATAGTTTCTACACAAGGCAAGAGAGAGTGTTATCCTACCGGGCTTGCCATCGATAATTTATCTATGTTAGCGAGGTCTGTTATTATTTCTCGCCTTTGGATCTAGCCTATCCTATATATATATATATATATATATATATATATATATATATATCTTGTAGACCCGTGGTGGGGACGGAGCTCTCGCTCGAGCTCCCCTGGCTACGCTATCTGCTCGCTGGCCCCGCCGCCGCTGCGGTAGAGGCATCAGCGAGATGCATCTTCGGTTCATCGGCACATCGGAACGACGACAGGAGCGTCCCTAGCTGAATTACAGGGTGTTTTTTAAGTCCCATGGATTTGATATATTTTCATCCATACCATATTGGTCTCTTTTCGATGTGAGATCTCGTTGACTCGGATGCTGGGCTGCTTGAATTTTTGGTGTCTCAGTGGTTAGACTTAGGAGATGTTCGTCTGAGCGGCGTCAGAAGTATTAGGCGTGGTCCTTAGAGTGGTGCTGTTTCTATGCTCCTCCTTTGGTTGGCTAGGTGGTCATCCTTTGACTGATTAGGTGGCCTTCGTTCGATTTGCTAGCTGGTCCTGGACGTTGGTGAGAATCTGTGAACAAATGCTCTCAGATTGTCGTAGGTCGTGCCCTTTTATACCGACTTTCCCGATCTTCTTCCAAGCTCTGCTAGTATAGAAGGGTATAACTATATTTGATAGTCGTCCTGTAGCCCATCTCCTGTATCCCATTTATGCCGTTAATTTCTCATCTCCGATTATTGTATTTAACGGCCGCTTGTTCATTCCTTTTCAAGCATCTCTTGGTACTATAGTCGATTGTATTACTATAGCTCGAGACGGAAGTTGGATTCTCGTATTATTGGTCTTCATAGTGTTGGTAGTGTGTAGTACGGATCCCTCTGATTGTATGTGTTTGGTATAGTTTAGGCGCGTTACTCTGGACAGCTCTTGATGCGTACTTTGGTATAAGGCGAATTCGTCGTCTTAATTGATTGGTGATATATTATTTATTCCTGTCCCATTCCCTGCTCATCCTCGTTATGTTTCTAAATGATTATAATGACTTTGGAACTTTTTACGTTTATTTGATTTTGAATATTGTTATCCTGAAATTCTTTAACTATTACAAAATAATCATTGATTGTTCAAGATTTTTAGATTTAATAGATTTTATGCGCTTCGTAGATGGTGTTGCGAATCCTTGACGACTACCTAAGTGCCGTCGCGCACCATACGTGCAATATAGCTGACGGTGCTCGGAATCATCACGGTGATGTATATGACCTATGTTATGAAATCTGTGCCGATAGCTTATATGGTAACACTTCTCACGGTTATGTCGACGATACCATCGCATAGCATCCTGAGTCTTTAGTATTCTTTACACCTTACAGCGAACGCATCAAATCAAAATGTGTGCCGCGATTCAGTGTAGACGCTTTTGGAGTGCTCCGTTTTTATGCAGGACCAATTTCATCAAAAGAGCTGTACTTACGTATGACAGACATGTGTACCTCGTATGAGCAATTGCATTTTACGCTAAGAGAATTGACTCGTAGGTCATGCTTGACGAATTAGTCGTCGGCATGTCTTGTGTAGTTTGCCATTATGGCAGTGTATACGGACGTGAGGTTACTTGTAGTTACTCGGACGGTCATTCGGTGGTGTTGCTTGTGGATATGGGGTTTACTGCTTTTTTTTAAATCTCACTTTATATATTATCTTGAGCCTCTGTATGCAGCGGTGACTGTACTGCCTAAGGAATGTCGAATGCAAGCATAAGGAAATCACGATATTAGTGGCGTGGTCCCGTTTGCTAGAGAAAGTGTGCGTGGGTAAACTACTCGTACTAGCCATCATCGTTATCGTACCTCACCATCGTAACCGTACACCTATTGTGCGGTTATTCGAAGATGAGGGATGCAATGTGGAAGCCCTCGTCATAGAGCGCCTCGTTGACGAATATACTTACATCGACTCAGGGCTTGATGAACTGCTAAATCACGAAAAAAATAACAATTAAGAACGTGCGCGCATTTATGTGTGTATCCTCGCTTCCACAATTTACTTTTGTCGATTTTTTCGAAATTTTTTCCGATTATAGAATAATAATAATAATAATAATAATAATTAGTGAAGTAGTTATCGTCAAAACAATTTCGAATTACGTCGTTTGTTTTAAATTGTGATTTAAGAATTATCGACACATGGAAATTAATAATTAAAATAATCGTTACCGTTGGTGTACTATAGCGACCCCCGCTCTTGTCCTCCACTTGCCGATACCCGTTGCCCTCATCCCACATACCAAGTTCGGGGCGAGCCGTATGATGCAGATAAGAATAGGTGTTATCATAGTGCACCGTATACTACGTCTAGTGTCATTATATACATTAATTTTCACCAAGTATAATTAATAAGCAATATTTACTAGATAATACTCGCTTCGGGTGTTGTCAGTTTAAGTCATCACTTTTTGTAAGGAGACCGTCCACGTAAATCCACTTATACCAAATGTACTTTTGGGTTTCTTCACACATTTTTTTCGGCGGGATTGCCGTACACTGTACATTAATTTCTGCCAACTTCAATATATTTCGATCTGATTGCTCTAGTAGTAGTACCTTAGTATGTATCACTTATTTTTTTGCCTCCTCATAGAAAAAAGCTTGTTTTAGTGAAAAATTTTCCGTTTCAAACTTTTGATGAGAGTACTGAGAATGTTACAGAATATCCAGAAATCATATTTAGAAAAATGTCCGTGTGCGACTGTGTCTTTGTGTGTATATGATCAGCTTGGAAAACTGTAATGGGTCATAACCCCTGTCAGATTGCTACAATTTTTGCTTAAATCGCTACTGGGTGTCCCATTTTATGGTTACTTTAATTTTTGGGAAAAAGGTACTCTCTGTAACTTTTGTCAATTATTAGCTATCCAGCTTAAACTTTCTACAAGAATAAGATGGGGGACAATGTCATTTGGTATTGAGTTCGGCTAGAATCGATCAAAGCCTTCAGATTTTATTGAATCTTCATTTTTATAGTTTTTCGACAAAAAATAGATTTATTCTAATTTTCGTAAATATTCATCGATCAAACTGAAACTCTAGATAATTGATTATGGGTCAAGGATACTTGTTGCTGAGATTCTATTGAAGTGTTTAAGTTTTCTGAAATTTACGATTTTATGGCAAATTTTAATACCACTTGCTCTATGAAAAGTCAGAATTGAGATAACCATTACCCGTAGAGGAGAGTCTGTGGATTAACGAGAATCACGAGAAAGCAATGTGCAAATTTCAGATTTTATACACGTAATTATAAATATATACATAATTATAATAAAATGTTGTATGCGACAAAAGAAGATATGTTATACGTCGAATTATTGTTTTTGTTTACTACAGAGACATAGTTTAAAGATTTTATAGCCTCTTATGCATACACCCTCCTAACGCTTATCCTTCAGTATGTTCTGCAATGGTAAGCGCTGTGTGATTATTGTCATTGAACTGCCGCCAGTGGCACACGCGCTCTACCCCCCCCCCTTTATTTAAGCGGCTCTATCGCTGCTTTGTTCTGGTGCATTATCAAACGCTTACGGGCCAGAACACTGCTTGCCAACCTGAACCGCTCTTCAGTTTGTGTGAATCATCCTGATTTATAAAACGCGCTCACCGAAATCTACGTTCTTATCAATAAATGCAATTATCGAATTCATATTTATGTTAAATTTTTTACCCCAGTTCGGCTTATCATACATTTGTTATCTTTACACAGGTGTGATGAGAAAGCGCCGAAATTTAATCCATTGCAGGGCTATTGTTTAATTATGTGTAGTCCGCTTTCGAAGTCTACACATGAAGATACTTGAATTCCGAGATTAGCGTAAAAGGATTATCCAAAAGTGGGTTCGTTTGACGTGCTTTACAAAACAAACAGTTTCCATTTTTTCACATACTTTCACAAACACTCCTAAATTCCCTCACAAAATAATGTTTCACGTTTATATTCTAATTGACCGTTTTCCTATATTTCGTGAAGTTGTCCCTGCTGAACTCGAGCCTTATTTAAACATTGTAAATCCATAATGCAAAATAGTTGATAAAATTTTTTATTTTTACGGTTTATATATCACATTCATTAGGCTTCCTGTTTTCGATTGCAGTAGTAAATTTATGTATACGTAATTATTATAACTGATACAAGCATTGTTAATCATTTCAGTGGTGAAAGATCCCGTTAATTAATAACACTTTCTGATGACATTTTTTTGGTTACATCTGCAGACGCCTAAAAGTCATGAAAATAAATTTGTGATGCTATGCACATATTAAATCTTGCAACTGAGATAAATGCGCCACTTCACGAAGAAAAAGAAACATGTCTATTCTAAATTCAACACTTTTTGAATTCTGACAAAAGTCAGTAATCTTCTTCACAAGACCTGCCAATAGAAATTCCTATACTCGGACCGACTTCCGGCATCTTATGAAGAAAATAAGATCTTGCAAGACCGATTTCATATATCATATTAACCTGAACGCTATGACTAGTTGAAGATGTAAAAATAAATATTTGCACTAATGAACTGGGTCACAAATACTTCCCTCATGAAAACATTTATTTTTGTGTGTTAAGTGGTGTATTTATCCAAGTTGCAGGAATTCACACATACAATTACCAGAAAATTTTATTTCCACGACTTTCAGATGTCTCCCTTTTAATTGGTCATGTCTTCTGGCACAGTTTTATTGCCGATAAGGCCGGTATCTGCAATGAGCTCTGAGGCGGCACGGAGCGATTCCTGATGCTGGGGCAACTCTGAAATTATCATAATGGTTCAATCCATGACCCGTAGTATCGGGACTGTACTGTTTACTAGTTTTGAGGGATTGTGTCGGGCCGCGATTGGGCCAGAGTTAATTGATAGTAGGGACTCACGCACGATTCTAAAATTGGGCCAGTGTTGGTACGGCAGCGGTTGCCATATTCAGTATAATAAAAATGGCAATAAATTATAAATTTGAGGAAGTATCTTTAATAGCGAGTCAACATGCAGTAATTTTAATAATATTATTCTGTCAATATTGTAAAAAAGGAAAGCTCCACAGAAATGACTTTTTCGTAACCTTTTCTGAGAAATATAATATGTATAAAACTGTACTTAACTATCTAACTACCAGATGATGAGAACCCTGACCAATGGGCCAAACTGACTACATGAACTCCTGAACTTGAATTCTATAACAGCTGCATTATGGGCGGATAAAAACGGAAAAAGTGACTTGTGTCTGATGAAATCAGTGGTCGGGGGTTTGAGGGCCGGAATTCGCAAATAAAATAGTGACAACGGCATATTGGTACCTGGTAACTTTCTCATTATATTTGTTACCCGCATGAAATTACAAGTGCTCGTGTGAGCTACTGAAGTTCTGAGATTGAGTATATACATCTAGCAAATAGTTTAGAATATATTAAATAGTTTTCGAAGCCGCAGTATCCTTCCTATATATTAGTTTTCTGTGTTCGAATATCTATTCGAGCCTGACCCTGCATTTTCATTGTGGCACGCAACGCTATTGCGCCCGTAAATAAAACATCCATCCATGCAACGAAGAAACGTTCGAGAGGGTAATATTGGGTCTGGGAAAAAGTTCGTGGCGTTTTTCCCGATAGATGGCATCAATTGCAAATAAGTCAGGAAACACAAATCGCAGCGACACCACTAAACGCTCGTTGGAAAGGTGACACTTCGAGCGTTACTTTAAGTGTATAAGCATCGAAATTGGTGCAGTAGTTGCATTAGAAAATGGAGAAAAGTAATGAAAAATTGCGCTATATTTTGCGATATTATTACGACAAAGGGAAGAACGCTGCGCAGGCTTGTGAAAAAAATTGTGCTGTGTACGGTGAAGGTACTTTATCAAAATCTGCTGCGCGGAAATGGTTTGCTCGCTTTCGTTCTGGTAATTTTGATGTGAAACATGAGTCGCGCTCTGGTCGTCCAATCACTGAAAAAGCTGATGAACTTATTGAAAAAGTCCAGCAAGATAAGCATATCAGCAGTGTCGATATTGGTATGGAGCTAGGCATTGACCACAAAACTGTTTTGAACCATTTACACAAAGCTGCCGACAAAAAGAAGCTCGATGTATGGGTTCCTCATGAGTTGAGCGCGAAAAACATGATAGACCGAATTAACATCTGTGATGCGCTGCTGAAACGCAATGAAATCGAACCATTTCTGAAACGTGTCATAACTGGTGATGAAAAATGGATCACGTACGATAATCGGAAGCGTCAAAGATCGTGGACAAGGGATGGTGAGCCGCCACAAGCGTTCGCGAAGCCAGGATTGACGTCGAAAGAAGTGATGCTGTGTGTGTGGTGGGACTGGAAGGGAATCGTCCACCATGAGCTACTTCCAGTTGGTCAGACGATTGATTCTCAACTCTACTGTGGACAACTAGAGATATTACGCCAAGCGATTGAAAGAAAACGGCCCGAATTGATGAATAGGAAAGGTGTTGTCTTCCATCATGACAACGCCCGACCACACACTTCTTTGATGACCCGTCAAAAATTGCAAGAGCTTAGTTGGGAAGTTTTTATGCATCCACCGTATAGTCCAGACATAGCACCTTCTGACTATCACTTATTCCGATCTCTGCAGAATTCTCTCAATGGAATTAAGCTGCTTTCAAAAGAAGCCTGTGACAACCACTTGATTCAGTTTTTCAACCAGAAACCACAGAAGTTTTTCACCGATGGCATCATGGATCTACCCGAAAAATGACGAAACATTGTCGATAATAATGGAGCATATTTGGTTTAAATTAATTATTTTTCACACTATAAGAAAAGGAGTTGAATTTTACTAAAAAAACGCCACGAACTTTTTTCCAGACCCAATATTTTCCCTCACTTCGACTCGTCGAAAACATAGCGCAAAGAAGCATTTTGTGCCTGTAGTTAAGATACAGCCGAACTCGAACTTAACCTACTTTAACTTTACTCTACTATAAGTGTCACCGGTAATGTACAATATTATGGCGTGATTATGATACAAGTGATAAGAAATAATACTTTCGAAAAAAAAAAAATTAAACGAGGAACGTACGATAGGACGGGATGTTGTTAGATTGTCCGAGTCGGTTAAATACAGTTGTTTTGTCTTTTACACACGTTTAACATAGAAATGAAAAATATAATTTACAAACATCTGGTGATAAAATGTATTACATATTACAATTTACATTAATTAAGGAAAATGGTTTTTATCTTTTTCTTTTAGAGAGCAAAAAGATTCATGTTTGTGAAAAATGAATGGTGTGCTATATGCATTTCTTTGGGGCTGTATACA
This sequence comes from Cylloceria caligata, assembly GCA_963942595.1. NCBI lineage: Eukaryota > Metazoa > Arthropoda > Insecta > Hymenoptera > Ichneumonidae > Cylloceria > Cylloceria caligata. Next base: position 28,657,486 of record OZ012706.1, read on the forward strand.
ATGTTTTAGTTAAAATTCTGATCTCTGCCGAATGATTTCTTGCAAAGTATTTCATATGGACTATGAGAAAGTATTGCTTGATTGTACTGCTAAGTACTGCAATGCTATTCCGAAATAAAGTTATGTTAGACAAGTATTCTTGCCAAATTCGGTCATGAACCGCAGTCTCTTGTATATTAAAAGCTATTGTGTTTTCGGTTTGCATAGATACAAAGGCAGACAGATAAGTACACAGAAATAAATTAATGCTTTGCTTCGTACTTGACAGCACTCAAAATATATATTTTCACTTTCATATGTGTCGATTTTTTTTATCGCAATATGATTTATCTTTGCATATTGCATATGGGATGAAAAATAAAAAATGGAGAGCCCAATACGACGATCGGAATGCAAAAAGTAACTTGATTTCTATAATACGTGATAACTGAGGGTTCCCGAGATCACTGATTACGAAACTGAGATTCTAAATGTTAGCAAACCAAATGTGACTTGATTTGTTATACGTACCAGCGTGACCGCAGCACTTCGCTGTGTGTTGAACTTGAACCATAATAATTTCCTCAACGACAATATGAGGAGTATCATCATGAGACTAAGTAATCAGTACTAGAAGTGTATCTACGAATTCACGGTACAACTGTATATACGTCACTGACACATAATATATAGATCTAAAATACATGTGCAGTATGATACGACGTCAGTACAAACTTTTTTTTGGCTACCTACATTTTTCATAACAATATAATGTTCAGCTATAAATATGGGTAGTATGCCCTGAAAAGATGGGTAGTCTTGCTTGAAGGAGAGAATCCGAAAAATATTCCCACAAAATAGATATTCTCGGGTGACCAACGTTTGAAACGAAGAACGACATACCAGTCATGAGTCTCTCGCTTCTCTGTAATATAACTCTCGACGGGAACAAATGCTTAGAGGTCTGCCAAGTTACGTTCACAGAACTATGTCTGAATGCCTCCCGCAAACAAACCCTTCAAGAAGACTGAATTATATTTTTCCTCTACTGTTTTGCTTGTCAAATTCTTTTAACTATTTACGTGTGGAAAATACGGTGTATCTTTAGACCCTCCTATTTAAACATTAAACCATTCAAATTAATTACGATGTACTAATACATTTAATACGGCAATGATGACCCAATGACATTTAAGAAACACTTCTATCGTGTTGAATCGAAACCCTATCATGAAGGGAGCCTGGATATACTGATATAAGTTATGAATGGATTTCTTTCGAAAATCCTTTTTCTTAAAGCTACCATATAGCTTTGAACAGATTGTCATCACCTTTTCTATTTCTTCACACCGTAAACAAATCTACGTGAGGACTAAAACGCATCTTAAATTATACAGTATGTGTTCATATAGTAGGTATATACCGATTTTAATGCGTTCAGCGGTGTAGGTAAAATAAAAGAATATCCCTTCCCAACTCGCGTTATTCTAGTTTGTAATCAGGTGCACATCCAAACTCAACAATTATAATAGCATTAAACGAAAGTCGGAGAAGATAGAATAATGTGGCGGGGACCAATAAGGATCGGTTGATGGGCACATCTCCATTCTACCGCACTATCATTTTAATCATGTCTACGTCTGTTTAAATACATCTGTGGAACCAGTTGGTGTTTGCATGCACTAGATACGGTTGAGGATAGGAACTCCGGCTCCGGGATACATACTGGATTTCGTGCTGAGCGAGCTTGTTTGCGGGGTTGAGTTTATACAACATTAACAACAAGTCGTTAGATAGGAGGGACACGGAGGTTGCGAAGACGGGTGAACCAAGTGGGTGGTTGTTGGGGAGGATGCTGGTAGATGATGGGCGGTGCGCTACGGTCTCGATGCGCTGGTGCTCTGGAGCACCGGTGCGCTGGTAACATCAACAGTGGTGGTAGCGCGCGCGTGGCTATGAACCTGAAGTACCAAATTGTCGAGGTAGACGAAGCGCCTGCTACGACAGCACTGTATATGTTTCGGCACACCAGAACGTCGACCTCCTAGGTGGGGGTAGAACGAAGGGTTGTTTGCCACGACGATGCTGGATGTTGATGCCTGCTGAAGCGGGGGAACGGACGAAACGTGTACTACAATGGTTGGCATAGCAACACCGTGAGGCTATGCGCGAGCACAGTGCGTACTCATTGCTGCCGCTGCTGCTACGATTGCCGACAGAACTAGTGAGACTGAGTGAACGCGACGATATAGCGACAGGATTAGAGGATGAGGTAGAGAGTGAGTAAGGGGACAGAGAGAGATGAGGTTAGAGCTTCGGTTCCAACTCAGGGACTCTATTTCCATAATCTGCCGCTTTGTCGATTCTGAATTATGCGACTACGCTCCTCCCTGCCATCCCCCGCTCGTTCACCACCCACTAACAAACCCCCTCATAGCAGGTCCTGAACCACGACCCCCCCTCTCCTCCCGCCCAATATAGTATCCGATTATTTGCTCGAAATCGATTTCACGTATTTGGACCGAACCATATTTGTACATGATGTATACACGAGCATTGTGCTCTCCCGTTGATCTTCATTTCGTAACATTGTTGGGGAACCTGATTCCCATCGTACTTGCAAAATCTTGGTATCGCGCCTCTGCTAGAAACATACATACCAGCAATCAACGCCCACTCCTTTTCCAACACATAATAACATGTATAATCGTACATCGCCTATGTTGATCTGCATATTATTTTTAATAGCGGCTTTGTGTATCTTTTGAGTATATATATGTGAGATGATCATATTTATAACCTGTCCCGACTGACCTCGTATATATATTGTATATACACGTGTGTGTATTTGCATCTTGGTACGCCTTTCAACACTTTTCATATCTTTTCAACGAACATCCCAATAAACACTGTAATGTAGCAGCAATATAACGGCAATGCACATGGACGTAATAAGTAACATTACCAGGATATTACATGCAGATTACACATAAAAAGGCATTTCCCAACCAGTAATATACGTACTATGTAATATATTTTGTATAACCTTTATAATTCAGTATTGTTGAATACTGTAACTGCAATGTTGCAAGTAAAATAATACAATAGTTACGTAACGGCAACTTCGAAATGTATATTACAAGTTTCTATTGTTGAGTAGAAAATAACAACTGACATGTCAGTTACATGTAATATCCAGGTAATGTTCCCTGATATTTCCTGTCACATTAATTGTACATTGCAGCTACTTTACCGTGTTCAATGGATATTGTCTTTTCTTTTTCCGGGTATCTAGTTATTGCGAAATAGCTACCATCAAGAGGTAGTAAAAAAAGTAAGCCGTTATCACTGTACGTAGAACGAGCTAGTTGTAACTCTAATTAGGACACCAAAATAACGACATCTTCGAAGGCCTGTCGCGCACGCTAAACTCGACTCGACAGCTCTGCTATCGTATACACACTAAGTTAACTATCATGTTACCACGCTTTGTAGCACATTTACATTACCTACCCTAGCGGGTTGTGTGAGCCAAAATTTGATTGGTAATTCTAAACTGGTGAAGTCGAAAAATTCGTCTCAAGTATTGACTGGTAACCAATTTTTCCAGCATTGGACTGAAGCGATTTTGGTTGGACTTTACATGAAAAATCGCTACCAATCAAAATTGGAGACGATTTTTTCGACTTTACCAGTTTGCAAAATCGCACAACCCGCTAGGGTATCCATTACTAAAATCATATAAACGTCGCTGTAAAGATGTTGTATGTAAACGACACAGAGTCTTGTTACATGTACTTGTAATGATTGCTGATCTGTAACGCCAAAACGATATATAACAATTACATCAATTTCATATAATATATTATACATTACACGTTACATCCATTCGTATATCCACCACGTATCACAAGAATAACACTGTGACAGTATATGTAACTTCCTTGTTACATTACCGTACAAAAACGTGTTCAGTGGGATATTATTCATTTCTGTAAACATTTCCTAGAATATACGTGAATAAATGTAAGCTTAAGTATTATAACATAAATAAGTAATCGTTTCAATCATTTTATTCATTTATAAAATAAACTCACTGCCGTCATAATTCGCACTAAATTGTGCTACAACCAAGGCATGTAGTGATTTAGGCTTAATTCAAAACAGCAATAAATTAAGACAGTTTTAGCGAGTCATTCTCGGTTATCAATTTTCTTAGTTATTAATTTAACGTCAGTGATATCTTTGACGCATGTATTTAATGCATGCATATTAGGGTGCTTAAAAAAACAAGAGTTTTTTTTCGCGCTGCCATCAAGGAAAACCATAGTTTTTTAGCTGAAAAAATGTGGGTTTAAGGAAATCGCGGTGTACTACATCACGAGCTGACGCATACAGTTTTTGTTTTCCTATTAAAATAACGTAGAAAATTAAACAATTATATCAAATTCAGTATAATGTAATATGATTGTGACTAAAATTAATTCTGCATGACATCATTTGTTCAGAATTGTATGGCCTAAGATAATTTCAGCTTCGTCGAAGCTGTAAAATCAACTGTGGATATTGCAAATAGAGGTTAAAATTCGATTTTTCATAAATATTGACATTTATCGATTTCCCACGATGGAACGATCAACTTTTCTACAAACCGTTTCTTCAGAATATTATCTGTCTACACAATGGTCAATGAATCAAGGGCTTATTAATCGAAACCAATCGATGCAGCTGATACCAACGACAATAGTTGCAATCAAAAAGATATTTTTTTAATGCACCTTAAACATTGTCACACGTTCGAGTTTTTTTACAAAATTCTTATAATTTATTTTGACATATTTTTACTTGCTCAAAATACCCTGAAATTATGCTACCTATCACAATTTGGAAATGATGGTATTATTCTTTTGATTTCGACTCTATGTCTTTTTATGACAAGTCGGATGATTCGTTCGATGTTGCTGAATAACTTGCATGAGATATTGTCATTGCTCTTCATTTCGTGTTAAACATTGATTATACTTTTCTATTAAAGTGATGCTTCGCTCTGCAACGTCGTTGGCGACTTACAAACACTTCACTACTTTGATACACTTTTAACAGCTGTCATTTGTTTTCCACAGCTTAGCATTTAAACCAAGAAAACTTATGGGCAGCTGAAATTGTTCAAATAAAATTGAAGCGTAATCCGTGATAAAATTGCTCATGTCTTTCGAGCCAATAGAATTTAAATTTATTTTTTTTTTTCATTGAACGCAAATTGTTTTCTATTAATTATTGTACTTTTTCGTTGTTTCATTAACTATGCCATCTTAAATTTTACAGCGATGGGTGCTCTATCATCGAAAAACGATAAAGGGTCAAGCTCGATTATACAAGTGGCCGATTTATCTGAAGACATTGAAATATTTCGAAAACTAAGCATCGGATCAAAAAAAGTTTTGTGTAAAATTTGTTCGCCTGGAAGAGGGTCATCCAATGATACCAAAGTCGACCCCTGACCCCCACCTCCTAGGGGTGGGGGTCAGGGCAACTTTGAAATCGTCAATAAGAACCCCCATGTTTTATTACAGATTCGGATTCTCCATAAAAAAATAAGAAACTTTTATCTGAAATTTTTTTTTTCGATTCGTGATAGATGGCGCTGTAATCGCAAGAAACCTGATTTTTGCGAATATCTCGAGAAAATACACATCGGATCGAAAGAAGAAAAAACACATGTTTAATTTTTCAAAAAGCTATTCAGCGATACGAAATTCGATCCACCCTCCCCTCATCCCTACCCCATTGTGGTAAAAATGGAAGCTGCTTCAAAATCGTGATTGGAAAACCCTATGTTTTTCCTGGTTTTCCATTACAAAATCCATTGATTTGACTTTATTGTTGGTATTAAATTTTCTCACACATGGCGCTGCAAATTTAATATCACCACCCCCTGGGAGTGGGGTTCAGGGGTCGACTTTAGTATCATTGGATGACCCTCTTCCAGGCGAACAAATTTTATAGAAAACTTTTTTTGATCCCATGCTTAGTTTTCGAAATATTTCAATGTCTTCAGATAAATCGGCCACCCTGTATATTGATTACTTTGTATTTGAATAAACTTGGGAAGTATTGTCTTTTCTATGTATTAGACGGTGAGCATATATAACAGGAGATCAATATTTGAGACACCGAGATGTCTGACTACTAAAAAGAGGACAGAGCAAGACACAATAGGTCACGTGTGTGTGACAATTCAGAGAAGTACTAAACGATAAGAGCCAGAAAAAAATGAGCCAGTTTTCAATATTGCGATTTTTTAAATATCAGATACGAATTTCTACACTTTAATTGAATGAAAACGAATTTTTTAGCGAAAGTTCCCGAAATCAATGTTATACACATTATTTAGAGAGTGATATAAAAGAAAAAATACCTGGAATCGCTTTGAAGTAAAATCGACTATTTCTTTTTTTGTCTCCAATTGTATTGACTACGACTTCATCATCTAAGGCAGTTTTTAATTTTGCTTTGTCGATAGCGTCCAACTGAGACTGGAATCTCTTAAATATTAGAACACTCGGACCTGAAGTGGTAGGTGAACAAAGTTGAAGTACAGCTCTAAGGACTAACGCGTACACGTGTTCGCGACAGGCACAATGAAATAAATTCTTATTCAGCATCTTCTTGAGTACTGTGCACGTACCACTGTAACAGCCTATAAATGATCAAAAATATACATCAACTATGATGGAAACAAGATAAAAAATGGTACAAAATACCAACGTACCAGTATTAACGCTGATTGTGTAGAAGCACAGTGATTTCACACGATCAGCAAGAGCACATTGATTAAATGTTTCGATGATCGCTGAAGCTTGAGATTGTCCAGTTGATTTTTTCAATTATGGCATGCCAAGTAATTGTTCACAATCAAGTCCAGATATCACGATGGGCAGCCTGTCGACTTTTTTGGAACCTGTAAGCTCACAGAGAAGTTTTCCATCCCAATGTAATGTAATGCTTGCAGGTACTTGGATATTTTAGTCTTTAAGTTAGCTGCCATCTTTTTTCTCATCTTGATTCTCTGCTGGTGAATTGTGCTGTAACTGAGATTGACATCGTGTATGTATACCCCAAGGCCAATAGCAGCAGCGGCCAGTATGTGAGTTGCGCCTCTACCACTAGTGTTCGTTCTATCCAATGCTCCGACCAATTCCTCAGTCATTATATTGACTTTATATCTTTTCTGAGATGGTTATGGAAGTTCATCTTCAAACTCAGATATCGTTTGTTTTAATCTCCAGAACTTGTGCCTGATGGCTGAGTAAAGTCTTCATTGGATGAAGTGCGATTCCACAACGCTTGACTCGATCCTAGACAGTAAATTCGTTGATCAATCAACAATCAATAAACAAACTTGGGCAAAGAGAGATTTTTGTTTCGTGAAAGAAATAGAATACAGCCACTTACTACTGTTAGTATTTAATGTCGGCGTAAAGAATGATTTCTCTTCAATACTCTTTAATATTATTTTCTTCATTTGGATATAACTCACGTAGACTAAAATTAAAATTGCGTAAATGGTGTTGTCTTTTGAAAAATTTCAAATATACTGTAGTGCCGCAGAATATTCCACTCCGTGTTTCATATATTCGGGAATATTCCATAGCAAAGAAATATTGGAATTCGTTCAAGACAGGAAACGAAGTGCAATGCCCGATCGTACGAACGACCCCAAGACCGCCGACGCAGCATGAGCGACTCGCTTGGCGTTCGACCATAGGCTAACGCTAAAATGGCGAATTAAGGAATTTTTGTGAACACAGTCAGCAACTGCTTTACGAAAAAAAGTTATAAATTAGACTCAAGATAGAACGGGTTGGTTCCTCGTCAAATACTCGAAACAACATATTATTGTACATTCTTACATTGACTTTTAAATAGACAACGGAAAGTTACCGTTGCCTATAATAAATACTTCCTTTTATATAAATTCGCGTTTTCATCGATAACTCGAGATTCATCTCCTTATCGGCAAACGATCCCAATAATAATAATTTTTTTTTTATTATACCGAATACCGAATAATCCAATTACGCGGTACCGGCATAACATTTGGTGGCAGCGGCGGGATCTGCTGAAGTTAAGTGATACGTGATTTACTTCGACAAAAGTGTTTTGGACAAAGTTAAGAGTGACTCTGAAGTGACGACTACGACTCGTGCAAAAGACGCCAGTATAGTTCGTGAAAACCCGACTAATCTAACGCGAAGACGCGAAGTGAACGTCGGTGCGGTGTGATATCGGTCAACCGTTTAAAATCCCGATCGACGGTGTTACGTCAAGTCGTGGAAAAACGCACAAAGTGTGCAAGCGAGTACCCGAAGCGATAACTTGTTACGAAGCCGTCGCGCAGCCATTGCTGACGCACAAGAGACGAGCCCAGGAACCACCAAGAGACGGGTCAACGGTACCAGGGAGGACAACTGGACCTACCTTCGAGGGAAGCTACGAGACAACAGGTCTACAGCACCGAAGGAACTGCACCCGAGAACAACGCCATGGAGAGGACAATCTTCCAGATCATCTTCCTGTAAGTGGCGGTTACGTTATATATAAATTTAGCCATAAAGTCAAAGCCAGTAGAGTCAAAGCCGAAAATCAGTAAAATATTCCATCGAATACATATATCTCTCGTGAGATTATTTTTGTTTGAGAAATATTAAAATGAAGCCCGTCGCGAAACAAACATGTCGGAGTTTAGAGGAGCCCGATCAAGACGTAGGGGCAACTTGCTGGGGACGACGTTGCCTGGCGCAGGGGTAGACCCCACAGCCGGATTAGCTGCAGCCATAGGGGACATCGTTTATGAAGCGCGCAGGGTGCTATTCGAGCCCTCGCCGTCGGGACGAATCCCCTCGACCAGACAAGAGGCCCTTGCAGACCGTCTGACGGCCCAGTTTGGCGTAAACCCACGTAGGGGTGCGTCGTTAGGGGGTTTCGACAGCGACGTTAGCGACGACGTTTTTAATATGGTTACTGGCGAGTGAACGCCCGGGCGCGTCACCGAAAACATGGTTGACCAGGAAATATAGAACATGCGAACTATAGATCGAGTAGGTTTCTCTGCAGCTACCGGTACGACAGCCCGGTCGGTACCAGCAAGAGTACGCGATCGATTGGAGGCGGTCGACCGAAGCCAACGCGAATTGGAAAGAGCTCGACGCCAGTGCGAGAGGCTGCAGCGCGAACACGATAGAGGCCAACGCGAACTCGATCGCGAACTCAGGGAAGCTGAAACACCGTCGGCAAGACGAAATTTGGCGGATACGCTAAACGAGGTTGGGGCGGACGAGTACGAGCTTATTCACTCCTTAAGAGAGCAAATTGCCGAGCTCTAACGACGGTTAGGAGGAGCAGGGATGGAGGACATTCCGCTCCCCGCACTGCCCCCGAGACGCACGCGGTTCGAGGAGACGCAGAGATCCTCAGACATGCGCAGCCTCAGTCTCGGAATAAAAATGGTAAAAACGTTTGACGGCAAGGATTTGAAGGCGTTGCCGCTCTTCTTAAAGTCCTGCGAGACGATATTCCGCAGGGTAGCAGAGGAGGAGAATGACACCCTCTTGGAGTTGATAGTCATGAGTTAGTTAGAGGGTGCGGCAGCAAGGCAACTGCAGCACAAAACCATCAGCACCATGGTGCAACTCAGGAGCGAGTTGGAAGCATTGTACGGACAATGGAAGTCCCTGGCCGCGTTGTGAATGGAGTTCAGCTCCCTTCGGCAGGGACAAAACAAGAACATCGCCGCCTACGCGCAAAAACGGAGAGAATTACGGTAGACATCGCCGAAATACTCTGCGAACCGTTGAAAGCAGAGGATCAGAAGATCACCGTCGAGAGTGTCACCCGACGAAGCGCACAGGCCAACTTCGAAAACGGCCTGCACGGCCAGGTGCAAGTGCTGGTGCGTGCAAGAAATTACTAATCGCTGCATGACTCTGTGGCAGGGGCCATAGAGATAACCAACATGGTGCAGCCAAAGGGAGGGGTAGGTGGAGCATTAAGCCACCCTAGAAGGTCCCTGGGCGCACCATCCCGGCAGGGAGAAAATTGTTTCACCTGCGGAAAAACTGGACACATGGCTCGAGACTGCACCCGGGATACGGGACGAATAAGCCTACCAGTACCCAGTGAAAACAAGTCAATCCACAACGTGGAAATAACTTGCAATTACTGCCAGAAGAAAGGCCACATGTGGAAGGACTGCCGGAAGAGACTGTCGCGGACTAAAAGCAAGCCAACGCAGCCGCCCTGACAGCCAATAAACGCAGGCTACAAAGATGCAAGAAATACGGTAACCGCGGGGCCAGATACAGCCTCTGCAGGCGTGAACACGCTGGGCGCACTGAGGCTGAATACGCTAACTGTCCAGCAGAGACCTGCGTGCAAGCAGAAGAAAACGCTGCAGCTCCTACAAGTAACGCTGCCGGCGTCGAGTGCCACTGCCAGCGACTTCGATATCGTTGCACCTGTGGCCACGACCGGGGTACTCACCCTCAAAGTGGACACCGGAGCGCAGTGCAGCATGATCGAGGAAGGCTGTCTCAAACCAGAGACCATGGTGAACGACTGCACCGTAGAGCTACAGGGGGTGGCGGGCGAAAAGTTCACCCCCCTCGGGATAGCTAAAATTGTGCTCGAGACACCGGCTTTAAATGTAGAGCATTGGTTCTACATCGTTTCGAACAATGTGCCGTTGAAGGTCAACGGACTACTAGGCATGAACTTTATCAAGCAGCATAAAGCGGATATCCTGCATGGCGAGATGCTCAAGTTGTATGGGCACTGGATGCCGCTACGGGACGGCACGAAGAGGTTTTATTCATCACCACGTAGTAGAACTGCCGCCACATGCAAGTACATAGTCCTGCTTTCAAAGATAAATCTTCCTTCCGGAAACGGGTCTAACATGGATGCCGCCAAGGAAAATAAATTTGTCGGACTCCCTATAAGGAGCGGAATCAGCCGATGCAAAGTAGCGAGATTCCGTGCCACACCGTCAAGAACCAATAGAGTGTGTTTAAATGCTGCTAAACACGACGGGGAAGTGCAACAGCCGACGGCGACACTCGAGCCGTTGGAGATACCGAAGGCCGTACGTAGCCAACAGGTCAAGACACTACGCGAAAGCTCAGAGAGCACGGGGAAGAAGGTCAAACGCTTTGCGCAGCAACAACGGAAGCCCGACTTGGTGCACCCCAGCCGTGAAAAGCATGCAGCTCACGCAGGAATAATGTGCGAATACAGGCGTGTATTCCATCTACGAAGGAACGAGCGACAGCGAACGCACGAGGTGCAGCTTCGCACACCCTTTAAGTTCGGAACGAAGGACCGAGGATCGCAACCCTTGCCTGGGAAGAACGTAAAATCGGGGCATAAGTCCGGTAAAATGCATAAAGCCGGAAAAAGAAATACTGATGCAGACGCTCTGAGTTGCATATACGCGACCACACGAGCCCAAGTGAAACAGCAAAGAAAGTCCCACAAAAAAGAGAAAGATAGCGCAATCGGGTATACGAACAGCCGCACAAAGCGGAGAGTCGAATATACCCAAGGCAACCACGATAACTCGTCGAAGCGAGAGGCTAAACTCGTCCACGAGAAAGAGAAGTCGAGAGGCCGACAGACAAAATGCTAGCGGAAGGAATTGTCCAACCCAGCCGGAGTTAGAGGAACGCGCCGCTGCTGGTTGTAGCGAAGAAACCTGATGCGGCCGGAGTGAGGAAAATGCGCGTAGTAGTGGACTTTCGGAAGTTGAACGAAGCCACCATCGGGGACTCATACCCACTGCCCAATATCACCGAAATATTGGACCAGCTGGGACGGGCCCGATACCATGCGACCTTGGATCTCGCCTCTGGATTTCATCAAATCCTGATGGCGCAGCAAGACAAAGAAAAGACCGCATTTTCCACACCACAGGGCCATTTCGAAAACAACCGCATGCCATTCGGACTCAAGAACGCTCCACCGACTTTTCAGTTGATGAACTCCGCGATGGCTGGACTGCAGGGAGTTAAATGCTATGTATACTTAGACAACATAGTAATCCACGGCAAGACCTTCAAGGAGCACGATGACAGGCTGCGAGAGGTACTGCAGCGGCTAAGAGAAGCCAGATTAGCAGTGCAACCGAACAAATGCCAGTTCCTGCGCAAGCAAACGCAGTACCTCGGTCACATCATATCCGAAGAGGGTTTACGTGCTGATTCGAAGAAACTGGAAGGGGTAAGGGAATTTCCAGTGCCGAGAGACGTAAAAGGAGTACAATCTTTCCTCGGACTAGCTGGCTACTACCGGAAATTCATCAAAGATTTCTTGAAAACCGCGAAGCCACTCACAGAATTAACCCAGAAAGGGGTTAAATTCGAGTGGACTGCAGATGTAACAACAGATTGTAACGACAGATGCCTCAGACAGGGCGTTCGGCGCAATCTTATCGCAAGGCAAGATCGGGGACGATTTGCCCATATGTTACGCGAGCAGCACCATGTCAAAGGCCAAGCTCAATTATACAACAACGGAAAAAGAGCTACTCGCCATAGTTTGGGTTCTCGGTCAATTTCGACCATATATTTATGGCACACGTTTTACGGTAGTGACGGACCACCAACCGCTCACCTGGCTGTTCGGAGTGAAGGACCCAGGTTCGAGACTAATGCGTTGGAAAATAAAATTGGCTGAACACGAATTTAGCGTTGAATATAAGGCCGGAGAGCGTAATACGAATGCAGATGTGCTGAGCCGTATATCCGCTACTACAAGGACCCAAGCGAGAGCTAAGAACGAAGTCCGTAAGTCGGAAGAGGACAGCACGATGGGGCAACTCGGCACAGTGAATGACCGCACAAAGCGGAGGGCCGAAGATACCCCTTACAGCCGTGGCAGCTCGTCGGAGAGAGAGATCGAGCTCGCCCACGAGAAAGCAAAGGACAACGTGCGCCCGGGTACGGATAGCCGCACAAAGCGGTGAGCCGAGAATACACCGGGCCAGCCCAGCAACGCGGCGGAGAGAGAGGCCGCGCCGGCCAATGCGCCAGAAGAAGATACAGAGATCGGCAGCGTGTATGCAGATCGCTCTACTGAATCCCACAACCCCGCCGAAAAGCCGGGCGGTCGGGGAAAGGGCAGACCACGCAAGCGAGCAACACAAGCCACTGATAAGACTGCGAGCACCGCTGACAAGGACGGAGCGGGCCCAGCACAGCATGGTGGACCCGCGAAGTGCGGAAGGCCGCGAAAAGCAAACGTTGCAAGGCCGCTCGAGACAGAGAGCGACCCAACGGCGGAGCTACCGGTGGTCACACCGAGCGAAGAAACTACGGACAGAGCACCGCAAAGGCCTGCTGAGGAAGCGAGGCACGGCGGGGCCTGTAGCTCACGAAATTCCAGCAGCGCGGACGAAGACAGCGTTATAAAAAAGTATAGCGACTGCCGTAGTGGCGTAGGCATCCTTCTACCGATGACCGCTTGAAAATAATTATAGAATACCACGACACCCCCATAGGAGGGCACCAGGGTATGCGGCGTACATTGCGTCGGATCCGGACTAAGTACGACTGGCCCGGTTTGAGAAGGGAATTGGAAAATTACATATCGTCCTGCGAATCCTGCCAGAAGAATAAAATCAGGAAAAGGGAACGACTGCCAGTTGTGGTAACCGACACCCCATCGAAGTCCTTTGAGACAGTAGCGGTTGTCATCGTAGGACCGCTACCAGAAAGCGCATCTGGAAAAAGATATATACTTACTATCCAGGACGCGCTCACAAAATACAGTGCAGCTATACCACTGCCGAACCAAGAGGCTTCGACAGTCGCTAGAGCACTCGTAGAAGAATTGATCTGCCGGGACGGAACGCCGGAAATAATATTATCAGATCAGGGTACGAACTTCCTCAGCTCGACCTTCAAGGAAATGTGTCGACTGCTGCGAATTAAAAAGTTACAAACTGCGGCCTATCATCCCGAATCGAACGGCGCATTAGAAAGGTCACATCGTACCCTCGCTGAGTACCAAAAAAATTTCATAGATGAGGATCAAGGAAATTGGGACGACTGGCTGCCGTATGCAATGTTCACGTACAACACCACTCCACATACGGGGACCGGACTGTCACCCTACGTGTTGGTGTACGGACGCGAGGTCGAATTGCCGACCGCCGTAGAACAAGAACCACGCAGCACTAATGCCTACGATGACTACGTCCACGAGTTACGCGAGCGATTACGCGCCGCATGGACGGTAGCATGAGACAACCTGGAAGGCGCGAAAAAACGGTCGAAGACTACATACGTCCATGGCGCACAGGTGCAGGAGTACCGCGTCGGCGAACGCGTACTCCTCCGTGACGAGACGGTGGGAAGGGGGCGGTCAGCCAAGCTGACCCCGAAGTAGACGGGTCCTCAGGAAATAGTAGAGAAGAGGCCCCCCGTCAACTACGTGGTCCGGAAGGGACGTAAAATCCAGACGGTGCACGCAAACCGCCTGAAGCTCTTTATCGAGCACTAATAGCTCAGGAATTGAGGAATTCGAATACTTATAGCTAGTTAAAACTAAATATTGGCTATAAAATAAATATGAAAGGAGCCCCTCAGGACGCAGGGTAGGGAGCTCCAATAAAGTAAAAGAGGTCTTAGGAGACCTAATTTTATCAACAGGAAAAAGAACGTATACATATAGAAAAATTATATTGAACGAAACAATTGAAAAGAAATTCCACTTCCATTACGCAATCCGGAGGGGATGGAATACTGTGACCGTGCCAGAAAAGCACCTCGAAAAATGTATTGTATATTAATACTGACACAGGATAGTGTTCAGCGTAGAGTGTAAAAAGAATATATGGAGTAAATCGAAGAAATGAAGCCTCTAGGATCATACTTAATTTTGGAAAAAATAAGTCAACGTGCACACTCTATTCAGTTGATATACACATGTTTATAAGCCTCAGAGTGAGGAAGAAGGCATGCGTAGACAATCTATTCCCAAAGCTGAATAGAGCACAGAAAAGCCTACAGCAAAAATGGACACAGATAACGGCGAGAAATGCGCGAAAAGGGTTATCCACCTAACCCATCCCCTCATCGTTCTAATGCAACAGCAAGGGTGATGGCTATACGTCGCGCCAACCCTAGAAAAATTGTGGGAAGAATCCCACTCGGCTAGAAATGTTAAATAATACGGGAATACTGGCTTGGGTAGGCGTATGTATAGTAACCGCCCGAGATTTTAGCATCAAAACCATCGGGCGAACATCGCAGATCATCCGGGAAAACTACCTTCCGTCGTTCAATTTAAAATTAACGGAAATTGAAGTTCAGGCACCCCCTACGGAGACCGAGAGGACAATTCCATTACAGAGCGTGCTGCGAGACCCAGAATAGCCTCAAAAGCTCTGAGCTCGAGCCGACCAAATCATGGACAACCTCAATACTAACAGAGACGGGATGCAACACATCCACAATCTGAGTTTCTACTCACTGTGTGCAGTAGCACCAATAGCTTTGGTTGGCTATGTTCTGTTTAAATGTTATAGGTACCAACGAAACCGAACATGAACAAGGACAAACGAGGTAACGACCCCGGCAGCAGCAGAGGTAAACATCAACCTCGAGCAGCTCGCACGACAACAGCCAGAGGAGCAACTGCGATTCGAGCTGGCCAGAGTATGCACCCGTCCCCCCAATCGAGAATGACTCGCTCGGCACGAAAGACGATAAGAAGCAAAAGAAAAAACTTCATCATTAACTAATGAAAAAATGAAAATTTTTATTGCATTGTTATATAACATCAAACTGTAAAATCGTATCAAATTGTGAGAGGAAATACGGGAAACCAATCCAAGAAAAAATTTTTAGAGAAAAAAATTTTCCTTTTAAGGGGGGAGGGATGTTGTGCCGCATAATATTCGACTCCGTATTTCATATATTCGGGAATATTCCATAGCAAATAAACATTGGAATTCGTTCAAGACAGGAAACGAAGTCCAATGCCCGATCGTACGAACGACCCCAAGAACGCCGACGCAGCATGAGTGACTCGCTTGGCATTCGATGATAGGCTAACGCTAAAATTGCGAATTAAGGGATTTTCGTGAACACAGTTAGCAACTGCTTTACGAAAAACAGTTATAAATTAGACTCAAGATAGAATCTTCGTTCCTCGTCAAATACTCGAAACAACATATTAATGTACATTCTTACATTGACTTTTAAATAGACAACGGAAAGTTACCGTTGCCTATAATAAGTAATTCCCTTTATATAAATTCGCGTTTTCATCGATAACTCGAGATTCATCTCCTTATCGGCAAACGATCCCAAAAATAATAACTTTTTAATATTATACCGAATACCGAATAATCCAATTACGCGGTACCGGCATAACAGTACTACTTACCACCCTCGTTGAGAACCTCTATTGGTGGATCGTGTGAATTGTCCGCATCGATCGAATCCGCGATTATTTCGTCTGGATTCATGAGCGGCTGATGCATGCAAAATGATGTTAAACAACGTCAACGTGGTTTACGTTGACTAATAAGGAATTCTCGTTGCATTTCAGTTAATGTCTTTCCTGCATTTTTTTAAATATCGAATAAATTAATTATTTCATAGATAAATTTACGTTTGTTGATTTTTGAGTGTATGATTTTTTCCACGGGCAACTTTTTTGAAGATTTTTCCATCCTTTGAATATATTTTTAAACTTGATAATAATGTGTTGAAGTCGAATCAGTGGTGTTCCAGTTGCACTCTAAATATAATTTATTTGCTTATACATATGAGTAGCACTGCTACGAATGACTGACTGAGAGTCTTCTATTTATGAAAAAACAGCGGCATGTCATGTCGATTAGTCGGTCGTTTACGTCTACTGACAGTTGCACTTTGATATCCAATTAAATGAATCCATTTTCCATTTATTGTCGGCATATTTACATCACAACTACACCACAAAAATAATTATCAATTTTTGTTTGGACGGCAATTGACACGCATGAGTTTTACAACTCGTATTATGACCGTGCAAATAGTACTAAAAAATCCGCAGAACAGCGCTGTGTCCGCCAAGAAAGACACTCGAATGGTCATCGATAAACAGTTGATAATGTAGATTGTGATAGGTAGCAAAATTTCAGTGTATTTTGAGCAAGTAAAAATAAGTACAATTAACTTATAAGTATCTTGTAAAATAAACTCGGAGGTGTGACAATGTTTAAGGTGCATTAAAAAAAATCTTTTCCATTGCGGCTATTGTCGTCGGTATCAGCAGCATTCATTGGTTTTAATTAATAAGCCCGTGATACATTGACCATTGTGAAGATAGATCATATTTTAAAGAAACGTTTTGTAGAAAAGTTGATCATTACGTCATGAGAAGTCAATAAATGTCAATTTTTATGAAAATTCTAGTTTTAACCACTATTTGCAACATCCGCAGTTGACACAGTTCACAGTTCACCGCAGTTCACAGCTTCGACTAAGAAGAAATTATTTTAGGCCAAACAATCCTGGATAAAATGCTATCATGCAGAAGTAATTTTAGTCACAATCATAGGACGTTATACTGAATTTGATATAATTGTTCAATGCTCTATGTTATTTTAATGGGAAAACAAAATCTGGGTCCACCAGCTCGGGATGTAGCATTCTGCGATTTCCTTCAACCCACATTTTTTCTGCTGAAAAATTATGGTTTTCGTAATGGAAGCACGAAAAAAAATCTTGTTTTTTTTAGCACCCTAATGTATATCTTTGTATATCCCTCTCCCACAAATGAGGAGCTTCACATCATAAGGAATGGGAGTACTTCATTTAAGGTAGCTCTCTTAATATATTGGGTCTGGGAAAAAGTTCGTGGCGTTTTTTTAGTAAAATTCAACTGGTTTTCTAATAGTGTGAAAATGAATTTATTTAAACCAAATATGCTCCATTATTGTCGACAATATTTCGCAACTTTTCGGGTAGAGCCATGATGCCATCGGTGAAGAACTTCTGTGGTTTCTGGTTGAAAAACTGAAACAAGTGGTTTTCACTGGCTTCTTTTGAAAGCAGCTTAATTCCATTGAGAGAGTTCTGCAGAGATCGGAATATGTGATAGTCAGAGGGTGCTAAATCTGGACTATTCGGTGGATGCATAAAAACTTCCCAATCAAGCTCTCGCAATTTTTGACGGGTCATCAAAGAAGTGTGTGGACGGGCGTTGTCATTATAAATAACAACACCTTTCCTATTAATCAATTCGGGCCGTTTTCTTTCGATTCCTTGGTATAATCTCTCTAGTTGTCCACAGTACAGTTGAGAATCAATCGTCTGACCAACTGGAAGTAGCTCATGTTGGACGATTCTCTTCCAGTCACACCACACACACAGCATTACCTTTTTCGCCGTCAATCCTGGCTTCGCAAACGCTTGTGACGGCTCACCATCCCTTGTCCACGATCTTTGACGTTTCCGAATGTCGTACGTGATCCACTTTTCATCGCCAGCTATGACACGTTTCAGAAATGGTTCGATTTCATTGCGTTTAAGAAGCGCATCGCAGATGTTAATTCGGTCTATCATGTTTTTCTCGCTCAACTCATGAAGAACCCATACATCGAGTTTCCTTTCGTAGCCAGCTTTGTGTAAATGGTTCAAAACAATTTTGTGATCAATGCCTAGCTCCATACCAATATCGATACTGTTGATATGCTTATCTTGCTGGATTTTTTCAAGAATTTCATCAGCTTTTTCAGTGATTCAATGACCAGAGCGTGACTCATCTTTCACATAAAAATTACCAGAACAAAAGCGAACGAACCATTTCGCGCAGCAGATTTTGATAAAGTACCTTCACCGTACATAGCACAAATTGTTTCACAAGCCTGCGCAGCGTTCTTCCCTTTGTCGTAATAATATTACAAAATATAGGGCAAGTTTTCATTACTTTTCTCCATTTTCAAACGCAAACAACTTTCCAACCACTGCACCAATTTCCATGTTTATACACTCAAAGTAAAGTTCGAAGTGTCACCTTTCCAACGAGCGTTTAGTGGTGTCGCTGCGATCTGTGTTTCCTGACTTATTTGCAATTGATGCCATCTATCGGGAAAAACGCCACGAACTTTTTCCCAGACCCAATATGAGGAATTGGACAATCTGTAAAATAAAAAATATATTCTTTATTATATCTATAACTTTGGTCTGATCAAAAATATGGTCATTTACCTCATTTAAGCAAGAGGGTTTGACTTAAAATGGCCATATTAATTTCGTGTCATACTAGACAGTCGCCGAATCAACAGTGGACTGAAAAAAATGTGGCTTACCGAATATTTTGAAAGGAAATTGCGACGTATGGTGTAAGAGATTAGTAAATGCTTACAGAAATCTCTGTATCAGCCGAATCAAAATCACTTAAATCGGCAATAAAACCTATTCAATTTCTACAAACAATCCGATTAAGATACTATATTCCATTGATACGTGGTTGCTTCACCACCTATATAGGCATTACTATCTGTTACTTTACTACGAATCACTTTACCATATTTTACTTTCCCTCCCAGACGTGCGCACCACCAGCGATCATGAGTACATGTTGTCTATTTTTCTAATATGTAATTAGTAATTCTATTATTGTTACAATTATCTTAGATTCTTTAATTTATAGTTAACTATGAACTTCTCGAAATAAAAATAAAAACCCTTATAGAATCACGGGGTACTAGGCCAGTCAGGATATTTGATCATCTAACGCTGCTTGATACGAAATTCCGTTGCTTCTCGTCACTCACATCTGGTATATGCTTCAACCAGAATGCAATTTCCTCAGTGGTCGGATGCACCTTTATATTTAAATTTAATAACTACAGTATTAACTTGGAATGGTTGAAAAATTTTTTCCATGAATTTTATTTACTCAATGCCTTTAGATTTTGATAACGTTACGTGAATTACATTATTCTAACTTCCTTCAGAAAAGACATGCGCTTGGCAATACGTAGCTATGTTCATGCTGTACTGAGCACTTTTTAATGTTACCTCATTTTCATTAATAGAATTATTAAATCTCCTGTTTGCGTCAGCCTGAAAAAGCTAGGATACAAATATTTCATCACGGAAGTTTTAGACTTGTAACTGGAAGGTCTCGACATTTAACAAATGCATATAATGGATTAACCACAGGTTAGTAGCTATGATTAGTAGTTTTTTTACATTTTGTCCTCGTATTTTTTCTGTCTTGTTCTGTTTATATAAATATATAAAGATATAGTTCTGTTTATTTACAGGGTGCGCCAACTTTTATGTCGGTATGTGAATATGAATGAATAACTTAAAAAAAAACAAACCGATTTCCATAAATGAGGTATGTTTATTTAATTTTGTCCTTTACAATTTATTTGGACTAATTTTTTAATACAGCATCAATCAAGTGGCCGCCTTTATTGGCCAAAGCAAAATGTGCCCTTTTTGCTGCGTTTTCCATAACTTTTTCGAGCATCTCGGGCGGTATCGCGATTATTTCGGCATGAATGTTTGCCTTGAGCTCGTCAATGGTCTGAGGCTTGTTGGTGTACACTTTGCTTTTCAAATAACCCCACAAAAAGAAATCCGGAGAGGTCAAATCTGGAGATCTGGGTGGCCAGTCAATGTCGCCATTTTTTGGCAACACACGTCCACGGAATTTTCGCTGCAGAAACTTGTAGTGTGGCATAGCGCACCGTCTTCTTGAAACCAGTAACCGTTCAGACCTTTTCCACACATTTGTGGGCAGACATATTGAGCCAACATCCACCGATATCGATTCCCATCGAATGTTGGTTTTGGCGGCCCAAACAGTCACTTTTTGGTCATGCAATGGTGTTTCATGTTTCTCGTGTGGATTCTCCGTTCCCAAAATGCGGCAATTTTGCTTGTTAACGGCGCCAGAGAGTGTGAACTATGGGCCTCGTCGGTCATCAAAATTTGCTTCCAAAAACCAGGTTCAATGTCGACCATTCGAGCGACTGTTGTTCCGTATTCCAAGCGACGTGGACGGTCTGTCGGCAATATTTTTTGAGTCAATTGCACTTTATACTGAAAGAAATGCAAATTATCCTTCAAAATGGGCCGCAAAGTGGTTCTACCGACGCCAAAATGCTGAGCGCGGTAACGATACGACACATGTGGGTTCTCGGCAACACTCTCTCTTACCGCTTTAACCAGTTCATTGGAACGTCTTGGGCGTTAATGAACGGCACGTGGACGATCTCCCACTGTCCCGTGCTCAACAAAATTCGACACCAAATGACGAATAGTGTTGTCAGACGGTGCTTGTTGGCCACAATATTTTCGACGATATGTACGTTGAGTTAACACAACTCAACGACTTTATCAATGTACAGCGTCGCTATTACGGCGCGTTATTTCGGTCTGAAGCGATTCATGTTCAAAATTGTAATGAATTGACGCTTCAAAAACATGTCTCCTCACGTCAATCGGATGATAAATGTCAAAGTTATTCAATGTTTACATACTAACATAAAAGATGGGTCACCCTGTATATAAAGAGAACAACACAGAAGAAATACCAGAACAAAATGTAAAAAACTACTAATCAGAGCTACTAACCTGTGGTTAATCCATTATATATATTTGATAAATATACAGGGTTGCCGATTTATCTGAAGACATTGAAATATTTCGAAAACTACGCATCGGATCAAAAAAAGTTACGAATAAAATTTGTTCACCTGAAAGGGGGTCATCCAATGATAGCAAAGTCGACCCCTCACCCCTGCCCCCTGGGGTGGGGGTTTGGGCAACTTTGAAATCGTAAATGGGAACCCCTATTTTTTAATGCAGATTCGGATTCCCCATAAAAAAATAAGTAACTTTATTTAAAACATTTGTTTTCGATTCGTGATAGATGGCGCTGTAATTGCAAGGGACCTGATCTTTGCGAGTATCTCGAGAAATTACACATCGGATCGAAAAAAGAAAAAAGACATGTTTAATTTTTCAAAAAGCTATCGCACCCAAGGGTGCAATAGGTACCAGTAATAAGATGCGCTTCTCAGCCGTTTTCGAGATATAAAATATTAAAGATTTCCGAGCGTTCATATACTCTCTGTGTTAAATCATATTCAACAAGAGCGTGTAGCGTAGTCAGCAACGCCTCCGCTTAGTAAGCGCTGGATCGCTGGATCGAATCCCGCCGCGGACTTTTGTTGTTATTATTGTTATTATTATTATTATTATTATTATTATTATTATTATTATTATTATTATTATTATTATTATTATTATTATTATTATTATTATTATTATTATTATTATTATTATTATTATTATTATTATTATTATTATTATTATTATTATTATTATTATTATTATTATTATTATTATTATTATTATTATTATTATTATTATTATTATTATTATTATTATTATTATTATTATTATTATTATTATTATTATTATTATTATTATTATTATTATTATTATTATTATTATTATTATTATTATTATTATTATTATTATTATTATTATTATTATTATTATTATTATTATTATTATTATTATTATTATTATTATTATTATTATTATTATTATTATTATTATTATTATTATTATTATTATTATTATTATTATTATTATTATTATTATTATTATTATTATTATTATTATTATTATTATTATTATTATTATTATTATTATTATTATTATTATTATTATTATTATTATTATTATTATTATTATTATTATTATTATTATTATTATTATTATTATTATTATTATTATTATTATTATTATTTTACAAGGAGTTGCGGAATCCTTTTTACGGATATCCCCCAGCCTTTCGAACTGGGGGGGTATGTGGGACTCCCAAAAAAGCAGGCCTACCCACTAAACCGCCCTCTCCTTGTTGCCCTCCCCCAGACCAGGAACTATTTCGATATTACTTCTGGCTGGGGGTTCTGTCTGTGTTCGTCCGTTCGTCTTGTTGTCTGTAACCTGTCGCGTCACGTCAGTCCGTCTGCTCAGTTAGGTGAGGCAGCCGTCTACGTTTTTTCGTCGCAGTATAGTCTCTGTATAGGTGGCAACTAGTTGCCACCATTCTGTTGAGTGGAGCATCACCTGGACAATGTTGTCCGGGGTGATGCTGCCAACAATCGTCTCCAGTTCCAGTCGGAGTCCTGTCCAGCGGTCGCACACAAAAAATGTGTGTTCCGCGTCGTCTCGTTCGTGTCCGCAGTACTTACAGTCTGGCGTCCGTACTCTGTTCATGTTGTAAAGGTCCCTTCGGAAGTAGCCGTGTCCGGTCAGGAGCTGGGTAACGTAAAAGTTCACGTCCCCAAACTTCCTTCCGATCCACGGTCTCAGGTCCTTTACAAGTCGTCTCGTCCAGTTGCCTGTACGTTCTTCTGTCCATCGGTCTTGCCAAGTCTGTATCGTCCTGTTGCGCTCCGCAATTGCCGCATCCTCCCGTCTTATGTCCGCGCTTTTCCTGTGGATCCTTTTTCGCTCGAAAGCTAGAAGGTCCACGGGGATTACGCCGGCCACCACCAAAACTGCTTGTGCAGAGACAGTTCGGTAGGAGCAGGCGATCCTCAGCGCACCCTGTCTTTGTACCGTCGTCATCGCGTGGCAGTATTTCTTTGTCTTCAGGGCATCTGCCAAGATCTCTGCGCCGTAAAGGAGGATCGAGTGGGCCGTCGCCATTAAAAGTCGTCTTTTCCCCGGTCTCGGTCCGGTCGTGTTTGCCATCAGGCGGCTTAAGGATGCTATCCTCTCGGCCGCCTTCTGAGCTGTTTTTTGTATGTGAGGCCAGAAGGTCATCTTTGTATCTAGAGTTACCCCGAGATACTTGACTTCCCCCCCGGCCGTGATTTCGTCCGTCCCGACCCACATGGGAAGTCTCGTCTGTATACGTCTTCTACTAAGGACCGTCAGTTCTGTCTTTTCTGTCGCAAGTTGTAGTCCGTGATCCGTCATCCAACGTCCCACTCGTCGCATCGTCTGGTTCAGTTTTAGCTGTGCCAGATCCGGAGACCGCTCGGTGATCACCGCCGCTACGTCGTCAGCGTAAGCGACGAGGAGTACGCCGAGCGGCATTTCCAGCCTGAGCAAGCTGTCGTACAGTCCGTTCCAAAAATCTGGTCCCAGTATGGACCCCTGTGCGACCCCGGCGGTGATTTGCCTCGTCACCGGTCCTTCAGTTGTCTCATACGTAATCTGTCTGTTTTTCAGGTAGTCTTACACCACCCGAACTAAGTAAGCCGGAACCCCGAAGTTGTTTTCAAGCGCCTCCAGGATATCGACCCACCTAGCCGAGTTGAAGGCGTTCCTGACGTCCAAGGTCGCCAGCAGAACGATTGGTCGTGCTGCGTGGCAGTGTTTGTCTAAGTCCAGAAAGGAGTCGACCACTTTTTGGATCGCTCCAATCGTCGATCGACCCTTCCTGAAGCCGAACTGCAGGTCTGAAAGGCCTCCGGTGGTCTGTATCACGTCCGTCAGTCTCGGTCTCAGTAATTGTTCGTAGAGTTTACCCGTCGTGTTAAGTAAACTCAACGGCCGGTAGGCTGACGGCGTATTGGGGTCACCCTTACCTTTGGGGATAAGAACTAGCCTCGCCGCCTTCCACCGGCCGCTGAACGTCCCCGTCGTCAAGCACGTGTTGTACAGGTCGAGAAATATCTCCGGCCTCAGGTTGACCATCAGCCGGATAATCTCCGCCGGTACTCCGTCCGGTCCCGGTGCCTTACCAGTCTTTATTGCGTTGGATGCCCTAGTGAGTTCTTCCGCTGTGAAGATGGGGGCTGCCGGTGTGTCCGTGTCGTCTGTAACGTCCGTCCGTATCAGGTGTGTAGGAAACAAGCCGTCGACGATCCGTCGTGCGGATTCGGCGTCTTTGAGTTCTGGTGGTACCCGGGCCCCTAGTTTACCGGTCACGATTTTGTAACCAGTACCCGAGGGATCCTGATCTACCTCCTCGCACAGCCTCTTCCAGCAACGCGTCTTGCTGTCTCATATCGCACTCGTCAGTGCTTTCCGTGCTGTCTTATATGTGGCTTGGAGGTTTTCCATTTCGGGTCTTCTTCCAGCCCTCGTTACTGCGCAGTTCGGCTATTTCGTCCGTCCACCAGTATTGTGGCTGCCTGTTCTGTCGATGTCGTCGTTTCGGCATTGTGCTGTTGCACAGCCGGTCCGTCAGTTTGGCCGTCTCGTCCACCAGTCTTTCCGCCCTTTGCCGGCCAGTCAGCTCAGGGGGGACTTTTGTTATCGGTGCTAGTGCTGCCACCAGCTCCTCCGAAAATGTTTGTACGTCGAGTTTGTTGAGGTTCCACCGCGGAGGGTGCTGGGTCCTCGTCCGTCTCGTTGCCGTTTGTCCTGCCACTTCGAAGACAATGTACTGGTGGTCGCTGGCCGTATAGCCGTCGAACACCCGCCATTGCCCTATCCGTGGCGATATTCCGTCCGATGTCATTGTGACGTCAGGGATGGAGTCTCCAAACCCTGGTCGTCTGTACGTCGGTATGTTTCCTGTATTGGCTACTACCAGGTCCAGCCTTGCAGCCATCTCCAGCAGTAACCGTCCACGTTTGTTCGTTGTTGTCATTCCCCACTCGATCGCTCGCGCGTTGAAGTCGCCCCCGATAATAACGTCTCCAGGCAGATCCCTGATTCCGTCCTCCAGGAGCGCTACTTTTCTCTCGAAATCCGCCGCGGTGCAGTTGCGTGTCAGGTAGACGCTGGCGTACGTGACAGCGCTGACCCTTGTCCAGACGTAATCGTCCCCGACACCGCATTTAATTATTCGAGATTGGGCAGTGCCTCTTACCCAGATATCTGTGGTCTCCGTCTCGTTCGTAATGTACGTTTGTGTCGTTCTTCTCCTGTACGGTTCGCACAGGATCAGAATGTGAGCGTCAAGTTCGTCAGCTATCTGTGGTAGTAGCATGTCTGCTGTCCTACTCCTGTTCAGGTTTCCCTGAACTATTCTGTCCGTCTTCCGGCCTGCTTCCTGCACTCTTCCAGCGCAGCTCGGAATACCGCACACCTTCCGGTTCCCGCAAGGTGCGCTACTTCCCCGTGCCCCGCCTCAGAGCACAGAGGGCAAGCCAGTCTGTTTCTACAGTCCGTCGCGTAATGTCCCGTCTCGCCGCATTTCCTGTAGCTCTTTGTCCGATCCGTGTTCGTGCAGTTCGTCTTTGTGTGTCCGTAGCCCAGGCACTTGTAGCATTTGGTCACCGTCAATCGTTGTCATAGTCGGCATCGCACCCATCCTTTCCCGATCCGGCCCCAACCCAGCAGCACCTCGGCTTCCCGCGACTCGAGGTCGCAGACCGCCATGTATTGCTCAGCCCGGTTCGGGCCAAAGATGTGGACACCAAAGTCGCCACCTCGTCCCGTCTCTCGTCTCAGCGCTCGTATCACGTCTTCCGCTGTGGTAACGCAGTCCAGGTCCATGATCTCCAGTTGCACCCTGCAGGTCACGGTTCTAACGCTGCCTGTGTCCCCGACCGCGTCCTAAAGTGCGCGCTGAAATTGTACTCGTCCGTCTGTGTCCGTCTGTATCTTGATGAGACACTGTCCGTCTTTGGTCTTCCTTAGAGCCGTCACCTGTACATGACTGCTCGTCGGGTCTACCGTCGTCCTTATCTTCCGTACGATGTCCGAGTACGTGTTGTCTTTCCCAGGTTTGACCAGTACAGCCATTCCCTTATGTTTGGGGGTCGGTCTGCGCCTTTCAGCCTGGGTCGGTACGTTCGTCTCGTCCGTCTTGTTTTTCGGTTCCGTCGTTTTTTTTTTGTTTTTTTGTTTCGGCACGGTTGTCCAGGCTTCAGCCGCCTCCGTTCTCGGGGGTCGTTTCTGCCGGGCCTCTGGTGGGGTCTTTGTTGCTTCCCGTTTCCGTTTCGTCGGTCGCGTCGCAGGTTCCGATATCTCCGTTTCTGTCTCTGTCAGGTCGTCTGCCATCACTCGTCCTTTCGAGGCTGTCCTGATTTGCATGCTTAACGCAGCGTCAGCGGCCTCAAGAATCGTCTTAATGCCAGTTTTTACCGCCATATTCATGATTTTCTGTATTGCCGCTGCCTCGGCCATTTTCGTCGCGGTCTCATGAATGAGTTGTAATAACTCTGTCAAATCGGGTTCGTTCTTATTGTCATCGTCGAATGAGGAGGTTTCAGGTTCTTCTCGATTCCTCTTTATATTTCCGATGACAGGTGGAACTGTTTTACCCTCTTCCATGGGTGGCGGTGTCGTTTCTCTCTTTCTGAATCTTAATTTCTTTTTCTTCTGATGTAGAGATCGATCTTCCGTGCCTGTTGACGAACATGACTGAAGTATACTTCTCTTTCTTAGGTTGACACTTTCGGTCACGATCGTCAAGCGATCATCGTTCGACTCTCCCCCGATATAGTCCGTCGCGAGTTCTCCGATTGTCCTGAGCTCCTCCTCGGTCGATGTTTTTTCCAACTTCTTCTTTTGCTTAGGTTTTATTTCTTTTAAAAGTTTCTCCATATTAATCCCACGAGTAGGTCGGAATGTAGGTCCGCCTAGGCAAAGCCACCTTGTCTAGGTAAGGTGTAAATACTGCAGGGTTCCACCCGGTGCCCTGCAGGGATCGTTCGCGACCGCTTTAGTTTACATCATTGCGGCCATGCAGCCGTAGGCACGATGCCTTCCACCGTAGCTTTTGATGTTGTGTGTTCTTAGTCTGCCTGCTCCCCCTGGACCTGTCCGGCAAGGTTAGACCTGCCAGGGGCAAGAGCCCTCGCCGGCCGAGCTCCAAAGTTT
This sequence comes from Cylloceria caligata, assembly GCA_963942595.1. NCBI lineage: Eukaryota > Metazoa > Arthropoda > Insecta > Hymenoptera > Ichneumonidae > Cylloceria > Cylloceria caligata. Next base: position 28,685,283 of record OZ012706.1, read on the forward strand.
ATTGCAGAAACGCAAGCCCCCCCCCCCCCCCCCCCTGCAATGCCGCCAAAAAGTGAGGCCAAAAATGTAGATGTACCGATGAGCATGCAACTCCTCGTTACCATAGAATTTGCGGTAAATTATAGCAACGTACTCGTACTTGATTTTGAGCCCTGTTGAGTGTGATGAGAGCGTCCAAAGCGAAAAGCAACGAGAAAAGTCCAAGAAAATGGTGCGCTGTTCCTCGATGTCGTAGCAAAAGTGACTGAATTTTCAATATGGCTGCGGAATATGAAATTAACGTTGAGCGCTGAAGTCAGTTGAGCGAGATAGCCAGTGAGCGAAACCGAAGTCAAGCGAGAGAGACATCCTCTCGCTCGACGTGGCGTGACAACGAGGCACATCCTCGGCTATTTTCGGCTCAACCGAACGACGTGTGCTTGAGCACAGCAACAGGTCGACGCACGGCGAATATCGATCGCCGTGCGCCAGCTGATTATCCAACATTTCCGCCCGCCATCAGCAACGGGGTTGATGATTAGTTATGGTTTTGTCAGTCGGAAGAAACAGGCAGCACAGCCAGTTTTGAGATTGGCCTGGTGAGCGTGGTCGTAGCAGTTCGAAGTGTCACTACCCTGGTGAGCCCGTCTTTGCCTGGATGCAACGCCGTGACTCGTGCAAGTGGCCACTCGCACGGTGGAAAGCGCTCATCCGTGAGCAGAACCAAAGAACCAACCTTTATGTTATTATTAGGGTGATGTCACTTTGATATGGACTGCTGCCGCTGTAGATAATGAGCGGACCATTGTCGCCAAAATTGTTGTACCTTTTGCTGCAACAATTGCCACCTTGAGAGCCGTGAGAGAGATAAATTCTCGAGCGTTGGCTCTGGGACCGTGGTAAGAGCTTCACCGATGAGAAAGTGTCGAGGCGTGAGTGCTGATGAGTCATCAGGATCATCGCTGAGTGGTTCCAGAGGTCTTGAGTTGAGTAAGGCCTCGATCTGGGCCAGCAGCGTTGCGAGTTCTTCGAACGTGAGTGCTGTATCACCCACCGTTCGCCGCAGATGAAATTTAACAGATTTTACAGCTGCTTCCCATTTTCCACCCATGTGTGGTGCTGCAGGTGGATTGAACCTCCACGCAATTTGCTGATTTGCAAGAAAAGAAGTGATGATTTGATGTTCTTGAGAGGCCTTCCTGAACATCTGACGTATTGATTTATGAGCACCAATGAAATTTGTGCCACAGTCAGAATACAGCGTGTGAGGAATACCACGCCGAGCTGAGAAACGCCTGAACACTGAGAGGAAGCCATCAGCTGAGTAGTCACTAACGACTTCGAGATGTAAAGCTGAAGTGGTGAGGCACACAAAAACACAGATCCAGCCTTTGTGTGTTTTACTTCCTCGCCCCTTCCAAGTTTTGAGTGTGAGAGGGCCGGCGTAATCAACTCCTGTGTGAGCGAATGCGCGTGTTGGAGTGACTCGTGCTAGAGGAAGCTGACCCATCAATTGTTGAGCACGAACTCCCCTTTGCCGAGCACACACGATGCAATGTAAAATGTGAGATTTTACAGGAGCTCTTCCGCCGACTATCCAATGTGTTAGCCTTATTTGGGCTAATGTGAGCTGAGTGCCTCCGTGCAGAGTCCGCACGTGAGCCTGATCAATGATGAGAGTTGAGAATCGAGAGTGACGAGGTAGAATGGCAGGATGTCTTCCTTCATATGTGAGTGCTGATTGAGTAAGGCGACCTCCTACTCTGAGTACACCCTCTTGGTCAATGAATGCTGTTAGTCGACTGAAGGGGTGAGAGGAAGGAAGAGAAGAGCCTGACTGCAATACTTGTAACTCGTGTTTGAAAAACACGGCTTATGTAGCTCGTGTCCAAAAAACATTTGCTGCAGCTATCTCTTCTGCTGTGAGAGGAGCATTTCCTGCCGTATCTAACCTCTTCCTCATTCTGGCCACTACTCTGACGCAAAACGAGGTGATACGACACAATTTTGTGAGTGAGGAACAGCGATAAATGAGTTCCCAATGGTACTCTGACGTCACAGTCGCCGCGAGCAGAGCTAACCCCGGCCGGGCTTCCATATTGTGCAAATCCTCAGAATCAGTTGAGGTTTTCGGCCAAAATTCAATCGGTTTCACAATCCACGGAGGACCCGACTACCACAACTGATGAGAGGCCAATTGAGCTGTTGAGATACTCCGTGATGCACAATCTGCAGGATTGCTTGTGCCTGCGACATGACGCCAATGAGCAGTGGGTGTGAGTTCTTGTATCTGTGATACTCGGTTTCGAACATAGTCTTTCCACCGAGCAGGATGTGCTTTGATCCAGGTGAGAGTTACCGATGAGTCCGTCCACAGGTGAGTAGATGAGACCTTGACCTTGAGCGTGGCTTGAACGTATGCAACCAATTTTGCTAGTAACAGTGCCGCTGTCAGTTCAAGCTGTGGTATGGTGAGCTTCTTGAGTGGTGCCACGCGTGTTTTTGAGCAGATAAGTGAAGTCACCTTTCCTGTGGACATTGAGTCGACAGTGATGTAGATCACTGCTGCCATAGCCAATTGAGATGCATCAGAGAAGCCATGCAATTCCACTGTTGAGTTGCTCCATGTATTGAACCAACGAGGAATTGAGAGCCTGGCCAGGCTTTTGAGATCTTCTCTGATTGCAGTTCATCGTGCTGAGACCTGAGATGGCAGTGGTTCATCCCAGCTGAGTTTGTGAAGCCAAAGCTCTTGCAAGAGTATTTTGGCTCTAATCACAACCGGTGAGACGAAACCGAGTGGATCAAAGAGTTGAGCCACCTCGGAAAGAACGAGGCGAAATTTTTGTGTGAAATTATCTTGAGCTGAGTTGAACCGGGATGAGAATGTGAACATGTCTTCACTAGGAAGTTAAGTCAGACCAAGAATTTTGGCCTCGCAGTCGTCCATTGAGATAGCTGAGCTTGAAGATGATGGTGAAATATTAGCAAGGACCGTGCGGTCCGACGAGTGCCACTTGGCGAATGGAAAACCGCCCGCCATGCACAAGTCCTTGAGCTGTTGAGCAATTTCAATAAGTTCATGAGTTGAATCCGCCCCTCCAAAGATGTCATCCACGTACCTGCCAAACATGATAGCTGGCACAGCGAGAGGAAACCGATGACCTTCATCTTTGGTGAGCTGCATGAGAGTTCTAACTGCCAAAAATGGCGCAGCCTTCGTACCGTATGTCACTGTTGTTAATTGATACGGCACAGGGTTATCTTGAGCATCAATCCACAAAATTCGCTAAAGATTCCAATCATCAGGATGAACTTTGATTTGACGATACATCTTGGTAACGTCTGTGGCAAAGATGTGTCTGTGGTGACGGATCCAGATGAGAACGTCCGAAATATTGAGCAACAAATTGGGTCCGGTGTGCATGATGTCATTGAGAGACTTTCCAGAAGATGTTGAGCTAGAACCGTTGAATACCACCCTTAACTTGGTGGAAACACTGTCCGGTCTCAATACACCGTGGTGAGGCAGATAGTAATGAATTTCATTTGTAGATGATTTCGAAGCCTTCACCATGTGACCAAGTTATTCATATTCGACCATGAAATTTGAGTAGAGCTGACCGTATTCAACATTTTTTGAGATTTTTCGAATGGTGTGCAACAAACACCGATGTGCTTTACAGTATGAAGTTCCCAGATTCGCAGCAGAAGATGTAAGAGGAAGCCGAACAATGTATCGGCCTGTGGAATCACGCTGATGTGTGTCGCGAAAATGATCCTCGCATGCCTGCTCCTCTGGCGTGAGTTGACCGACCGTGTCCTTTGGTGGCTCTTCTTGAACCTAGAATTTTGTGAGCACGTTCTGTAATTCCTGATCATCAAGTTGCACAGCAGCATGATAAACAGTGAGTGCATCAGATTGACATGAGTTAATAGGTCCAATAATGAGCCAACCACTATTGATAATTGTGCAATTGGCGAAGATGAAGAGCCCTTGATAATATTAGGTTTAATCACCTGACCATAAATATCTGCTCCAACTACAATATCGATCGGTCGTGGTGTGAGAAAGTCCGGATCTGCCAGCTTCAGCTTCACTATGTGAGGCCACGTGCGAGCTGGTGACTCAAAAGATGGCAAATGAGTTGTAACCGTGTCGAGAATGTGAGCCAAGACCGTGACTTTCTCTTTTGTGTGCATGGAGCACATTGTGAGTTGTACCGAACCACGTGTGCGAGTTGAGTGACTACCACCGATCCCTGTGATCGAAATTGATGAGTGCTTACGTGTGATATTGAGTTTACGGACGAGCTCTTCCGTAATAAACGTTAATTCTGATCCAGGATCGATGAGAAGTCTTGCCTGATGAGTTGATGCCAATGTATGGACGTGTATGAGTGCAGTTGCTAATAATGTTGAGCACTTCCTTGTGAGCTGTACCGATGAGTGGACGACTGCGTCAACACCCTATTGTGTGAACGTTGAGGGCTGCGCAGGCTGAGGGCTGGAAGAGGTTGCAGGAGGCGCTGCCGGATGCAGCATGGTGTGGTGCCGCCCTGAACATTCCTTACAACTGCGTGTGAAACGGCATGCATTAGCATTGTGCCGTCCCAAGCAGTTGTAGCACAACCGCGACTTCTCCGCCATCTTGCGCCGTGCCGCCACGGAGAGCTGACGGAACTCCGGGCACATCACAATGAAGTGCCCAGAATTCCGGCAGCAGTCGCATGGATACGCGTACGCGTTGATATTTGATGGCGGAGCGCCGCGGGCCGTGCCACCCGCGTGATGCGCCGATGCGCGTTGAGTCCCGGCCCTTGCGGGAGGAGGGCACACGGAAGACGTCCGACCGGAGCTAATCGGTTTTGGAGTGGCCTTCGCCATCTCCAGAGCCCGAATCTTCGTCTCCGCGAACTCCTCAATCCTCGCAAAGGTCGGGAACTCTGATGAGCGTTCTAACGCCGTTTCCCAGGCCTCGCGTGTGGTCTGGTCAAACTGCTGACCAAGCAGTCGTACCATCACGCAATCGAAAAGTTCCTCCTTCGTTGCCACCGAAGTGAGGACTTTGTAGGCCTCGGAGACGGTCGTTACGGTGGCTGAAGCGAACGCTCAGGAGGCTTGAGAGCGAAGAATGCGTCCAACCTCTCCTGTACCAGTAGCCGGTTGTTCTCAAAGCGGGACACCAGTGTGTCCCACGCCAAAGTAAAAGATTCGTCGGTGAGGGCGAATCCGTCGATGAGTGCGCCCGCCGAGCCCGTGACGCAGGTGCGTAGGTACACCAGCCGCTCGACGTCGGCTAACCCAGAGTTCCGGATGACCAACGACGAGAACAAATCCCGGAACGCCGGCCACCCAGAATAGGCGCCCTTAAAGGTCGGCAGCTTGATGTCCGGCAGCTTCGTCCGTGACACCGGCGCCGTGACCACTGGTGCAGCAGGCCGGACCTGACCGAGTTTCTCCCTGATCCTCCCCGCAGCCATCTTGCTATGGAGGGTGAGCTTGGCCTCGAGGGTTTGCGTATCACGCTGAAAATATTCGTGCTCCTGGTGGGCGAGCGGCCACGAAGCCTCAAGAAGCAAATGCTCCCTCCTGAATTCTCCGTGGAGCTCGTCCACCTGCTCAAGCATCGCCTTGAGGGGGGCTAGGGAGAGAGTCTCCTCCTGGTCCTCAATGGTGGTCATGATAAATTGCCTATTTTACATTACCCAAGCTCCAAAAAAGACAAAATTTTAAAAATCACAAATTTTTAAAATGCCTCGCTGCAAATAATAATTATTATAATAATAAACATCCCGTTTATTAACGAGATTTAAGCTTTAAAAAGTTTTCATATGAAAATAAATCTAAAAAGGATGAAACAACTTCTGATGTTATTCCAGTTGACTTCATATTCAAATTACAATAATTCATGTACTGCTGTAATTATAGTCGGGAGACGTCTCCTGAACAGTGCAACTGATTTTACATATTAAGAAACATGCTGGTGTCTGGACTCTAATTTAAAAGAAAAATTATATATGATATGGACGTTTCTAACGCAGAACAAGAAGTATTCCGGAAGTTATTTCATCCTTTTTAGATTCATTTTCGTATGAAATCTTTTTTAAATCTACATGTTCAGAAATCAGCTGGCGCACGGCCACGATGATCGCCGTGCATCAGCTCGTTGCTACTGATGTTGTGCTGCGCTCGACTACCGTGGGTACAGCCAAGTTCTTCGTAGACACGCTACTCAAGCGAGAGTCTATCATCTGTATCTTGCTTGACTGCGGTGTCTCTCAACGACACTTCCATAGAGCTCAGCCATCTTGAGATTTTTGGCTACTCTCGTGAAAACCGCCGAGACATCTACAACAGCATCTTCTCAGCCCGGACAATTTTCACCGCTTTTCTTCGGACCTACTCAACTCAAACATGCTCAACAGGACTCAAAATACTAGTGATGTGAACTATTTTCAATAATATACACTACGCGTACCGGTTAATAATAAGGATTTTTTCAAATTGATGCAGTTACACGTGTGTTAAGATATAAGCGATTTTGTATGTATGCTATTTTTTTATAATAACAACAAGAGTAGTATGTGTACACCTTTGCTCCATCCCACTCCTATCCCCACTTCTTCCCCCACCACGCGGCTACACCCACCACCCCACTTTTCTACCGCCGCGCTACCCACTCTGCTTAACCAGTGTCGGTAATGTGGAGATGGTAAAATGAGCTGGTGCGGGTACTCTGGTGAACAAGGAAGAGTAGAGATAAGAGCAGGATAGAGTAAAGGTGTACACATTCTAACGGTATTTTTTTATCGTTATCAAGTATTTTTATTTTTCGTGGGAAATTCGGGCTCGATCACAGGACTAATTAATATGAGACTTCGAGGTAGGTGAGAATAGGGTTTATTAACAAAAGCAAATTAAACAAAAATATCAGTGTTCGGTTTCTTGGCACCGATAACCAGTACATGCATTTGAATTCAGTAATTTCGATGATTATTTTCACAATCCTTATCTTATATCGCGTTTACATAGATGCTCTGTATACCCGGCTTGAAGATCTGCTGTTGTTTCGTACGCTGGTATTGAGCTGTACGCTCGATGCACACACACACCGTCAGATGTCTCGTACTCGCTCTTAAGACTGATATCTCACTCGTTCCTATGTCCCTCTCTGTCTATCACCCGGGTCGCTTCTTTGCTTTTCTCTTTAAATCGACTTGCTTACACTTGTCTAGCTTATTCTACTGGTTTAAAAGCTACGCTCTTTAATTCTAACTTCTGAACCACTATTCACCTAATTCTATTGAATCTTTTCTATATCCTTAATCCTATCCGCCTAATTATATTCACTCAATTTGTTTAGTTAAACCTATCCACTTAAATCTATCTTAATCTAGATCAGTGTAAGTGTTTCACTAATTATTTCCTGTATTATTTAAATACCTTGCCTGACTCTAATTCCTCACTCAAAATAAAACTCGCATTCCAATGTAAATAATAATTTTGGTTTGATTTGGATCTCAAAACTCTAGACTGCAATGCACGTATTATCTCTTTCTTTTTTAGAATCCTCTCACCGAAAGACTAGGAAGTTCAGAGAGCTATTCTCCCCCCGCACAGGCTCTTTTATACCCTGCCGCGCGGTCGGATACCCTTCTCCCTCATTATTGCGGCAATTTTTTAATTTACCGAGATTTCCTCATTTCTCGGTTTGCCGTTACCGCGCTACCCGTGTTCCCCTCGCCACCAAGCGAGGCCAGCTGGTCGCTGACCTGCTGTTTACGGCAGCGAGGGAATTCCGGAGGTGTGAGGTAGGTAGTTTTTCTGTCACAGGTCCGGGTTCGGTGGCCTAATGCCCGCAATGCTTGGTGCTTCTGAACTAATACCGTGGGCTTTTATAGCCGTTCGAAATAAAAAAATATGCTTGTATGAAATAATCTAGTATGCTTGTAACTCTGTTACAACATACTTAAGAAAAGGAATAAAATGAGGTGCTTACCTCTGTTGTTATTGGCGTCTACCTTCCTTCGACAGCGATTTTAAACTCCTATCTCTCACTATCTCACTCATGGAAACACACACACACACACACACGCGCGCGCGTGGACACTTTCATAACCGAGCATCGTCTGCTTCAGGAAGCTCGGGGTCCTCGAAGCCTTCGTCCACGTCGCCGCCATCGTACCCGATGTCTATTTCGACGCCGAGGACTCCGAACACCCGCCAGCGTCGTAACAAGGATACATTGTGAAAAATACGTTTTTGACTGCGCGATCACGAAGTTAAAGACACACTGAATGCTCAGGATGTTGCTGGGTAGTATCACAGGGTTTGAAGATAACAAACCCCCTCTCTGAATCATAACTAGGTATCCAGCTCTCTCATGTAACTTTATAGAGAATTTACTGGGAATAAGTCATATCTTTAACACACTCACATTTCTCACTCCGTGGCATGCTCCGCAGCACTGGCTGTGTCATGCTCACTCTCGAGCGCACATAACACACAATTAATATAATTGTGTGCTGGTCCTCATGTAGTAAAAGACAGTACAATTAGCATAATTGTGTGCTGGTCTCTCAAACCACATTCAATTCAATTTATTTATTTATATATAATACATTTTTTAATTCTCTGATTTTTTGGTGAATTTATTTTTATATCATTTTTGTTTTTCTAAATTTAATCTATTTTTGTAATTGAAGTGTGGAAGGTGCAAATAAACCACTTTCTATACTAAACATCCTGCAGTCTGATTTTATTTTTCCCTGTCGTGAGCTTCATAACTTTCAATACATTCACAGATTCGCTCAACTACATCTGGACGGATTCTCAAACAGATACCGTGCCGCGAGAGACCTCGATTATAATTTATATATAATTATAAAATAAAAGACACAGTAAGACGATGCATTTGTTTTTAATTAATCAATATTTTATTTAAATCACTTTACACACATTTACCGTCGTACGCAACATCCCTGCAAAGTCGGGAGGTAAAAGCATTGTAATATTCACGTACTATTTTATCGTTTGTCATTACATTATCGCTAAAGAGATTATTATATCGTGACATGGTGAATCCGCACGTCAGAAGATGCAGGAATACGATAAAAAAATGTCCATACACATCCGATTTATTACTCTGTAGCTGCTTAAGACCGTACCGATAGAACTCGCAGTTTCTTCGTAGCCGTACGAGATGTTGCGGTATAATCGGTGGTAGCCCGTAGCTATCAAAGTACATTCCTTTTCCAGGTCCGTCGTGGTCATCCGTGTTAACTACGAGTCCGGCCGGTACTGACCATTTTATCAGCTGGGTATACTCCAACGGTTGAAAGTGGGAGGTACTGCAGACTCTCGTGGATTTGTTTAGTGTTCATGCTGAACACATAGTCAATGATTAAATGATGACATATACGCTTCGATAGACGTATATATGCAAAATTTATTTCACAGCATCGTCAATCGTGTCACGACTACATGGTGAAGAATTCTTCTCTTTCTTATTCTCTTCCTCTTCGTGTGCCAACCAAACATCTATATATGATTTTCCTTTAAACGGGTGCTCGCAGAGCCAATTTTTTATTTGGAAAGCCTGGCACATCTACAATGCGAAGACGCTGTATCATTTATCATAGCGTGTCTGAAGCATTTTCGCAAACATTTCGGCATAAATGTGTACGAGGGAGCGCCCCCCTTATCCTCCAGGTTGGAAATTTCACGACTCGCGATATCGCAAAGAAGTATAGCCTTCTCGTGACCGCGTGTATAGATACGTCTTGATTGTCGTGAAATTTCACGCAAGTTTACATATGTTTGTTTACAGCTCACATCGTCCTCGTACCATTCAAGACCGTGAAAATATTTCGAGAGAAAATTATTCTGGCTTCTCGAAGGCTGTGGTAATTCGGCAAAGTGACACCGTGGTGCAATGATCCGATGAGCAGAGTACGGTCTATCCACTGCTACCACGGCAATTTCTTTCGGAATAAATTCCGAGTCTTTACCACGCATTTCCTGTATATCCACGACGATATCCATTTTCACATCTAATCTGTACAGATGCTCAAGTTTGACTGATTAGTTACTCACAAAGACGGTTCTACGTCTCTTAACACAAAACAATTATATTCCGATATCAGCACATTTTTCGCTTATCCGGTAAAATCCATCATTACCTGCCGAGAGGCATCGATTTCAAGGACATTATCATATTCTGCGTAGACTACACAATTTACCGTTAAAGCAATCGCATCCTCAAATCTTAATTCTATTCTCACACTACCGTGCTTTATTGAATTCCAATGTGAATTGCTGTTCGCCGAAAGATCGGGTGTCAAATCAAAAGCAAACAGACAGTATCCATCGCGATAATTATCGCGATCGATCAAATTACCATCGTTCAAGAAATGTATTCCAGTTTCCGAAAATAACGGTTGAAAATCATGCACATACACATGATTTTTCGTGAAATCAGGTTGTAACGGTTTCGAAGGTATTTGAGCACCAGCTACATACAGCGAGAGATAATTTATCTTGTAATTTTGGAAATTGAATGGATTCATACTGAAGTCGCCGTTAAACGCTTTGTTATCGACAAAACCGATAATTATACACTTCGGCAATTGACCTAATACGATATTATTGATAGTCTCTCCATGAACACCGGAGTGTATTGAAACGGCCTTTACCTCGACTTTCGGAAGAGGATATTGAGCCGTAGATTGTGCCAAAGTCCTAGCATGCGAGAGCAGCACACCAAGAACTTTTTTTATTCTATGAACGAAAAGCGAGCGATGCCTCGAGAATTTTTAAGCAGCATTGACCATTTTTTGTATCGCCTACAAGACAAAATTAATTTCTAGACTGCACCAGCCGTAGACTCATCACGACATCGTTTAATAGGAACCGCTCCTGATTGAATATATCGCGATGCAGATGGCCGAGAAGTCTACAGTTTTTCCGACATTTAAAAATTGTTTTCTCTTTACAAGACCCGCATTTCCCAATGTAATATCATCCATTTTTCCAGGGGTATCATCGTACCAGAGAACGCTCGTGAGATGCGAATTTTTGGCAGCTGGACCGTAATTCAAAAGTGTTTCTATGAACGCTCGATAAGCGTAGGCATTATTTGGAGGTGAAACTAGTTTTTGATTCAGGTATATATCCACCTGATCAAACATAGAATGCAAGAGATTGTTTACAGGGCCAGTACTTACTTTCGGCGCTGCTCCCGCGGCAATTTCCGTAGAAGAAACTTACGTATGTCATAGATCATCGAAAACTAAAAGACACGTATTTTGTTTATCGGCGGAAAAGCATTTTTAAGGGGTGAAATCACCCTAAAAAGTTAGGGATGTCGAGGGGTGATTATGCAGTTCCACCCAGAAGGCGTCAACTGATTTTAATGAAACAAAAACCACAATACTCCTCATTGAGGACAATAAAAATTCCACGTGAAGTTGAAGAAAAAAATTCCTTTGCAGGGGTGAAACTGCATAATTACCCTTAACTTTGGAGGGCGATTTCACCCCTTAGAAATGATTTTCCGCCCGTAAAAAAAAATACGTGTCTTTTAGTTTTCGATGCTCCACAACATACGTGAGTTTCATCAAAATCGGAGGGGGGACACAAAACTATGCTTCCAGACCAAGCATAGTAAGTGCGAGATCGATATTCTCATCGCCATGTCCAGGAATAACAAATTCAATAGGCGAATCATCTGTTAGCGAAGAAATTGGCTGATAACACACCCAATTGGAGCCTTCAATAGTAGTTTGCGTCGGTGGGAGTGAAAATAATTCAAGTTCCGATTTAAGACACTCGAACGAGTGCGCATGCAGAAAAGCCATCTTTTTTTCAGCTATCCAAAAATATCTACAACCGTTTGTTGACGAGTCTTTTTCTTCTTATTGTTCTTTTTTGTTACACTTTTCTTTTTACGGGATATACGTCGTGGTTTACGTTCGTTCGATAAATGAGGACTTCGCGGAATTTTACGCTTTTTATAACCAGACCCCCGCATGGAAGTATACATTTTTTCAAAGGCTTTGCGTTTTAGATTACTGTCTGATTCTCGCGCTCTACCGCGAGTAGCATCTTTCACAGCTATATTCCTATCGAGGATATCACCGGCTACGTTTACACCAGCTCGCAATGCCTCTTTTCCAACTGCTTTAGCACCCTTCTTTAAAAGTGGTAACTCTCGACGAAACAGACCCCCGAGAAAGCTGCCGATACTGTGTCCTCGTTGATAAGGCTTTCCGATATAAACATGGCTAATACCACCGTACCCTCGACGGCCCCATCCGTGCTGCATACTGTCAATATCATCCATAGCAGCGTAATCAATCGTAGGACCTTTTGAAATGCAGTTTCGGAGTCAAGGTTCCCTGTTCGAATGGTATAGGATTTCCAAACTCGTCTCTTATATCGATCTTCATAGTGTGTAAATTGTTGCGCAAGAGAGGTATATATCGTGGCGCCGGGAACGATTTAATTTTTATCGAATCATACTGACAGTTGTCAGCATCAATGGGAACAACTCGTAAGAGGGGTCCTTGTACATCGCCTGTAATATAGCTCTCGCAGATATCAGTGTATAGAAGCATGCTGCCTGCTATAGCACCAATGAGAGATGCAAGCCTCGACCCTGTGTATTCACAATGCGGTTCTATCATTACAGACTTACAGGCTTCTTTCGAGAATTCTAGTAGCCTTGCGATAGCGGGCGATACGTAAAAGTCGTGGTATCGTAGATGGTCGCATACGCACGCCATTTCAACCTGCTCGCTCGGAAGCGATTTAAAGTGCAGATGACCAGCAACGTGAGGTAACTTATTTATACTCTCCAAAAGAGCGTCTATAGAGCGATATATACGAGATGGAACTTGGTATCTATCTACGCGTCGTCATGTTGAAAGATTTGAACCCGATAAATCATAATCACTGTCCTCAGAAGATACGAGATTTCCGACAGTAGGAACATGTGAAAGAGTCATCAGATAAGCAATTTGCACAAGAGAAACAGACCATTCTCCGTGCAAACGTATCTGACATGGTAGTTTTGTAATAAATCTTTGGAGCTCATATTTATCAGGGACGGTGATTCCTAGCGCTCTTCCTCTTTATCCTTTTCTTCTCTTTCGTCTTTTCCGGTGACGGAGGCACTCGTACTTGCGATAATTCTGCCTCGTAGAAAACATCGTCGATAGTCTCGTCATTCCGATCGTGTAAAATATACACGAATGGTTCACGATTTACTGATATTCGTTGAATCTTGAATAACTTGTTACTCCAACCACTCTCATATCCTTTTTTGAACGCTGCTTTAGCTGTACTGATACGTACCAAGTCACCGACACTGTATGTAGGCTTTTTAGCTTTTATCGCGCTTACGCTCGTAACGCCATGCAAAATTTTTTCGGGCTATAGAGGCATTTTCTAAAGTCACCTAATTCGGAGGAATACGCGTTCTGCTGTGTCTAGTGTGATTATAAGCATATAAAAAATTTTGTGAAACATCAATGTAACGCGTATTTTGCGTGTATGTAAAGTAACGCCACATTCGTTCTTTTATTGTGCGATTAAAGCGTTCGGCTATCGAGGCTTTTATATCGGGGTTACGAGCAGCGCGAAAATCGGTATTCTTTTTCTTGAGAATTTGCTAAAATGAAGTGCCGATGAATTCTTTGCCTCGATCCGTTTGCAATTGTTGCGGGCGACGATTGTTATTGCGCGCGAGTATGCGCGTGAGACCGCGGGCCACGTTTGCGCTCGTTTTGTCACGCAAAGCCTCGACCGACGCGTATTTGCTCAATACGTCGATAACAACTAGCAGATATACGTACCCATCGTTGTACGTAGCTATCGAGTGAAGATCAGTTAAATCAGCCTCCCTTATATCGTCTATATGACTCACGGTGTACGTACGACGGGGAAATCGTCGTCGCACGAGACGATGCATGTTATATGAATCCTGTGTCTCGAGCCATGGTAAAACATTTTTTTGCGCTACTCTCCGATCCACCTGGGCCAAATTTTTTGCTCGAGAATAGGATGCAGGATGAGCGGTGCCATAATAGTTTTTTTAAAGAATTTTCATAACTTTAACGATGACCAGTTAACTGGATTCTTTTTCTTTTTCTTTTCTAACTGTGTGGGGGATTGATATATACTGGGGTGTCGTTGGCTCTCTACTTGTGCGATGTTTTGCAATTGTTCGTCCTCTTTTTTCCCCTCCTCTACCCACTCAATGATGTCGTTATCCGCTGTCAGCATCAAATCTCTCTTTGAGTGCGGGGACTCGGCCTCGTTGTTGCTACTAATGCTGCTGCCGCTACTATCACTATCGCGTGGTAAAATGAAACGCCGCTGCGGTGTCGAGGATTATGTAGGTGTATCTTCGACTTTCCGCTTTGTGCGGCTGTTCGTATACCCGATTGCGCGATCTTTCTCTTTCTTATGGGACTTTTTTTCCTGTCCCACTTGGGCTCATGTGGTCGCGTATATGCGACTCAGAACGTCTGCATTAGTATTCCCTTTTCCGGCTTTCTGCATTTTTCCGGACCCATATCCCGATATTACATTCTTCCCTTGCGATCCTAGGTCGTTCGATCCGACCTTAAAGGGTGCGCGATGCTGCACCTCATGCGTGCGCTGTCGCTTGTTCCCTCGTAGATGGAATACACCCTTGTATTCGCACAATATTCCTGCGTGATCTGCTTGCTTGTCACTGCTGGGGGGCAACAAGTCGGGCTTCCGTTGTTGCTGCGCAAAGCGTTTGGCCTTCTTCCCCGTGCTCTCTAAGCTTACGCGCACTGTCTTGACCTGCCGGTTACGTACGGCATTCGCTATCTCCGACGGCTCGAGTGTTGCCGTCGGCTGTTGCACTTTCCCGTCGTGTTTAGAAACATCTAAACTCATTCTATTGGTTTTTGACAGTGTGACACGGAATCTCGTTACTTTGCCTCGGCTGATTCCGCTCCTTATAGGTAGTCCGACAAATTTATTCACCTTGGCGGCATCCATGTTAGACCCGTTTCCGGAAGGAAGATTTTTTTTGTAAGTAGGCCTATGTACTTGCATGTGGCGGCAGTTCTACTGCGTGGTGACGAATATATCCTCGTCGCGCCGTCCCGTAGCGGCATTCAGTGCCCATACAACTTGAGCATCTCGCCATGCAGGATATCCGCTTCATGCTGCTTGATAAAGTCCATGCCAAGTAGTCCGTTGACCTTTCACGACACATTGTTTGGAACGATGTAGAAACAATGCTTTACATTTAAAGCCGGTGTCTCGAGCACAATTTTAGCTATCGCGAGGGGGGTGAATTTTTCGCCCGCCACCCCCTGCAGCTCTCTGGTGCAGTCGTTCACCATGGTCTCTGGTTTGAGACAGCCTCCTTCAATTATGCTGGACTGCGCTCCGGTGTCCGCCTTGAGGGTGAGTACCCCGGACGTGGCCAACGGTGCATCGATATCGAAGTCGCTGGCGGTGGCACTCGACGCCGGCAGCGTTACTTGTAGGAGCTGCAGCGTTGTTTTTTTGTGCTTGCACGCAGGTCTCCGCTGGACAGTTAGCGTATTCAGTTGCAGTGCCCCCAGCGTGTTAACGCCTGCAGTGGCTGGATCTGGCCCCACGGTTACCGTATTTCTTGCATCTTTGTAGCCTGCATTTCTTGGCTGTTGGAGAGGTTGCGTCTGCTCGCTTTTATTCTGCGACAATCTCTTCCGGCAGCCCTTTCACATGAGGCCTTTCTTCTAGTAGTAATTGCAGGTTATTTCCACGTTGTGGATTGACTTGTTTTCATTGGGTACTGGTAGGCTTACTCGTCCCGTATCCCGGGTACAGTCTCGAGCCATGTGTCCAGCTTTTCCGCAGGTGAAACAATTTTCTCCCTGCGGGGATGGTGCGCCTAGGGACCTTCTGGGGTGGCTTCGTGCTACCTACCCCTCCCTTTGGCTGCACCATGTTGGTTATCTCTATGGCCCCTGCTACAGAGTCATGCAGCGATTGGTAATTGCTCGCACGCACCAGCACTTGCACCTAGCCGTGCAGGCCGTATCCGAAGTTGGCCTGTGCGCTTCGTCGGGTGACACTCTCGACGGTGATCTTCTGATCGTCTATTTTCAATGGTTCGCAGAGTATTTCGGCGAAGTCTACCGTAATTCTCTCCGTTCTTGCCACGTAGGTGGCGATGTCCTCGTTCTGTCCCTGCTAGAGAGAGGTGAACTCCATTTGCAACGCGGCCAGGGACTTCCGTTGTCCGTACAACGCTTCCCACTCGCTCCTGAGTTGCGCCATGGTATTGATGGTTTTGTGCTGCAGTTGTCTTGCTGCCGCACCTTCTAATTTGCTCATGACAATTAATTCAAGCAGGGTGTCATTCTCCTCCTCGGCTACCCTGCGAAAAATCATCTCGCAGGACTTTAAAAAGAGCGGCAATGCCTTTGCGTCTTTGCCGTCGAACGTTTTCACCATTTTTATTCCGAGGCTGAGCATATTCGAATCCTCTGCGTCTCCTCGAACCACGTGCGTCTCGAGGGCTGTACGGGGGGCGGATGGTCTTCCATCACTGCTCCTCCTAAGTGTCGTTGGAGCTCAGCTATTTGCTCTCTTAAGGAGCGGATAAGCTCGTATTCGTCCGCACCTACCTCGTTTAACGTATCCGCCAAGTTTCGTCTTGCCGACGGCTTTTCAGCCTTCCGGAGTTCGCGATCGAGTTCGCGTTGACCTCGCTCATGCTCGCGCTGCAGCCTTTCGTACTGCGGTCGAGCTCTTACCAAGTCACGGTGGCTCCGGTCGATCGCCTCTAACCATCTCGTACTCTTGAAGGCAACGACCGTGCTGTCGTACCGGTAGTTGTCGGGAAACCTACGGGATCTATCGTTTGCATGTTTCGAAATTCCCGCTGGTCCATGTCGTCATCTAGACGTTCGGGCGTTCGTCCGCCAGTAGCCATATTGAACACGTCGTCGCTACCTATACTACTGTTATCGCGAAACGCCGCGCCCCTGAGTGGGTTTACGCCGAAATCAGCGTCCAGTCGGCCTACGATGGCCTCTTGCCTGTCATCGGGAATTCGACCCGGCGGCGAAAGCTCTGATAACACCCTTCGCACTTCATACATGATGTCCCCTACGACAGCAGCTAATCCGGCTGTGGAGTCTACCCCTTTGCTGGGCATCGTAGTTTCTAACGAATTGACTCTACGTTTCGGTTTCGCTCCCTTAAATGTTGCTAATTTCGCGGTGAACAATACTCTAAATATACCCACGAAATCTCGAAAGAAATATCTCTTGTGGAATACATATATATTGAAATTTTTCAAATATCTGTCCTAACTGGCTTTGGTTTATTTCGGCAATATGTATTGGTATAATGTAACAGCCACTTACAGAAGGATGATCCGGTAGATGGTCCTCTCCATGGCGATGTTCTCGGGTGCTGTCAACTTGGTGTCCTGCAGCTCCTTTCTGTTGATGGTCCTTGACATCCATCCTGACGCTGTTGGCCCGTTTCTTCGCTGGTTCCTGGGCTCGTCCTTAGCGCGTCGCCAATGGATGCACGACGGCTTTTTCTCAAGTAGCTGCTTCGAGTACTTGGTTGCACACTTTGTGCGTCTTTTCCGCGACTTGACGTAACACCGTCAATCGGGATTTTAAACGGTTGACCGATATGTCACACCGCACCGACGTACACTTCGCGCTTTTGCGTTCGCTTAGTCGGGTTTTCACGAACTGCACTGGCATCCTTTGCATGAGTTGTAGTCATCACTTCAGAGTCACTCCTAATTACTTTGTCCAAAACACTTTTTGTCCAAATAAATCACGTATCACTTAATTTCGGCAGATCCCACCGCTGTCACCAAATGTTATGCCGGTACTGGGTAATTGGATTATTCGGTATTCGGTATTATATTGAAAAGTTATTATTTACGGGATCGTTTGCCGATATGGAGGTGGATCTCAAGTTATCGATAAAAACGTAAATTTATATAAATGGAAGTATTTATTATAGGCCACGGTAACTTTCCGTTGTCTATCTAAAGGTCAATAAAGGAATGTACAATAATTCGTTTGTTTCAAGTATTTGACGAGAAACCAACCGTTCTCTGTTGAGTCTAATTTAATTCTGATTTTAGTGCAGCAGTTGCTAACTGCGTTTGCGAAAATCCCTTAGTTGGCAGCTTTTGCTTTAGCCTATCGTGGATCGCCTAGCGAGTCGCCTCATGCTGCGTCGGCGTCTACCTTGCATCCTGTCTTGTACGAGTTCTATCTTTTAGAATTCTATGTGTAGCTGTGTCAGCTAAGGAATATTCCTGATAATACGTGAAATGGAATATTCTGCGACACAACATCTTTGGCAAAGTGAGATCGACCGATGAGTCTCTCCCGTTTTCTAGCTTGCATTGCATCGTTAACAAGATCAACGATATAGGAATTTAAAATTCTTCTGCCGTCTATGGAAACAACACCGTTACGATCCCATGTCATTTTTTTACCGACTGCACTGCAATGCAAATTGCGAAGCAACTTGCTTTAGATTGAAATTCTTTTGGTACGCTATCGATAATAAGTGTATCATTGAGTCGAGATTTAACTTTGTTCATTAAAACGTCGTCGATTTTATTCTGGCGGCTACCGAGTATTGCTATTTTTCGTTTTCACGAAATATTGGGTACTGTATTATCGTTCACGATCAAGTGAAGACAACACTGTAGAACCTGTTGGTACGCTGTCCATTTCTTTTTCTCTCTCGCTCTTGTACGAGTGAGAGTTTAGAATTTCACTCAGCTCAGAGTCGAGGCGTGATAATGGTGTACCGGTAGTCTATACGGAGGGTTATGGGTCTGTAGTAGTAGTAGTAGCAGTAGTAGCAGTAGTGGCGAGACCCGCGAGCCGATGTATGTTATCATGAGGAATAAGCACCACCTTTCTGGCATATTCCATGGCTCGTGTAGACCAAGACAGGCACACGAAGCAACTTGATAAATCCGCCGCAGTACTCGACGATGATCTTCCTCTTATCACTCCAATTTTCCCTTTTGGCAGCAAATCATCAAGGAATTGTCGCGTGCCTCCGAAAATAATTCTTTTGTACGTTGCTCAGACTCACGTTTCCCTGTAAAACGCTTAGAGCACACTCGAATATACACCGTACAAGCGCTACATCTGCTTTGCGCAAAATTGCACGTCATTGCTCCTGCTTCAGATATCACAGCGCTTGCAATATAATTATTTGTATTTTATCGAGAAATCCGTGCAACGCTATAACAAGCGCATTACTGGTACATCACGCGTTGCATCGCGAACCTTTATTGCTTTTTGAGGGAAAATTAAACGAAGCCACCATCGGGGACTCGTACCCACTGCCCAATATATTCAGATATTGGACCAGTTAGGACGAGCCCGATATTAAACGACCTTGGACCTCGGCTCTGGATTTCACGAAATCCCGATGGCACAGCAAGATAAAGAAAAGACAGCATTTGCTACTCCACAGGGTCATTTTGGTTATAACCGCATGCCATTTGGACTCAAGAAGGTGCCACCGACTTTCCAGCGGCTAATGAACTATGCGCTGGCAGGACCACAGGGCATCAAATGCTATGTGTACCTAGACGACATGGTAGTCTACAGGAAAGCCTTCAAGGAGCACAACGACAGGCTGCAAGAGATACTGCAGCGGCTAAGAAAAGCCGAATTGGCAGTTTGACCGAGCAAGTGCCGGTTCCTTCGAAACGCATCTCGGCCATCATCTACGAGAAGGGTGTGCGTGCTGATTCTAAGAAAATGGAAGCGGTAAAGGAATGCCCGGCGCCAAGAGACGTAAAGGGGGTATAATCTTTCCTTGGACTAGCTGGGTATTACCGGAAATTCATACAAGATTCTTCGAAAACCACCAAGTTACTCAAGGAATTAACCCAGAAAGGGGTTCAATTCGAGTTGACTGCAGTAAGGGATGCCGCCTTCGAAGAACTGAAGACGGTACTTACCACGGCACTGATATTGCAATATCCAGACTTCGAGAAGCCGTTCGTTGTAATAACAGACGCCTCAGACAGAACGCTCGGCGCAATCATTTCGCAAGGCAAGATCGGGGACGATTTGCCCATATGCTACGCGAGCCGCACCATGTCAAAGGCCGAGCTGAGTTATACGGCCACGGAAAAAGAGCTACTCGGGACAGTTTGGGCCCTTGCTAAGTACCGACCATATATTTATGGTACTCATTTCACGGCCGTGACAGACCACCAACCACTCACCAGGTTGTTCGAGATTGATGCGTTGGAAAGTAAAATTGGCGGAACATGAGTTCGATATCGAATATAAGGCAAGAAAGCGCAACGCAAATGCCGATGCGCTGAACCAAATATTCATCACTACTAGGGTCCGGGAGAGAGAGCCAAGATCTAAGTCTGTGGGTCTGAAGAGGACAGCACGATGGGGCAAGTCGGCACATGGAATGACCGCACGAAGCGGAGTGCCGAAGATAACCCTTACAGTTGTGGTAGCTCTTTGGAGCAAGAGGTCGAGCTCGACCACGAGACAGAAAGAGGCAACATGCGTCAGGGTATGGACAGCCGCAAAAAGCGAAGAACCGAGAATACCGCGAGCCAGCTTAGCAACGCGGCAGAGAGAGAGGCAGCGCCTGCCAATGCTTCGGAAAAGGACAGAGACATTCGCAGCGTCCATGCAGGCTGCTCTACTGATCCCCACAGCCCCGCAGCGAAGTCGTGCGGTTGCGGAAGGGGCAGACTATGCACGGGAGCAGCGCAAGGCACTGGTAAGACTGCGAGCATCACTGAAAAGGACAGAGTGATCGCAGCACAGCATGGCCGACCCGCGAGGCGAGGTAGGCCACGAAAAGTAAACGTTGCAAGGCCTCCCGAGAAAGAGAGCGACATCGGCGCAGCTACCGGTGGACACACCGAGTGAAGAGACTACAACAGAGCACCGCACAGGCCTGCTGAGGAAGCGAGAAACGGCGGGGGCCGTAGCCCGCAATCCTCCAGCAGCGCGGACGAGGACAGCGCTACGAAAGAGCATAGCAACTGCCGCAGTGGCATAGCCAGTCCCTCCACCGATGACCGCCTGAATATAATAAAAGAATACCACGACACCCCCATAGGAGGGCATCAGGGTATACAGCGAACATTACATCGGATCCGGATGAAATACGACTGGCCCGGCATAAGAAGGGAGGAATACATTTCGTCTTGCGAGTCCTGTCAAAAAAACAAAATCAGGAAAAACGAACGAGTGCCGATGGTGGTAACGGACAAACCATCAAGGTCATTCTAAAAAGTAGCGGTCGATATCGTAGGACCGTTACCTGCAAGCGCTTCTGGAGAAAAATACATACTTACGATCCAGGACGCACTTATAAAATACAGCGCGGCGATACCACTGCCGAACCAAGAAGCTTCGACAGTCGCTAGGGCACTAGTCGAAGAATTGATTAGCCGGTACGGAACGCCGGAAACAATATTGTCAGACCAGGGCACGAACTTCCTCAGCTCGACCTTATTTTTTTATTCGCGGAAAAACATTTCTAAGGGGTGAAATCGCCCTTCTAAGTTAGGCATGTGGAGGGGTGATTATGCAGTTGTACCCAGAAGGCGTCAACCGATTTTAATGAAACAAAAACCAAAATACTCCTCATTGAAGACAATAAAAATTCGACGTGAAGTTGAAGAAAAAAATTCATTTGCAGGGGTGAAACTGCATAGTCACCCCTAACTTGGAAGGGCGATTTCGCCCCTTAGAAATGTTTTTCCGCTGATAAAAAAAATACGTGTTTTTTAGTTTTCGATGCTCTACAACATACGTGAGTTTCATCAAAATCAGAGGGGGACACCAAACTGTTCTTCCTTGTTAGGAGACCTAATTTTATCAACAGAAAAAATGAGGGGCATTCAGAGGTGAAAATACATGATAAATATACCTATGGAAAAAATATATTCAACGAAAATTGAACAGAAATTGCACATTAATTAAGCAATCCAGAGGGGACAGAATACTGTGACCATGCTTGAAAATCACCTAAAAAAATGTATAGAATATTAATGCTGACACAGGATAGGGTTCAGCGCAGAGTGTAAAAAGAATATAGAGAGTAAATTAAAGTAATGAATGATTAATCTTAAGCGACAATGTTATTGACCAAATTTCTATGATGGAATATTTTTGGCAGTTCGCAACCCGGTTAGAGTCAGCGCCGCCTGGATCCCTGTGTTATCGATTTCAGAATGATCTCTAACAATCGAATCTTTAATTATTTGTCAGCTCTAATTGCCTCACTCATTCATTAAGAATTAATGAGGCAACCAGACCTGACGATTTTAAAATTCTAAGGAAATCGTGAAAAAATACTGCCACAGCCAGGGTTCGAACCGGGAACTACAGAATTCTAGCCTGGTACGTTACCAATTACGCCACCGCGGCTCTAGCAACATCAATTCACGATTTCTATTTTTAATGTCAAGTGTTAAACTTTATTCAAATTAATTAATTAATCAATATGCGGTAATATGTTTCTTTGGAGTGATAAATCTTAAGCGACAATGTTATTGACCAAATTTCTATGATGGAATATTTTTGGCAGTTCGCAACCCGGTTAGAGTCAGCGCCGCCTGGATCCCTGTGTTAGGCAATTAAAGCTGACAAATAATTAAAGATTCGATTGTTAGAGATCTTTCTGAGATCGATAACACAGGGATCCAGGCGGCGCTGACTCTAACCGGGTTGCGAACTGCCAAAAATATTCCATCATAGAAATTTGGTCCATAACATTGTCGCTTAAGATTTATTATTCTAAAAAATCATATGACCGCATATTGATTAATTAATTAATCTGAATAAAGTTAAAGTAATGAAGCCTCTAAGAGAATACTTAATTTTGGAAAAAATAAGTCAATGTGCACACACGATTCAGTTTATATACTCATGTTAATTGGTAATATGATTTCCGCAAATGACAGTGAAATATGCCAAAATATTTCCATATTTCAAGACAATATTAGTATTTATGAAAAAATATAATATTACACTGGTTACCGATGCGATAACATACGAAGCCTCAGAATGAGGAAGAAGGTACGCGTAAACAATCTAGTCCCAAAGCTGAATAGAAAGAAAATCATGGGCTTAGAATTACAATAATCATTTTGAGCGCCACTTTGGAAAACAGCAACATACGCTGGGTGGACAGGCGAGAACTTAGATGAAAGTCTAAACGCGATAAGTATCGCAGTCGAGGCATTTCTTAGCGACGTACGAGAATTAAAGCGTTTGGTGACAGAGATAGCGAACGGTAATGCAGGAGCAATAACCCTGCCACCGAGAACGCTTACACGTCACCTCGCCATTGCACTGCCACACCTGCCGCCCGGCAACGGTTTCTTCGTCGCAGTAGAGCATAGCCAAGCGTCAGCAATATGCGACTGGCTAACCTAAAGGCCTACAACGAAGGTGACGCAATTGTACTCGTATTCGACTTACCGTTGATCAGGCAGCAACAGTACAGTATACAAAAAGTATATCCTATACCACGCGAGCAAGTAACGGCGGGTACTAGTACGTGGACACGACTGGGAGTCCCGTAGTCATTGACAAGAGAATCGTAAGTACCTGAGGATGACAACCGATGACTTTAAAAATTGCAATGTACTGAGCAAATCTTACATTTGCCCGCCGACACACACTACAATTTCGGTTACAAACGACGCACCCTGCGAAGTCCTAATATACGCGAAAATGGACACAAATAACGGCGAAAACTGGTGTTGGTAGGCGTATGTTCAGTAACCGCTTGAGTTTCCAGCGTCAAAACCATCGGGCAAACTTCGCAGGTCACCCGGGAAAATTACCTTCCATCATTTACACTAAAACTAACGGAGATGGAGGCTCACGCGCGCCCAAGACAGACCGAGAGGATCATTTCACTACCGAGCGTGCTGCGAGACCCAGAAGAGTTTTGAAAGCTCGGAGCTCGAGCAGACCAAATTTTGGAAATCCTCGATACCACCGGAGGCGGGATACCACAACCTAAGCCTCTACTCGCTGGGTGCAATAGTAGCAATAGCCTTGGTCGGCTTCGTTCTGTTTAAATGTTACAGGTACGAACCGAATCGGACACCGACAAGGATAACCGAGGCAACGACCCCGGCAGCAGCTGAGGTAAATATGAACCTCGAGCCACACGGACGACAACAGCCACAGGAGCGTCTGCGATCCGCGCGGGCCAGGGCATGGGAAACTCGTTCACTCAACCGAGTGCGATACGTTCACCCAGAACGACAATGAAGGAAAAAATAGCAAAAATGTTCAAAACCTTGATAAATGAAAAATTGTATTGTCAAGTAACGTATCAAATTGTAAAAGGTACGGCAAAGGAACAAAAAAAAAATTTATAATAAAGGGTGGTTAAATTTGAAGGGCCGATGTTGAATGTGAACCACACCTAAACGTCAAGTTTTTTTCTGCATTTCATTTGACATTTCTCAATTTCAGACTAACTCAATTTGAACCATGGAAAGATACACAATCGAGCAACGCGTTAAAGTTATTCAGGCTTATTATGAAAATAAGCGTTCAAATCAAAATGCATATCGTGCACTTCGTGATTTTTTCGGTCAATTTAATCGTCCAAATGTGCGTACAATCGGAAGAATCGTGCAAAAATTTAAGCAAACCGGGTCTGTAGGAGATATTAAAACACCAGTGCATGCTCATACAGCTCGTACTTGCTGCTGTTCGCGATAGTGTGGCTGAAGAGCCGTCCACCTCAACTCGTCGTCGTGCCCAACAATTGCACCTCTCACGCTCGTCGTTGATGAACATTATGCATAAAGACTTGCATTTACACGCTTATAAGGTGCAATTGACTCAAGAACTAAAGCCTCTTGACCATTCCAAACGTCGTCAATGGTCAGAATGGTGGCAAGAAATGGCAACAGTGGATGATCAATTTTCGAAGAAAATCATCTTCAGTGATGAGGCACATTTTCACCTCAGTGGATTCGTCAATAAGCAGAATTGCCGCATTTGGGCGAATCATAATCCAAGAGTGATTGTCGAAAAACCAATGCACCCACAAAGAGTGACTGTTTGGTGCGGTTTATGGGCTGGCGGCATCATCGGGCCGTATTTTTTCCAAAATGAGGCCGGTCAGGCAGTTACTGTGAATGGTGTTCGCTATCGTGAGATGATAACGAACTTTTTATGGCCCGAATTGGAAGATATGGATGTGGGCGATATGTGGTTTCAACAGGATGGTGCCACTTGCCACACAGCTAACGAAACAATGGCTCTTTTGCGCGACAAATTCAATGGCCGTGTTATCTCACGTGGTGGCGATGTCAATTGGCCGCCAAGATCATGTGATTTGACACCGTTGGACTTCTTTCTTTGGGGTTATTTAAAAGAAAAGTTGTACGTTGATAAGCCAGCAACAATTCAAGAGCTAAAGGATGAGATAATTCGGCACATTAACGGCATAGAACCTCAATTATGCCTAAGCGTCATCGAAAATTTGGACCATCGGATGGAGGTGTGCCGCCAAGGTCGCGGCGGCCATTTGGCCGATATTTTGTTCCATACATAATTGAACCATACCATATTATCATAATAAAAAGAATTGACAATAATTTCCTAAATAATTTGTGTTTTATTCAAAATCAACATCGGCCCTTAAAATTTAACCACCCTTTATATAGAAAACATTTTTTATATAGAAATTTTTTTTTTTTTTTAAGGGGGAGGGATGTTGTGCCGCGAATGAATCAAGTATATTATTTCGCCATTGTTCCTTCTTCGCGTCAGGCCACTTACCCAAAGTAGAAAAAATGTGCAAACCCAAGCTACGTGCTGCGAGCAGCGACCGCTTGAGCTACGACTACGCAGGAATTCGCAAGCGATATTCATTGCAAAATTCATTGCGACATTCGATTTTGCCAAAGGAGTGAATAATTTGTTTGCCGAACACAGTCTAAAGTGTAACATCAACCTGAACGGTTGATCGCGGGTCGGACTTGCCCGAAATATTAGATTCTATCAGTAGATTCAAACGAGAGAGGTTGGTTCCTCGTAACAGGCTCAAAACAACGAATAATTATTGTAACATTCTTTTTATTGTCTTTTGAATAGATAACGGAAAATTACCGTTGTCTATAATAAATAGTATCATTTTTCCGTAAATTCACGTTTACACTATTTACTCGAGATCTATCTCCGTATCGGCAAACAACTCCAAAAATAATAACTTTTTTAATATTATACCGAATTCCGAATGATCCAATTACGCGGTATCGGCATGACATAATAAAAAATGTTTTTTCTAAAACTCCACCTCGGAGTAAAGTATTTTATCAAAGCGTTTACGACTAAAGAAAAGGAATTTTTCTAATCCGACCTACGCATATTAAATAAAATATTACGAAACACCTCTTATTTTCTTTCCTCCTCGTCTACGGTTCCGTACCTGGAGTCCTCGCTGGTGTAGTCGTCGTTCCAGAAGTTCGGATTCAGAATCCTCCCGCCATCGGTTCTCCAATCAAATTGGGGCGGGTTGGCCATTCGGATCGCGAATCCTTGCAGAATCAATTGTTCGCTCAGGAGTTTTATACGTCCATCTTCTTCTGTTTTCTATGTTTCGACCCATTTGGTTTTCGCTCTCGTTTCTTCGGGCATTATGATCATGGACCAGCCACCTTCCTGTAGAAGATCTAGGGTGGCTGTGACCTGTTCCGACGTCCAGGAGACGTCGGGGGGGGGGGGGGGGGGGTTTCTTGGCGTAGCCTTACTGGGATGGCTTGAAAAGCGAGGTGGAACGCTTCTGGGTGTGGGGTGTAGTATTCGTTGATGGTAGCGGCCACATCTACAACCATGTTTCCCAGCCATATCAACATATTTCCATCCTCCTCCTGTTCGGTAGTGATGACTTCTCGGTAGAATTTCTCATCTTGGCGGCAGAGCACGGGGCGTCCGATATAAGTTTCCCCTTATTCCATTCTTCTGATAATTTCTCCATCCTCTCTCAAATTTTCAAAATGTTCGATCACTATGTCTCTGACACCATCATGATCTTCTCGAAACACATACTATATATCTACTTGGGATCCGCTAAAATAAGTACGTCGATGTTAAGGTGACTCCCGTTTAATCTCTGTGTTGGATAGTTCCTGCACTTATTGATCGTTAGTGGTACTCCAAAAGCGATGTTGTTTAGTTCTCCCCTCTCTGATCCCCTTACGCTATCTGGTTACCACCCGCAGACATTGTCGTCAGTAATGATGGTGAACCCATCACGATCTGTTGGATATTTTAGATCCCAGCGTTTTGTTTTTGGTAATACTTGCCAAGTTTATGGCGTTCTTTCTTTCCAACTTCTAATCTGTGGTTGTTTCATGGATATTTTTCTAAGCTTCCAGCTTCTTATCTGTTTTACTTTGGCTGGGCTTGACATTTTTGGTTAATTTTGCCTCTGTATTTCACCAGAGTGGTAAAAATCGATTGTTGTTTAAAAGAAGATTTCTCTCGTTGGTTTTCTAATTTCCTGTTGGTTATCATCAAACTTGGGTTAATATTGGTTATCGATCTATGGTGATTTATCCCTCGATTATCATCCGTCGTTCCTTATCTGGGATTTGTTTACCTTTGGGGAATGTGTTTAGTCGGTCTCTCTTGTATCACTCGATCGTTTGTTTACCTTTGGTGTTCGGTATACTGTTGATCGACCCGTGGTACGGAACTGTCAATCGATCCTTTATTTTTTTACCCATTGAGTAGATGAATTTTGATTCGGATTTTATCGTTTTCCGTTGTTTATTTTATTGCTGGAGTACCTGCTACCTTAAAAACTTCTTATTTCTTGTTCTAACTCTATGGTGAATTATTATTTCTTACTTCTAATTTCCTTATATTCTTTCTTATTGTATTTATCTGTTGATTTACTATTCTTAATTTATATTTAACCTACGCCTGTTCGCTTCATTTTGACTTTGCCTGTGTATCATTGATCTTTTCTTCTGCGTCTCGATCAGTTCGGTATTTAGTCATGAGACGTGCTTGAAATTTTCCGCGGATTTTCTGAGTGAGTGGATCGACCAGTAGGTATGTCGCTAGAATCACGCATTTTTCTATGCGACATGGACCTTCTCGTAGAGGCAAGAATTTTGAAGTGATCTGATTGGCGGGATCGGATACATTTAAAGCCTTTACTAACACTAGATTTCCTTCATCGAAGTTTGTTAGCTTGTGTGTGGCATTAAATCGTTCGGCCCTTTATGCCCTTTTTCTTATGATTCTCTCTAGTGCGATTTTTATTCTTGCCTTGTAGGTAAACGGATCGTCCTCCTAACTTGCTGGGATGCCTAGCCATTTGTTCCATAGTCGGACTGGCTTCTTACTCCCTTGTAATTCTGTGGGTGTAAATCCAGTTGTATCGTGGTGGGATTCGTTGATACAGTCTTACACCATTTGCACCCATTTACTCCACCCAGCGTGGTTTTCTCTTAAAAACGTTCGGAAAAATCGTCCTAACTCGCGATTTACTCTCTCAACGATATTCCCTTGATGATGACTAATCGAGGAAAATACCGCCTTTATATTCTCTTCTTCCATATTTTTTAGCCAGTCTTTTGCTGTGAACTGAGTTCCATGGTCGAACTGGATTCGTGCTGGTTTTCCAAGCTGTGGAATGTAATCGTTGAAGATAATTTTAGTTACGGTTGTTGTGTTTGCTTTTCGCATTGGAAACAATACCACATATTTGCCGAATGCATCGATGGTCACGAGGATATGTTTTACTCCTCCAGTAGGTGTAGAGGATGGTCCATAGAAGTCAATCGCCATTAACTCCCCCGGTTTCTCGGGAATAATCGTTTGCATTTCAGTGTAATTTGTTTGTATTGTTACTTTGCTACGTTGACAGATATCACACCATGCCAGGGGCGACTTTGTGAGTTTTCCTAAGTGTGCATGCGAGAAATCTTCGTCGAAAATGCGAAAACATTTTCGTGCTCCTATGTGCCCATAGAGTTCATGACATTCTATAATTATTTGTCGAGCCAAGCATTTTGGTAGCACTACTTTTTAGATATTAGATTTTGTATGTTTGTGGAGGAATCCTTCTTGTAAACGAAATTTCTTTTCTTCTTCAGTATTCTCTTCTTTTTTCAAAAATTCCATGATGTCATTTTGGGTCGCTCTGATGTTTCGCGATATTTTTAATTCCGGGATTAAATTCTTTGAAACCTTGCGTGCCAATGTTGCTGCAATCACTACTAGTCCTTTCGTGATGCTTTTGTTTCCTTCCATTCGGCTTAGAGTGTCAGCAACAGTATTTTTTTACCCTCGAGGTGTTATATATTCAGGTTTTAATCCTGAATTGATAGAACCCACTGCATTAATCTCTCTGCCGCGAATCGACATGCTTTGAGAAATATTAGTGCCTTGTGGTCTGTTTTTATTTGTATCTCAGCACCTCAGAGGTAGGTCCTGAATTTCTTTAAGGCCTATACTATTTGTTGGATAATCAGCTGGCGCACGGCGATCGATACTCGCCGTGCGTCGACCTGTTGCTGCGGTGTAGCACGCTGCGTTCGTCTACACCGGAGATAGCCGAGGCAGGCCTCGCAGAGCCGAGGCTGTAGCTTGCATGCATGCCGCGTTAAGCGAGAGGTTATCTCTCTCGCTTGACTTCGGCTTCGCTCACCGGCTATCTCACTCATTTGACTCCAGCGCTCAACATCAATTTCGTATCTCCCAGCCATATTGAAAAATCAGGCACTTTTTCGTGACAACCATCGGACAGCGCACGCATCCACGGGATTCTCGCATCTACATCTTCTTTTCACCGGACCTTCTCAACCTCTGTGCTCACTAGGACTCAAAACTAACGGTAAGCGTTCTGACATAATTTAGCGTAATTTTTAAATTTTAATGTCATCCCGTGTTTCTAAAAACATTGAAAAAGCATCTCGAGGTGTGTGAGATGCTCCTTATGGTTTCTAAATAATACCAGCAAATCGTTAACAAAATTAATGACGAAATCCAACTCGTTTAACCCTACGTCAAGTGTTCGAATTAAGCTTGTCGTGCTTGTTTTTAGTCCAAACGGCGCGACAGTAAATTCGTAGCACTTTCCATTGTGTTGAAAAGCCATATACTTTCTAGATTCTGGATGTAGCGGGACTTTCCAGAAACTGCTTGTGAGATCCAAAATTGAGATAACAGATTTTCCTCCACATCTCTGGAAAACCTCTTCAATGGGAGGTGCGTTATTGTGGTCATTTACCAGATAGTTATTTAGTTACCTGACATCTAAACACAGTCGCACACTTTCATCGTCCTTGGTCACCGGCATTAACGGGTTTATATAGATACTTTCTGATTTTTGTATCACCCCAGTCGAGCATCCTTCCGATTTCTCTTTGTAATCTCTCTTTGTCTCGTTGTGCTAGTGCCACAGGATATGACCGATGGAAGAAAGGTTTTGGATCTTTGAGTGTTAGGTGGTGCCCGTATTTTGACATCCTTCCTGGCTTTTGGTCAAGTACCTCTTGATTTCTTCCTACGATTATCTTGAAATTGGTTTTGATGGCAGTTTCGAGATTGTGACATTCCTCCATCTTTTCCTCGAATTCCATCTCCGATAATTGCAATTCGAGGGGTTTTGGTAGTGGTTCTTCTTGTATGATACACCTCTCTCTACTTCCCTCTTTCTGTTCCATACTCTGGGCTACTAATTGCTGTCTCTGACTGCAACATATTTACTGCGAGCATCGACGGGAATCTGTAAATTCATCATTCGTCAATGCCAATTAGGATGGGTCGTAGCAATTTCGGGACCACTGGTAACTGTAGTGTTCCTTCCGATCCGTAGGTCCTCGCGTCCACCATTATTTGTATTTTCATTCTCTCCGCCTCCCTCCCCAAAATGCACCTGCAACCTTGGTCGAAGTGACTGGTCGTGTGGGATATTTCTCGAATTTTTCATAGTACTGCTTAAAAAATTCTTCTAAAATGCAGCTCACCTCACTGCCGCTGTCAATCAGACTTTTTACCGATAATCCCTCGATTCCTACTGGAATTTCTGGACACCAGGGATGTATATCACCATACCATTTCCCTTCGTTCCTCGGCTCTTCTCGTAGAAATTCCCGTGGATCTTCGGTAACTGTAAATACTGGGTACTTCCTCGCGTTTTGGTCATTGCCGGTCCTTTGTGTTGCCTCTTCCTTAGACGTCTCTCGCCGATCATCAGCATTAATTGAGGTAGCGATATTCTGTTCGCGGCCAGATGATTCCGGCATTCCGATATCCTCTGGAATAGCTTGACTAGTGGATGGCTCACTCGCGATTTTCCCTTAGTCAGTCTTCGATTTTACTACCTCTTTTTCAATTTTTATCACTCTCCGTTCTTTTCTCTTCTTATTTCTTTTTGCCACTGTCCCTCCTTGAACTTCTTCCTTTTGTCCTTGTTTTTCCTTTTTATTTTCCGTTTCACCTCGTCTTTCCATCTTTTTAAAAATTTTCTTTACGGGCGCAACGTCTATGCTTTTCCCGGATTAGTATTCTGGGAAACGTTAGTTATGCTCGCACTGCAGCTGTAATAGTATTTTCTATGAATGTTCCAGGAAAATACCCCTGAATCGAATTTGTTTGTCGAAACTGCTCCTCTTCAACTGGTAGTGGTGGAGGTGCTTGTCGCCACGTTGTTGGTCTTGAACTGTATAGCCCTTGAGGTGTGGGTGGAGGTGTGGGTGGAGGTGTGGGTGGAGGTGTAGGTGGAGGTGTAGCGTACTGCTGTGGTGGTTTCTGCAGCGCCTGTTGTCATGCTGCTTGTACTCCATTTCCATTATGGATCTGCCAACGCGGCTGGTTGTCTGGGACTCGTCATGGCTGCCACTCATTTCTTGGTGGTCCCCAACCCTGGTCCCTTGGACCCCCGCACCCTTAGAAGTCCCTTCTTTGGCTCCCTCTTTTGCTATTGAGAGGCCCCGCCATATCAATACTTTCTAGTAGTTCTAGAAATTCCGACTACTTTGATGATCTGGCGGATCCGG
The DNA here is from genome assembly GCA_963942595.1 of Cylloceria caligata. Classification (NCBI taxonomy): domain Eukaryota; kingdom Metazoa; phylum Arthropoda; class Insecta; order Hymenoptera; family Ichneumonidae; genus Cylloceria; species Cylloceria caligata. Next base: position 28,717,345 of record OZ012706.1, read on the forward strand.
ACGGCGCATCTCACCTCTTCAGCGAAATGTCTGGCGAGGCGACGAATAATTGCATATATATCGTCGGACATATTTTCTTCGAGGTCTCGAGCGTTGCCAAAAATAAGGGTGGCGTATTCTGCCCTGGTACGATTTTGTCCTTCTGTTTTGTATGTTCCGAACTTAAGGTTGCTACGAACCTTGTCTTGCATTTCTCGTGTCCAATAACGTACCGTAAATGCTGTTACAAATTCAGAAAAATTGTGCATATTACTTTCTACGAGATGCCACCAGTTCTTTGCTTGGCGTTCCAATGCATCCCCTGTATGACGAAATGTATAGTACATCCGATCCCTCGATCCCTCCTGCCTCACAATACTCTTGTAGCTCCTTAAAGAATTTCGTGGAGCGTTGTTTTCCGTCAGCAGCATATTTTATAGTCTTCTGAGCAGCCGCCTGGACACGAGTGAGGCTGCCTACCTGGAATGTTGACAAACCATGTGCGTAATTGGTTTGACGCTGTTCCAGTGCCTTGATCCCTGTTGCATGCTTTTCTGCAACAGTTTGGTTCTTTTTTTTCCGTTCCATGGCCTCTTTCATCTCTTTCTCTAGTATTGCTCTAATCATTTGTTCGTTGACAATAATATCCCGCTGATAGTTATTGATAACTTCATGCTCCTGAACGATTTCTCGTCGAGCTATTTCGATTTTCGTATCAGTCCGTGCGTCCAACTCGAGTATGCTGCTTTCGACGTGTTCTTTTATATTCTCTTGGAGTAACATTGTTCTCGAGGTACGGGAATTGTTAGTTTGTTTCAATTCCGTCCGGATATCTTCGAATTTTCCATCCTGGCCTTCTTTCATGGTTTTGTTACGTCAAAATCGCGGCCTATCTTACAAAACCCACGAATTTAACATAGATGCACGTTTCGGTGTATATTTTCCGTGCTCTGGTGAAGGAGAATAAATCCTCCCTTTACCACACCCGACGAGAAAATACCGAAGACGCAAGCCCGTTTTTGAGTCTAACCTTGCGGAAAATTACTTGGGATAGGGCTGGAGTGCGTTTCGTTCTTTGTTGGGAATAATCACTTGACAAATAATGGGATGGGACTTAAATGACAATTTTACGCGGAGCAAGATTTCACTTTAATTGGTAAAAGAAAATTGTACTTACGGTTGTTTGTTGCTGTGGTTCTTGCTGTTGAACGTTGGTTGGACGTAGACTGGTGTTTTCGGACAAACTCAAAATCGAACATGTGCGCTGGTGCGTATTAATAATTATTTATTGAAATAAAACTACATGAGTAGTCGAATGTTGCACGTTCAATATTCCCGATTTCGCAGGCGTTAATAATTAAAAGTACTGTACTCGTACTCTTTACTACTTGTAAATATATACTTTGTGAAACTGAGCCGCGGTGAAAAACTATTGAACTGTACGTCTTTATTCCCTGGCAAAAAATACTACTTGCTGCCCTGGAAACTGTGGGTCCTTTACTCCCCGTGAAACTGTCCTTCTTTATTCCCTGGCAAAAAATACTACAAGCTGCCCGGGAAACTCTGGGTCCTTTACGCCCCGTGAGACTGTGTCTCTGGCCGATTTTCGCGGCCTTTTGTAGGGCTCCTGAGCGTCGAAAAATCTTGTCATCAAGCGCGTTAAAAGAAGAGAATGAATAAAACCCTATCCTGATTATAAGAATTTCCCCGTGGTCTATCTCAACCTTACTGTAACGGAACGCCATTACGGCGCTCCGCTACTATAATAAAACCTTAATAGCACCCACACATCCAGCCTACACTAACGTACAAAGGTCAATACTAATAAGAAAGACAGAATAACCAGAAAAATCGATTATCCATTAACAAAAGAAGCAAACACAGAACAGACAAACATCGGCTGGACTAAGGCAACATAACATAAAAGTAGGTACACACGGTCAACCGCAAGTACCCACCCTAAAACAGCATGGCGTCAGACACAGACCCCACCTAAAGTAAAAGAAACTACTATCAAAACAAACACAGCTCGCAAGAAGCTCGCACGAGTAAGACGAGGGGCAGGCCAAACAGCAATATCGCACACTACAGACCGGACCCCAGCGTAGTACCCCCGCCCCACTAGGAAGCAGGCGAAACAACGCGTAACAACAAACGCCTTACCGTGCTAAGAAGGCATAGTCAGCTTCACCCTTTTAAGCCAACCATACCACACCGACGCGATGCGCAGAGAACGCCACGATACGGCGAAATTACAAAAGAATTAGTGGAACTCTTGAAATTCCACAAATTCTCAAGAGTAAACGACAAGGGGATTCCACATGTAACCTCACCACATACCCCACTCAAGGATCCAATATTAATAACGAAATAAAGACATAAAACGAACCGAAATATTACAAAAAACAATTAACAAATCAAGACTAGGGCAAGCCCTAACCGGATAAGACACCTAAAAGTAAAAACAACGCGAAAATCTAGAAAAAAGATCTAGAAAACACGTTGTAAAACACCAAACTTACAATAATTAAACAATCCTAGCGCGAATCAAACCAGAAGATAGACTAGGAAATACATACAAAGAATAAGTAAAACCACACATGACATAATTAGTAAAAACATCAATCAAACAATAAAAAACTCTCAGGAAGAGTTTGAACCTCCTGCGGGTGGAAATCTAACACAGACCAACAAAATTCAACCTCGCTAGAACCGCGGTTCAAACTCAGAAAAGACAAAGCCCGGCTAAATATAGAAATAACGGTACACCGATACATCACCCCGCACCTCCCTCACCTAGTGATTGAAGGGCGACAAACATCACGTGACATACCCAAAAACACCCCCTCGGGGTCTATCCACTAAACTATATAAACCACGACCGAACAAGCCTCGAGGCTCTTGTTGAAAATCCGTTCTTCAAGACGAAGTGCTGCCCGACAGCCATCCTAAATTCAATTTTTTATTCCGAATGTAAAGAAAACAGTGTTCTTTCGATCACTCGATTCCCCTGCATTGCGCTTGGCCGTCGTTCGACCGAACGAACCTATACCAATAAGAACTAACCGTTTGGGAAATATCATGGTAATGCACAGTATTCTTTTGCTCAAATTGATTCCCTGGCATTGCGTCCTGGCCGTCAAATTGAGCAAACGAATTAATTAGGATACTCTGCGAGGAAAGGGCTCCCCTGCATTGCGCCTTGGCCGCCCCCAATCGCAGCGTTAGGGCACTCTGTCATTAACGTGTCCCCACGCATAGCGCCGTGGCTAGATGTCTTTTGCAGAGTGAAGAAGTACGTGTGTCTCCAGGTTAAGAGAGTGGCATCGGAACTTGTTGCACCACGCGCAATCGACTCGTGGGGTGTACCTGCGTGGGTGGGACCACGTCAGGGCCAGCACCAACTACCACCTGCTACGAACGGATACCTCGGCCAATCACACTAATTAAAAAACCAAATTGTAAAGCCCTTAAAGGCGCAAGACGGTGGCTTAATTAAGTGCGACTAAAGGCTTCAGTATCCGGGGTACAGGAAGAGCTAGTTGGTCATAGCTGCGAACCCCGTGTCTTTTGCGAACAGCGAGCTATAGCCAGGGACCCAAACAATAACAAAGCTGAGTAAAGATAGGTAGGTAAAATCACACACACACACCACCTCACCACACGACTCTTGCGTTCCTACTATAAGATCTCCGCGCAACCATTAGCAGGGCGGAGCCTCAAAAGACAGATCTCGCGAACGGGCATTCCGAAAGAAGAACATCCCAGTTAGCATAACACCAGCTAGACGTCCGATGATTAAAAACAAGGCGGACCAGTACCTCTAACGAAGGTACCAAGGAACGCCCCGTATGAGGACTAAGCCCAGCAGCTAGACAACACCTTGCAAACGCCAAAATAGAGACACGCGACGCGCCTATGGCCATCGAGACTCGGCCAATGACATCCTCAAGAAATTCGAGAAATACTCAAAAGTTAAAATTACGCAATATTTGATACTTATTGCATTCGCAAATGCAATAACCCCCGAAATAGTTGAAATTGAGTGTTAAGCTCCACACAAGTGATATCTCATCACTTTACGAATAATAGAATCTAAACCCGAAAAGAATTGGAAATTAAATATTCCATTTACGTAGTATTAGAAAAATCGCGCGTCAGCAAACGCAAGAACCCTTAAGCAGATAAATTGAGTGTCAAGCTCCGTACAAGTGATATCTAATCACTTTACGAATAATCGAGTCATAACCCGAAGAAACTGGAAATTATTCCATTTACGTAGATTTAAAGAAAACGCGTCTTAGCAAACGCGATAACCGACAAACAGATATATTGAGTGTTAAGCTCCGTAAAGGCGATATCTCATCTCTTTACGAATTATAGAGTCAGATAGATTTAAGAAAAACTCACGTAGGCGTATATTAAAATCCGTACGAACGACCAGATTGCCCTACGAACGTCCTTCCTACCTCTGTCTGAACTAACAATCAATCAGATATCTATCAAACAATCAAGTGCCTTCAGCACCATAAAAAAAGGAAAGAAATTACTCAATCAATAAAAAGACCAATGATGAAAGGGTAACAAACCGCATGTCCTTCACGGACAAATGCGACGCAACAAAAACCTAAACTGAGGTCTCACAAACAACAACAATAAAGATACCAATGACAACCTAATAGATTGATTGCAAATCCACAAAAACCACAGATACTTCTCATCCCATCCAGCCCAGAGCACGAATTGGTTTCGAGCAAGCTCCACTCTCCATACGATCTGGGACAATAACGCTCGAAACAAAATTATAAAAACCACGCGATTTTACGCCACCGCCGAACAAACGCATATCGTAGCGAAAAATAAAAGTGCATTAAAATCGCGAAACGTTTCAATACACGTATCCATTCCCCGTACCCCGCAGAGTAGCTTCCCGACATGCAGAGCCATAGATCTATGCAAGTGCATCGGTATTGCGCTCTGATTTGTCCGCGCGATGTGATACACAGAGGACCACGCGATTAGGTGAGGGAACGCGCTCGAGGCGTTTTTTCCCTGAAAATGAGACGATTTTTACCAGCCCGCTTCATGGCCTACTCTCGATAGAATTTCTTAGTCTAGGTAATATCTTTATGCTCGCTTCTATATAGATGTGTCTATGGTAATGGCTCAGAATTTCAGCGATTGTGCGGAACTTAATTATAGTAGAACGTCGATTATCCGAAACGTCAACCATCCGAACGATGATTTTGTTTATCCGAACGTCAATCATCCGAACACAGATTCGATTTATCCGAATTTTCGGTTTTCCGAACGACTTTATCGTTACATTATTGCGCGTCGTAGCGAGGTCAGATTTGCATGGCAATACTCCCTCTCCGTACTCTCGGCCCTCACTCGTTCGCGGCTTATCTTTCTTCGGCATCTTTACGCATCTGCAGAAAGGCGAAAAAAGTCGCTTATTTATGACTACTGTTCGATTTACATTCGAATCTGTGTGTCTAAAATGAGTTCAATACCCAGTGCTTCATCTAAACGTAAACGACATGTACTGACTTTAGAACAAAAGCAAGAAATTATTTCTAAGCTCGAGAATGGTGAAACAAAGGCATCGCTAGCTCTCGCTTATAATGTTGGAAAAGCAACAATAACCGATATCAAAAATAATAAAGAGAAGATTTTATCATTCATATCAACGTCGGGCAGTGGAGATGGTGCTAAACGAAAAACTTTTAATTCTGCGCAGAATCAAAATCTGGAAAAGGCTTTATCCGAGTGGTTTGTGCAGAGGCGCATCTTAGGACTGCCGATTTCTGGTTCGATCTTGTGGGAAAAGGCTCTTGACTTAAACACTAAACTCGGTAGATCGGCGGATTTCAAAGCCAGTACTGGATTTCTGAAAAATTTCAAGAGCTGCCATGGGATTCGAGAACTTCAGGTCCAAAGAGAAAAGTTATCGGCAGATTCGGAGGCTGCTGAGAGCTTTCAACAGGTATTTGAAAAAATCGTGGCCGAGGCAGGTTTTTCTGGAGACGACGTATACAATGCAGACGAGACTGGATTAAATTGGAGGTCGCTTCCCCGAAGGTCTTTCGCATCGCATTGTGAAAAAGCCACTCCAGCATTTAAGGTATCCAAGGAACGAGTAACGGCTATGACGTGTGCTAACGCAGCCGGCACTCATAGATTGTCGTTATTGCTCATTGGGAAATCGAAGAAGCCACGCTGCTTTAAAAATGTTACTGGCCTGCCTGTAGTTTATAAAGCCCAGAAGAGTGCTTGGATGGATTCAAAATTGTTTTGCGATTGGTACAAAAATGATTTTACAAAGAACGTAAAAGAGTGGCGCAAAGCTCAACGCAAAACTGGAAAAGTGTTATTGTTGTTAGACAACGCGCCGAAGTATTAAACGCTCTCGATCCAGGCTTCGAGGTGAGGTTTCTTCCGCTAAATGTGACATCGTTGATTCAGCCCATGGATCAAGGGGTTATTGAGAAAATGAAGAGGTTGTACTGGAAACAAATCCTCAGCAGATTGTTTCTGGCTGAAGAAGGCACTGAAGACAGTGTTGTTGCATTTGCGAAATCACTGAATTTGAAAAACTGCTGCTATATGTTGGCTGATGCGTGGGCGTCGCTAACAGAGGCAAATTTAAAGAATACGTGGAACAAACTGTGGCCAGCTTCAAAAGAAATGCCGGAAGAAAGCGAAAAAGAAATTTTTAATGCCGAGGAAAGTGGCGTGAATGAATTCATCGAACTGTTCAACGCCATCCCGGGGTTTATAGATTGTAACCATGAAGACGCTGAAAATTGGCTCAAGGATGACGCAGATGATCCTGGTTATTAAATTCTAACCGACGATCAAATCGTATCTTCAGTTCTTCATGATGAAAATATTGATCCCGAGGATAATGACAGCGACGAGAGTACGGATGCTTCAGACAAGCCTTCTCACGGTGAGGCTTTCGAGACAGCGATGGAGTGGTATGAAAAGCAGCCGGAATATTGCCCAACGCAACGACTTCTCCTAAAAAGAAGCGTGATTTGGCAGCACAAAAACGAGCTTCTGGTGTGAAGCAGAAGAAAATCCTTGATTTTTTTCCAAAGAAATAAGAATAGAATCTATCGACGAAATATATAATATATATTGTAACATAATTACAATCAAGCAGCTTATTTTATTATGTTGAACGGCTATAAGAGCCGAGAGTATGCGAAAACACCTGCCAAATTAGACTCGATACAATAGCTCCGAGGTTTGCGGGCATGAGGCCATCCCACCGAGTATAAAAATTAGAGCTGTCGCCGCTCCGGAATTCTCTCGCTGACGTGAACAGCAGGTCAGCGACCAGCTGGCCTTGCTCGGCGGCGAGTGGAAGGCGGTGAGCGCGGCAGCGGCGAACCACAAAAGTCTAAAGATGCGTTACATTTAAAACCACGATGGAAAAATAGGCAAAGGGGACTGAGGCAAAGGGAAGCCTATAAAAGGTCGGTGCGGGGAGAGAGGAGCTCTCTTCGCGTGAAAGCTTAAACATTGGAGGACAGCAAATCGATAACGAAAAAATTTTATTTAAAAAGTGGAAATTCAGAAGTCATTAAAAAAATTACATAGTGTAGAGTCTGTGTTCACTCCAGAAAGTAAAACAAGTGAGTGACACCCAGTGGCCCGCAAGAAAGGAAAAAAACAGGCGAGAAATAACTATATAATTAACAATAACCAGTTGTATAGTAGGAAAATTGTCGAATAGTCAAAACTAAGCTAGTTTAAAACGTGAACAGAGTAGGTGCATAGGATTAAGTAATACGATTAAGCGAGTAAGTTTTAAGAGAATAGGATTAAGGAGATAAATTCAGGCATAGGAAATTAAGTGCATCGAATTAAGCGAGTAGTGTGTAAGGAAATAAAATTAAATAGTGTGGATTCTAAACCGGCAGTATAAGCAGAAATTGCCCGACTGTGTGAGTGGAAGAGAGATAGAGAGAAAGTGAAACAAGAGTGACAGAGAAAGCATTGTAAACAGAGTTGATACATTCTGTCAAGGAGTGAGTTCGATGCGAGTGGCTGTGTGTGTTTGAAGTTTCTGGGTCAATACTAACGCATTGACACGAAGCAGAGACTCGAGCCCGAGGATACTGAGAATTTGTGCACGCATAAGACGAAATGATATAAAAATAATCGCCGGAATTCCCGAATTTCAATGCACCATCCTAGGTATTAGTGGCCGGAAACCGTAAAATGACATGTTATGAAATTATTCACGTTGTTAATAAGCCTTACTCTCACACACCTTGAGGTCTCATATTAATTAGTACTGTGTCTGAGCCTGAATTTCCGACGAAAAATAAAAATAATTGTAAACGATAAAAATTACCGTTACAATATAAATGTTAATATACTAAAAATATCGAGTGCCGTTCAATATAAATATATATATTCTATAAATTTGAGCGTTTCAATTTTGTCTTTCTCTCAACAAACAACTCCTGTTCGGTCATCCGATTTTTCGATTATCCGAACGGTAGTCGGTCCCAATTAGTTCGGATAATCGACGTTCTACTGAAAATTCTTCGCATCAAACCACTAGTAATAATTTTGTTACAGATTCTGTAGTTAACTCGTCGTATGCATGCTGATTTTTGCGTTAATCTCTTATTAATTTAAATATTTTTGTTGAATTATGGCTCATTCTAATAATTATTGGTTCTTCGTTTAATTAGTAATTACTCTACTTATAGTTAAACCCTTTTTCTTAAGTAACTTGTTAGTTAGACAATTGTTCTCGTGTTATAGAAACGAGAGAGAGAGAGGGAGGAGGTATTTTACTTTAGAGCGACTCGCCCGACTCGGTTACTCGTACATTTCGTCCATACGCAAGTCAGCTAGATCGCCGTTCAGCCCTCGCGCCAAGGCATTTATCGTGGCGCAGAGAGTCGGCCAGCCTCTCTTTCCTGCAGAGGAAGCTTTATTGAAACATTTTACAGTTTCCTCTCTTTCTCGTTTCGTCTTACTTTTGGTATTTAGCTATAAAATAATCTTAACATTTCATTTCATCCTTTCTATACATATGTAACATATTCCATATATGTAACTTGTTGGTAAAACAATGATTTTTATGTCATGGAAACGAGAGAGAGAGAAAGAGTACTTTTCTTGAGAGCGACTCGCCCTACGCGGTTACTCGTATATTTCGTCCGCACGCAAGTCAGCTAGATCGCTGTTCAGACCTCGCGCAGAGGTGTTTATCGTTGCGTGGAGAGTCGGTCAGCCTCGCTTTCCCGCAGGAGAAGCTTCATTGCAACTCAATTCAGTCTCATCTCTTTCTCGTTTGGTCTATTTTTCGCTATTTTACTGTAAATTAATCCTAATATTTCCTTTATTCTTTCTATATATGTATAACATATTCTATACATATATGATAGTATTTTTACTATAAATTCCAATATTTTCCGAGTGACTTATTATTATAATCTCAAGAGGAAAAGGAAATTAATCCTGATATACTGATCTTTCTTCTGTTATCCGATTATAACTGGTAAGCTAATTAATTCAATGTGGATTATACTCGTTTTCGAGTGACAGCCCTGGGTAGTTTCCATATGGAAGCATAATTGTTCTCTTTGCTGCTAATATTTTATCTAAAGTATTCGTGTTAACACTTTAATGTTCATAAATCTTTCGTTGAAATCAATAGTTCTTCCACTTTTGTTAATTGTTTCGCTCAAATAATAGTTGTTCAAGATTTCATCATCTTTGTTAAGAGAGAGAGAGAGAGAGAGAGAGAGAGAGAGAGAGAGAGAGAGAGAGAGAGAGAGAAAGAGAGAAGAATTCAGGCAAGAGCAAGAAGAAAGGGTGCGGTCGCCCAGTCATGTGATAGCGTTCCCTCTAACCGGTCCCATATGACTAACAACGCCCCGGCGGCGACTAGACGAACCCCTGGTCTAGGATTGAGGGTAAGGTTGCGCTGAATCATAGATCCATAAATGGCAGTCGATAACCGAGTCTACGCAGTAGATCCCATGCTTTGAAAGTTTGCCATTAAACCGGGAGCGCTGAAAAATTCCATCTTTACCAGATTAATTTTCCCGGGAGACGTTCGGTAGAGCCGCATCTCCACCCTGCTCCAATCTCTGTCGTTAAAATCGCTCTCCTCTTCTCTTAAGAAATTCGAAAATAAAAGAAAAATGTGAAGAGTTACTGTTACTGTAGCAAAACTAAAACAGAAGAACTTTAACGTAATCGAAATTTAAAAAATATGAATGCGACGTTATGTCAGGACGTAACACCTCCCCCCTTAAAACGATTATTAGGAGAAGCCTAATAATCGAATCCGAGGGTGAAACTAACAATTTTCCAATTATGCTTGTCATACTATTCTTTTTATTTTAACGACTTGTCTCTTGCATGGTCTTGGAATCTATATGTGGTACTAGTTTTTGTTCGTACCATGACGAATTTCGTCTAACACAAAAAAAATGTTACTTTTAATAGAAAAAGTATATTTAACTGGCAACTGTTTGGCCATATTACTATTCCCCCTTTGGTTAAATATTGTTTTACGTTAAGTGTATGCATATACCAGGTCTATAAATATGAAACCGGAATTTTTGTATAGAAAATACACGTTTATTGTATGAAAATGATGAAAAATATTTTATTCGAAGTATTGCCCATCGGTAGCTATACATTTTTCCCACCTGTCTGACAATTTGTGGATGCCACGCCAAAAAAAAACTGTTGCTCTTTTGAGGTAAACCAGTCATCGAGCCATTTTCGTACATTTTCGTAAGAAGTGAAGCGCTGCTCAGCAAGTGCGTGTCCCATCGATGCAAATACGAAGTAATCGGATGGAGCCAAGTCTGGTGAGTAAGCCGCATGCGAAAGTATTTCCCAACTACACGCCTCAATCGTTTCCTTGACCAGTTTTGCTGTGTGTGATGGTGCAGTATCATAAAGCAAAATCACTTTGTGTTGCCTTTTTTGATATTCTGGTCGTTTTTCACGCAAAGCTTGATTCAAATCGATCATTTGTTGTTAGTAGCGTTCAGTATTAACGGTTTCGCCAGGTTTTAGCAGCTCATAATAGATCACACCCTTCTGATCCCACCAAACACAGAGCATTGTCTTCCGTCCATAGCGATTTGGCCTTCCAGTCGATGTCGATGGTTCGCCTGGAGTTACCTATGATCTTTTACGCTTAGGTTTTTCAAAATATATCCACTTTTCATCGCCAGTCACAATTCGATGGAGAAATGACTTTCTTTTGTACCTGGCGAGCAGCATTTCGCAAGTGGTTTTTCGGTTTTCCTGCTGTCGTTCATTCAGTTCATGTGGAACCCATTTTCCCATCTTATGAATCTTTCCCATGGCTTTCAAACGTATGGAGACGGCTTCTTGTGTCACATATAATTGATCCGCGAGTTGTTGTTGCGTTTAAGCGTTATCCTCATCCAACAATGCTTGCAATTCGCTGTCTTCAAACTTTTTCGGTGGTCTTCCACGTTCTTCGTTTCTCACATCAAAATCGCCACTTTTGAATTTTTTAAACCACTCATAGCACTGTGATTTACCAAGAGCATGCTCACCGTAAGCTTCGACAAGCATTCGATGCGATTCTGCAGCAGTTTTCTTCAAATGGTAACAGAAAATCAATGCTGTCCGCAAATCGTAGTTTCCAGGCACAAAATTCGACATGTTCGACGCTATTACAAACTATGCTGTTGTATGAAACTTGTATTGTTGTGAGTTGAAAATCTTTGTCAGAGATGTCAACAAGGAAATGGCGCCAATGACACCGTTTAACGGTAACTAAATTGACAGCTAGGGCCATCTATGGGCAAATTCCCGTTTCATATTTATAGACCTGGTATGCGATTATATTTCTTCGGACTTGTTCGTACTATGCTTAGTAGGAATATTGTATGATCCTAATTCTTAACTTAATTATTTCGTTGCTTCATATTTTCTGACAATAGGTGTTACGTTATTGTATTTATATATACGTCCCTTTATTTATGGGCATTTGTATTTCTCTCTTTTTCTCTTTCTAATATTTTCTTCGCTTATTCATTTTATTTATTCACTTCGTGATTTTACTTTTGTATTTTCTTTTCCTTGAAATTTTTAACTTTAATCATTGGAACCGTACAATAAGCTAAGCGAATTTTTTCCTTAAGTGTTACTTATGATTGAATAACGGTGAATATCGAATGTGGCTTCCTGGTTACAGTGTATGTGTTCTTAATTCTACTTCTTCTTATAATTCGTAATCTTCATCTAAATATTTGCTTCGTTAGAATATTTGCTCTCTGTCTTTTTTTTTTGTAACTCAAATATTATTTATGTCTAATGATATTGTTGTGCCGCGGAATATCGCACTCCGTATTTTGTATATTTGGGAATATTCCATAGCAAAAAAACATTGGAATTCGTTCAAGACAGGAAACGAAGTTCAATGCCCGATCGTAAAAACGACCCTAGGAGTGCCAACGCAGCATGAGCGACTTGCTTGGCGTTCGACGATAGGCTAACGCTAAAATTGCGAATTAAGGGATTTTCGTGAACACAGTTAACAACTGCTTTACGAAGATCAGTTATAAATTAGACTCAATATAGAACGGGTTGGTTCCTCGTCAAATATTCGAAACAACATATTATTGTATAGTACATTTTTATATTAACTTTTAAATAGACAACGGAAAGTTACCGTTGCCTATAATAAATACTTCCTTTTATATAAATTCGGGTTTTCATCGATAACTCGAGATTCATCTCCTTATCGGGAAACGATCCCAAAAATAATAACTTTTTAATATTATACCGAATACCGAATAATCGAATTACGCGGTACCGGCATAACATTTGGTGGCAGCGGTGGGATCTGCTGAAGTTAAGTAATACGTGATTTAGTTGGACAAAAGTGTTTTGGACAAAGTTAAGAGTGACTCTGAAGTGACGACTATGACGCGTGCAAGGACACCAGTGTAGTTCGTGAAAACCCGACTAATCTAACGCGAAGACGCGAAGTGAACGTCGGTGCGGTGCGACATCGGTCAACCGTTTAAAATCCCGATTGACGATGTTACGTCAAGTCATGGAAAAACGCACAAGTGTGCAACCGAGTACCCGAAGCGGTAACTTGAGACGAAGCCGTCGCGCAGTCATTGCCGACGCACAGAAAACGAGCCCAGAAACCACCAAGAGACGGGTCAACGGTACTAGGGAGGACAACTGGATCAACTTTCGAGGGAAGCTACGAGACAACAGGTCTACAGCACCGAAAGAACTGCACCCGAGAACAACGCCATGGAGAGGACAATCTTCCAGATTATCTTCCTGTAAGTGGTGGTTACGTTATACATATTCATATAGCCTCGTAAAGTCATAGCCAGTAGAGTCAAAGCCGTGAATAGAGAAAACATTCCAAAGGATATATGAATCTCTTGTGAGATTATTATTTTTTCTTGAAAATATTAAAATAAAATCCATCGCGAAATAAACATGTCGGACTCCCGAGCAAGACATAGAGGCAACTCATTGGAGACGACGTTGCCTGGCGCGGGGTAGACTCCACAGCCGGATCAGCTGCGGCTGTAGGAGATATTGTTTATGAAGCGTGCAGGGTGCTATTAGAGCTCTCGCCGTCGGGACGAATCCCCACGACCAGACAGGAGGCCCTCGCAGGCCGTCTGACAACCCAGTTTGGCGTGAACCCACTCAGGGGTGGGTCATTCAGGGATCACGACAGCGATGAAAGCGACGACGTGTTTAATATGGCTACTGGTGAGAGAACGCTCGAGCACATCACCGAGGATCCGGTTGAGCGAGAAATTGAAAACATGCGAACCATAGATCGCGTAGGTTTCTCTGCAGCTACCGGTACGACAGCCCGATCGGTACCAGCAAGAGTACGCGATCGGTTGGAGACGGCCGACCGAAGCCAACGCGAATTGGAAAGAGCTCGACGGCAGTGCGAAAGGCTACAGCGCGAGCATGATCGAGGCCAATGCGAACTCTATCGCGAACTCAGGGAGGCTGAAACACCGTCGGCAAGATGGAATTTGGCGGATATGGTAAACGAGGTTGGTGCGGACGAGTACGAGCTCATCCACTCCTTAAGAGAGCAAATTGCCGAGTTCCAGTGACGGTTAGGAGGAGCAGGGGTGGAGGACTATCCGCCCCCCGCACAGCCCCCGAGACGCACGCGGTTCGAGGAGACGCAGAGGCCCTCATACATGCTCAGCGTCAGTCTCGGAATAAAAATGGTAAAAACGTTCGACGGCAAGGATTCGAAGGCGTTGCCACTCTTCTTAAAGTCCTGCGAGACGATATTCCATAGGGTAGCAGAGGAGGAGCATGACACCCTCCTGGAGTTGATAGTCATGAGTAAGTTATAGGGTATGGCAGCAAGGCAACTGTAGCATAAAACCATCAGCACCATGGCGCAACTCAGGAGCGAGTTGGAAGCATTGTACGGACAACGGAAGTCCCTGGCCGCGTTGTAAATGGAGTTCAGCTCTCTCCAGCAAGGACAAAACAAGGACATCGCCGCCTACGCGGCAAGAACGGAGAGAATTACGGTAGACATCGCCGAAATACTCTGCGAACCGTTGAAAACCGAGGATCAGAAGATCACCGTCGAGAGTGTCCCCCGACGAAGCGCACAGGCCAACTTCGAAAACGGCCTGCACGGCCAAGTGCTGGTGCGTGCAAGAAATTACCAGTTGCTGCATGACTCTGTGGCAGGGGCCATAGAGATAACCAACATGGTGTAGCCCAAGGGAAGGGTAGGTGGAGCATTAAGCCACCCCAGAAGATCCCAAGGCGCGCTATCCCAGCAGGGTGAGAATTGTTTCGCCTGCGGGAAACCAGGGCACGTGGCTCGAGACTGCACCCGCAGATCGGGAAGAGTGAGCGTACCGATGCCCAGCGAGAATACATCCATTCACAACGTTGACGTTGTGTGCAACTATTGCAAAAAAAGGGCCACTTGTGGAAAGACTGCAGGAAAAGATTGTTGCAGAACAAGAGCGATCCTGCCCAGTCTTCACAGCATCCCCAAAGTCCAAGGGACTCAGGGGGCAAGAGTAAAAGGTCCACGGTGAATGCAGGTCCAAGTCGATCGAAAACCGATGCCAGCCTGCTGGGAACGATGAGAATAAATACACTCACGGTCCAGCAGAGACCCGCGCACAGCAGGAAAACGACGCAGCAGTTATGGCAGGTAACGCTGCCGGCGTCAGTGTATGGCAGGTGAAAAATTCACCCCCCCCCCCTCGGTATAGCGGAAATTGTGCTGGAGACACCAGCACTAAACGTGGAACATTGGTTCTACATAGTCCCAAATAATGTGCCGCTAGGAGTCAACGGGCTGTTAGGCATGGATTTCATCAAGTACCACAAAACTTGCACGGAGAGATGCTGAAGCTCTGCGGGCACTGCATGCCGCTGCTGGACGGCACGGTGAGGGTATCTCTGTTGCCACACAGAGAGACAGTCACCTACGCCGCAACAACGAGCAAATTCATTGGATTGCTCTCAAGAGTAGAGCTCAAGGACGGGGTCATCATGGGTGCCTGCGTTACGCCACCGCATGGTTGTAGCTGTGCAATCAGCTTAATGAATACTACCGAGCAGGTGGTAGAGGTATAACGCCCCGTAGTGAAACTCGAGCGGCTCGAGGAAGCGGTAGTAGGTCAAGCGCTCCACCGACTTTCCAGAGGTTGATGAACACCGCGCTGGCTGGACTGCAGGGAGTTAAATGCTATGTATACTTAGACGACATAGTAATTCACGGCAAGACCTTCAAGGAGCACAATGATAGGCTGCGAGAGGTAATGCAGCTGCTAAGAGAAGCCAGATTAGCAGTGCAACCGAGCAAGTGCCAGTCCCTGCGCGAGGAAACGCAGAACCTCGGTCACATCATATCCGAAGAGGGTGTACGTGCTGATCCGAAGAAGCTGGAAGTGGTAAGGGAATTTCCAGTGCTGAGATACGTAAAAGGAGTACAATCTTTCCTCGGACTAGCTGGCTACTACGGGAAATTCATCAGAGATTTCTCGAAAACCGCGAAGCCACTCACAGAATTAACCCAGAAAGAGGTTAAATTCGAGTGGACCGCAGTAAGAGATGCTGCCTTCGAAGAACTGAAGACAGCCCTAACCACAGCACCGATACTGCAATATCCAGACTTGTTGAAGCCATTTGTTGTAATGACAGATGCCTCAGACAGGGCGCTCGGCGCAATCTTATTGCAAGGCGAGATCGGTGACGATTTGCCCATATGTTACGCGAGCCGCACCATGTCAAAGGCTGAGCTAAATTATACAACAACGGAAAAGGAGCTATTCGCCATAGTTTGGGCTCTTGCTCAATTCCGACCATATATTTATGGTATACGTTTCACGGTAGTTTCGGACCACCAACCACTCACCTGGCTGTTCGGAGTGAAGGACCAGGTTCGAGATTAATGCGTTGGAAAATAAAATTGGCCGAACACGAATTTAACGTTGAATATAAGGCCGGAAAGCGTAATACGAATGCAGATGCGCTAAGTCGTATATTCGCTACTACAAGGACCCAAGCGAGAGCTAAGAACGAAGTTCGTGAGTCGGAAGAGGATAGCACGACGGGTCAATTCGGCAAAGCGAATGACCGCACAAAGCGGAGGGCCGAAGATACCCCTTACAGCCGTGGTAGCTCGTCGGAGCGAGAGATCGAGCTCGCCCACGAGAAAGAAAAGGATAGCATGCGCCCGGGTACGGACAGCCGCACAAAGTGAAGAGCCGAGAATACCCCAGGCCAGCCCAGCAACGCGGCAGAGAGAGAGAGGCCGCGCCGGTCAATGTGCCAGAAGAAGATAGAGAGATCCGCAGCGTGCATGCAGATTGCTCTACTGAACCCAACAGCCTCGCCGAAAAGCCGTGCGTTCGGGGAAGGGGCAGACCACGCAAGCTACATACGCAAGCCACTGGTAAGACTGCGAGTACCGCTGGCAAGGACGGAGCGGGCCCAGCACAGCATGGCGGAAACGCGAAGCGCGGAAGGCCGCGAGAAGCAAACGTTGCAAGGCCGCTCGAGACAGAGAGCGACGCAACGGCAGAGCTACCGGTGGGCACACCGAGTGACGAAACTGCGGACAGAGCACCGCAAAGACCCGCTGAGGAAGCGAGGCACGGCACGGCCCGTAGCCCACGAACTTCCTGCAGCGCAGACGAACGCAGCGTTATAAAAAAGTATAGCGACTGCTGCAGTGGCGTAGCCACTCCTTCTGGCGATGACCGCCAGAAAATAATTAGAGAATACAGCGACACCCCCATAGGAGGGCATCAGGGTATACGGCGTACGTTACTTTGGATTCGGACCAAGTACAACTGGCCCGGCCTGAAAAGGGATTTGGAAAATTACATATCGTCCTGTGAATCCTGCCAAAAGAACAAAATCAGGAAAAAAGAACGAGTGCCGATGGTGGTAACCGACGCCCCATCGAGGTCCTTTGAGAAAGTAGCGATCGACATCGTGGGACCACTACCAGAAAGCGCATCTGGAAAAAAATATATACTTACTATCCAGGACGCGCTCACAAAATACAGTGCAGCGATATCACTACCGAACCAAGAGGCTTCGACAGTCGCTAGGGCACTCGTAGAAGAATTAATTTGCCGGCACGGGACGCCGGAAATAATACTGTCGGACCAAGGCACTAATTTCCTCAGTGCGACCTTCAAGGAAATGTGTCGACTGCTGAGAATAAAGCAAATCCAGACAACGGCCTACCATCCAGAATCGAATGGCGCCTTGGAAACGTAGGACCGCACTCTCGCGGAATACTTAAAAATTACATAAGAAAGGATCAAGGAGACTGGGACGAGTGGCTGCCGTACGCAATGTTTACGTACAACACCACTCCGCATACGGGGACCGGAATATCACCCCACGTGTTGGTGTACGGACGCAAGGCTGAGTTGCCGACCGCCGTGAAACAGGAGCCCTATGATACCTATGCATATGATGATTACGTCCAAGAACTACGAGAGAGACTACGTGTCGCATGGACTGTAGCGCGCGACAACCTAGAAGGCGCAAAAAAACATTCAAAGGAAGCATGTGACCACAATGCGCAGGAACAGGAGTACCGCGTCGGCGAACGAGTACTCCTCCGAGATGAGACGGTGTGCAGGGGGCTGTCAGCCAAACTGACCCCGAAGTGGACGGGTCCTTATGAAATAGTAGAGAAGAGGCCGCCCGTCAACTACGTGGTCCGGAAGGGCCAGGCGGAAATCCAGGCGGTGCACGCAAACCGCCTGAAGCTCTTTATTGAGCACTAATAGCTCAGGAATTGAGGAATTCGAATACTTATAGCTAGTTAAAACTAAATATTAGCTAGAAAATAAATGTGGGAAGGTCTTAGGAGACCTAATTTTATCAACAGGAAAAAGAGCGTATACATATAAAAAAAATATATTGAACGAAACATTTGAAAAGAAACTGCACTTTCATTACGCAATCCGGAGGCGACGGAATACTTTGACCATGCCAGAAAAGCTCCTCGAAAAATGTATAGTATATTAATACTGACACAGGATAGTGTTCAGCGTAGAGTGTAAAAAGAATATATGGAGTAAATTGAAGAAATGAAGCCTCTAGGAGCATTCTTAATTTTGGAAAAAATAAGTCAACGTGCACATTCTATTCGGTTGATACACACATGTTAATAAGCCTCAGAATGAGAAAGAAGGCACCTGTAGACAATTTCGTCCCAAAGCTGAATACAGCACAGAAAGGCCTACAGCGAAAATGGACACAGATAACGGCGAGAAATGCGCGAAAAGGGTTATCCAACTAACCCATCCCCTCATCGTCCTAATGCAACAGCAAGGGTGATGGCTATACGTCGCGTCAACCCTACAAAAATTGTGGGAAAAATCCCACTCGGCTTGAAATGTTAAATAATACGGGAATACTGGATTTGGTAGGCGTATGTATAGTAACCGCTGGAGATTTTAGCATCAAAACCATCGGGCGAACATCGCAGATCATCCGGGAAAACTACCTTCCGTCGTTCAATTTGAAATTAACGGAGATTGAAGCTCAGGCGCCCCCTACGCAGACCGAGAGCACAATTCCATTACAGAGCGTGCTGCGAGACCCAGAAGAGCTTCAAAAGCTCGGAGCTCGGAGCTTAAAAAAGAAAGTGCAGCATGAGTGCGTACCATATAAACATCGTCTATTTTTATGCAAAATATGTTTCTGGAAAAATTATTTCGAAAATCTTAGAATGCAATTTTCGATTTTTTCAATCGATTTGAATGTACAATAATGTCTCTGTTTGGGAGTTTAATGCGTACGTTACCGTTCGTTAATATAGTCTTTATTTTGTGCGGACCGGTGTAGTGGTCGCCGAGTTTTCCAGTTTTTGGTCCTTTAAGGGGTTATACGCAGTTATGAGGCAAAAAAAAGACGGTTTTTCAAGGATTTATCCTGAAAAGACTTTTGAAGTTATTAATTTGAAAATTTTTGTTCTTATAAAAGCATCCTTCAAGAACGTAAACAAATTTTTTATTCATAAAAATGTTGATTATAGAGGGCGCTGCCGGCGTCTTCCGGAACCTCCTCTAAAAAAAGACGATTTACGGTGTACATCGTAACTCAAGATTGGATTATCTGAAATCAAAAAACCAAACAAATTTCGTTAATATATTAGATTATCTAGTAATTAATCGTTCGGCTAATCAAAATATTGAATTTTCACAAAATGGCGGCTTCTCAAAATAATGGTTTCGATTTTTTATGTAAAATTTGGCCTTAAATTGTTTATAAAATGGAAAATAAGTATCGGATTGACAAAAGGAACGATCAATTACTAGAAAATGTATCTAAGAAGATTGTGTTTAAATTTTAGACCGATCGAACAAGCCGTTTTTGAGATATCGTGTACACCGACTTGAAAAATGCTGTTTTGAGAAAAACGCGTTTAAAGTTTCAAATCCGGTTCACACATAGAAAAAAAACTTTTTTTTCAACTTACATGGTGTCGTCTATTCCAGGGCCATATAATAAACCCTCCATTCCTTCAGCAGCCTCCAGCAATTCAATTTGGTGCTGTCTTCGAGCCATCCTTCCCTCTCGTGTCGCTTCGTGCGCTCTGTGCTCAGATAGCGTAACGCGCTATTTGTCCTCCTTTTGTACATATGCATGCGCATTGGGCCCCAAAGACAGTCCCATTGCATTCATATGGTACAAAAGTGAAATTGAACCTTCATTAAACATACCGGCGGCGATATTTGCGGCCATTTCAACAATTTTTGAGCCACTCGGAATGATTTTCGGCGTAATTTTCCAGATGATTTGGTTGTAACTCTCAGGTACAAGGAAAATATTACTACACTCTCACACAATGTATAAGAATACAATACACAGGTATATAAAAAGAGCAACGGTCCAGGTAAACAGCTGCCACTTGAGCCTCTGCCCCACCTACTTTCAAACGCGCCGAGGCGTCTCTACATATATAGGTATAACTACGAAAGTATTGCTCGGATTGACTTGAAATTTTGTGTGTATACTTTTGAATATCGATTTTTTGAAAATCAAAACTGCGTATAACCCCTCAAGCAAAAATACTGGTTCACCTACTTTAAATGCAACAGGATTAATTTTTTTGTCTCGATATATTTTGGAATTTTCTTTAGCCTTTATCAAATGTTGTCGTCCTAAACCATGTATTTCATGGATTTGCGTGACCAGTTGCGTTAGATATTCATCGTACGTTTCGAGTTTTTCCATCTCAGCAGGGAGCAAACTAGAAGGGGTACGAGATATCTTACCAAAAACTATTTCGTATGGAGTATGCTTAGTACCTTCGTGATCATTCGTGTTTTAATTGTAAATAGCCATTGCAACCCATTCATCCTAATTATTTTGTTTAGTGGTGAATTGTTTAAGATATTCACCAAGAGCATGATGCGATCTTTCCAATGATCCATTGGATTGAGGGTGAAATGGCGTAGTTATAATTTTACGTATTTTAAACAATTTCGCAATTTGTTTTAAGAAATTACTCAAAAAATTACTACCTCGGTCAGTGCGTACCGCTTTGGGTGAGCCGAAATAACCAGTAAATCCTTTGACAAATGCTTCTGTTATCGTTACTGCTTTCGCATTAGGTAAAGGGATTGCTACTGAATATTTTGTTAATTGATCTTGAATTGTTAGTATGTATTAATTTTCTTGCTTAGTTTTTGGCATAGGGCCTACTATGTCCATTGCAATTTTATCGCAAGCTATTACTGGAGTATCTGTTATGATCATACCATCGGGCGAACTATAATAAATACTTCCTTTTATATAAATTTGCGTTTTCATCGATAACTCGAGATTCATCTCCTTATCGGCAAACGATCCCAAAAATAATAACTTTTTAATATTATACCGCATACCGAATAATCCAATTACGCGTTACCGGCATAACAACATGGTTAAAATATCCTTTTTCTCTTTTTCTTATACCACACATCGGAGTGGTTAACTTGATTTGAATAATAGCAACCGACGTATGTAAGAATACGTAGGTATGAATTTTCTCATACGGACTTGGTGTTGATGCAATTGCTCGTGAACGCTGATTTGTGAAGTTCATGAAATTCTTGGAGTTCTTGGAGTTCTTCGAATTTTTTTGAAGTTCTTGGCGCTCTAAGCGTTTTGAAGTTCTTGGCGTTCATGAAGTTCTTGGAATTTTGTCCATATGATGCTGAACGTTCGTGAAATTTCTTTAGAGTTGTAGGTGTTCGTGAAGTTCTTCAAATTTTGTCCATATGATGCTGGATGTTCGGGTGGATGCTCTTATTGTCTCCCCTTCATTATGGTTGGCTCCATATGATTTGGTATAAGGATTCGTCGATCGTCTTGTATAAAACCGAATGCTTCCTTTTACTCTGAGGAGATGTAGATGTTTGGTTGAAATATCCATTGCGGTACGGTGGCCCTCGGAATGAGTGACTTGTAAACTCTTGTGTCTGTGAAACATAATGTGCATTACTTATGATTAACGATTATTATTATTTTTTTTCTTAACTCCTCTTGTTTTTCTACTTTGTTTTATTTTTCATATATGTATATATATATATATATATATTTCTCTCTTTTTTAAATTTATTCTCAGCAAAAATGCAACACTTTTTTTTTTGAGTGCGAAATGACAAACGAAATAATACTGTGTATTATGAATCAAAATATATACGTAAGGGTATGGTTATATAGTTTTAGCTAAAAATAGATTAACTTACGTGAGTATTTGGTGTTGGGAGAAGTTCTCCTTGCATTATTCCTTTGCTTAAACATTTTTTTCATATTTACCATTTGTGTAGGCCTGATGGCGTTTTTGAATAGTCACACGACTTGTTGATAAGAGAGTGAATATCGTCGGTGTGAGCTTGTGGTTGGTGGCGTAATGTAGAGTCGCTTTCCAACAAGTAGTCCACCAAGTTTTAGATGGTAATCTGTTCGATACTACGTGGGGTTTGGGAAATAAGATGGGTAGGTCAATACCGCTGTGTCTCCAATGAGACTAGAGCTAGTGACTGGTCTTCCTAATTGAAAAAATGTGGGTAACTTGGTCCTGCTCCTAGTGACACGGCCGGAAATCATATTAGTTAATCAATCAGATTAACTCAACATTAAACAATTGGTTTATGATTCAGAGGCTGTTGTATATTTGTATATTACTATTCCTGCATTAATGACATGTGATTAATTCGTACGGCGTTGGAAGTATTGGTAACTGTGATTGCCTGGTTTAACACCTTAAAAAATTTTTTTGATATACTAAATTTAAAAACACAATTATTATTATTATTATTATTATTATTATTATTATTATTATTATTATTATTATTATTATTATTATTATTATTATTATTATTATTATTATTATTATTATTATTATTATTATTATTATTATTATTATTATTATTATTATTATTATTATTATTATTATTATTATTATTATTATTATTATTATTATTATTATTATTATTATTATTATTATTTTATACAAGGAGTTGCGGAATCCTTTTTACGGATATCCTCCAGTCTTTTGAACTGGGGGGGTATGTGGGACTCCCAAAAAAGTAGGCCTACCCACTAAACCGCCCTCTCCTTGTTGCCCTCCCCCAGACCAGGAACTATTTTGGTATTACTTCTGGCTGGGGGTTCTGTCCGTGTTCGTTCGTTCGTCTTGCTGTCTGTAACCTGTCGCGTCACGTCAGTCTGTCTGCTCGGTTAGGTGAGGCAGCCGTCTACGTTTTTTCGTCGCAGTATCGTCTCTGTATAGGTGGCAACTAGTTGCCACCATTCTGTCGAGTGGAGCATCACCTGAACAATGTTGTCCGGGGTGATGCTGCCAACAATCGTCTCCAGTTCCAGTCGGAGTCCTGTCCAGCGGTCGCACACAAAAAATGTGTGTTCCGCGTCGTCTCGTTCGTGTCCACAGTACTTACAGTCTGGCGTCCGTACTCTGTCCATGTTATAAAGGTACCGTCTAAAGTAACCGTGTCCCGTCAGGAACTGGGTTATGTAAAAATTTACGTCCCCAAAATCCCTTTCGATCCACGGTCTCAGGTCCTTTATTAGTCGTCTTGTCCAGTTGCCTGTCGCTCTTTCTGTCCATTGTTCGTGCCAAGTCTGTATCGTCTTGTCGCGTTCCGCGACCGCCGCATCTTCCCGTCTTATGTCCGCGCTTCTCCCGTAGATCCTCTTTCGCTCGAAAGCTAGGAGGTCCACGGGGATCACGCCCGCAACCACCAAGACTGCTTGTGCAGAGACAGTTCGGTAGGAGCAGGCGATCCTCAGCGCACCCTGTCTTTGTACCGTTGTCATGGCGTGGCAGTACTTCTTTGTCTTCAGGGCATCTGCCCAGATCTCCGCGCCGTACAGGAGGATCGAGTGGGCTGTCGTCATTAGGAGTCGTCGTTTTCCCGGTCTTGGCCCGTTTGTGTTGGCCATTAGGCGGCTTAAGGATGCTATCCTCTTAGCCGCCTTCTGGCATGTTTTTTGTATATGAGGCCAGAAGGTCATCTTCGTATCTAGGGTCACTCCCAAGTACTTGACTTCACCTCCGGCCTTGATTTCGTCCGTCCCGACCCACATGGGTAGTCTCGTCTGTATGCGTCTTCTGCTAAGGAAAGTCAGTTCTGTCTTTTCTGTCGCGAGTTGTAGTCCGTGGTCCGTCATCCAACGGCCCACTCGCCGCATCGTCTGGTTCAGTTTTTGCTGTGCCAGGTCTGGAGACCGCTCGGTGATCACCGCCGCCACGTCGTCAGCGTAGGCGACAAGGAAAACGCCAAGCGGCAATTCCAGCCTGAGTAAGCTGTCGTAGAGTCCGTTCCAAAAGTCTGGTCCCAGTATGGACCCCTGTGCAACCCCCGCGGTGATTTGTCTCGTCATCGGTCCTTCAGTCGTCTCGTACGTGATCCTTCTGTTTCTTAGGTAGTCGCCCACCACCCGAGCCAGGTAAGCCGTAACCCCGAAGTTGCCTTCAAGCGCCTCCAGGATGTCAACCCACCTGGCCGAGCTGAAGGCGTTCCTGATGTCCAAGGTCGCCAGCAGAACGATTGGTCGCGCTGCATGGCAATGTCTCTCCAAATCCAGGAAGGAATCGACCACTTTTTGAATCGCTCCAATCGTTGATCGTCCCCTCCTGAAGCCGAACTGCCGGTCTGAGAGGCCTCCGCTGGTCTGTATCGCGTCCGTCAGTCTCGGTTTTAGTAGTTGTTCATAGAGTTTACCCGTTGTGTCGAGTAAACTCAGCGGCCGGTAGGCTGACGGCGTATTGGGGTCGCCCTTACCCTTAGGGATAAGAACTAGCCTTGCCGTCTTCCACCGGTCACTGAACGTTCCCGTCGTCAAGCTCGTGTTGTACAGGTCAAGAAATATCTCCGGCCTCAGGCGAACCATCAGCCGGAGAATCTCCGCCGGCACTCCGTCTGGTCCCGGCGCCTTGCCAGTCTTCATCGCGGCAGTCGCTTTGAAGAGCTCCTCCGCGGTAAATATGGGGGCCGCCGGGGCCTCCGTGTCGTCTGTCACGTTCGTCCGTATCGGGTGGGTCGGAAACAGTCCGTCAACAATTCGTTCTGCGGTTTCGGCATCTTTGAGTTCAAGTGGAACTCGGGCCCCTAGTTTGCCAGTCACAATTTTGTAACCGGTTCCCCAGGGGTCTTCGTTCACCTCCTCGCAGAGCTGCTTCCAGCATCGCGTTTTGCTGTCCCTTATGGCGTTCGTAAGTGTTTTTCGTGACGTCTTGTAAGTGGCTTGGAGGTTTTCCCTTTCGGGTCTTCCCCCAGCCCTCGTAACTCGTCGGCGGTTCGCCAAGCAGAGCCTGCGCAGCTCAGCTATTTCGTCCGTCCACCAGTATTGTGGTTGCCTGTTTGGTCTATGTCGTCGTTTCGGCATTGTGCTGTTGCACAGCCGGTCCGTCAGTTTGGCCGTCTCATCCGTGAGTCTTTCCGCCCTTCGCCGGCCAGTCAGTTCAGGGGGGACTTTCGTCATTGGTGCTGGTGCTGCCGCCAGCTCCTCCGAAAATTTTCGTAAGTCGAGTTTGTTGAGGTTCCACCTCGGGGGGTACTGGGTCCTCGTCCGTCTCGTCGCCGTTTGTCCTGCCACTTCGAAGACAATGTACTGGTGATCGCTGGCCGTATAGCCGTCGAAAACCCGCCACTGTCCTATCCGTGGCGATATTCTGTCCGATGTCATTGTGACGTCAGGGATAGAGTTTCCAAACCCTGGTCGTCTGTATGTCGGTACGTTTCCCGTATTTGCTACTACCAGGTCTAGCCTTGCGGCCATCTCCAGCAGCAGCCGTCCACGTTTGTTCGTTGTTGTCATTCCCCACTCGATCGCCCGCGCGTTGAGGTCTCCCCCGATGATAACGTCTCCAGGCAGATTCCTGATTCCGTCTTCAAGGAGCGCCACTTTCCTCTCGAAATCCGCCGCGGTGCAGTTGGGTGTCAGGTAAACGCTGACGTAAGTGACAGCGCCGACCCTTGCCCAGACGTAATCGTCCCCGACACCGCAGTTAACTATTCGAGATTGGGCAGCGCCCCTCACCCAGATAGCTGTGGTCTCTGTCTCGTTCGTAATGTACGTTTGTGTCGTTCTTCTCCTGTACGGTTCGCACAGGATCAGAATGTCGGCGTCATGTTCGTCAGCTATCTGTGGTAGTAGCATGTCTGCTGTCCTACTCCTGTTCAGGTTTCCCTGAACTATTCTGTCCGTCTTCCGGCCTGCCTCCTGCACTCCTCCAGCGCAGCCCGGAATACCGCACACCTTCCGGTTCCCGCAAGGTGCGCTACGTCCCCGTGTCCCGCCTCAGAGCACAGTGGGCAAGCCGGTCTGTTTTTACAGTCCGTCGCGTAATGTCCCGTCTCGCCGCATTTCCTGCAGTTCTTTGTCCGATCCGCGTTCGTGCAGCTCGTCCTTGTATGTCCGTAGCCCAGGCATTTGTAGCATTTGGTCACCGTCAATCGTTGTCGTAGTCGGCATCGCACCCATCCTATCCCGATCCGGCCCCGGTCCAGCAGCACCTCGGCTTCCCGCGTCTCGAGGTCGCAGACCGCCATGTACTGCTCGGCCCGGTTCGGGCCGAAGATGTGGACACCAAAGTCGCCGTCTCGTCCCGTTTCTCGTCTCAGCGCCCGTATCACGTCCTCCGCGGTGGTAACGCAGTCCAGGTCCATGATCTCCAGTTGCACCCTAGAAGTCACGGTCCTTACACTGCCCGTGTCCCCAACCGCGTCCTGTAGTGCGCGCTCAAACTGTTCTCGTCCGTCCGTGTCTGTCTGTATCTTGATGAGACACCGTCCGTCCTTGGTCTTCTTTAGAGCCATCACCTGTACATGACTGCTCGTCGGGTCGACCGTCGTCCTTATCTTCCGTACGATGTCCGAGTACGTGTTGTCTTTCCCAGGCTTGACCAGTACAGCCGTTCCTCTATGTTTGGGGGTCGGTCTGCGCTTTTCAGCCTGGGTCGGTATGTTCGTCTCGTCCGTTTTGTTTTTCGGTTCCGTCGTTTTTTTCTTCTTTTTTCGTTTCCTCACGGTTGTCCAGGTTTCGGCCTCCTCCGTTCTTGGGGGTGTCTTCTGTCGGGCCTCTGGTGGGGTCTTCGTCGTCTCCCGTTTCCGTTTCGTCGGTCGCGTCGCCGGTTCCGTTGTCTCCGTTTCTGTCTCTGTCAGGTCGTCTGCCATCATTTGTCCCTTCGAGGCTGTCCTGCTTTGCATGTTTAGCGCAGCGTCGGCGGCCTCAAGAATCGTCTTAATGCCGGTTTTTACCGCCATATTCATATTTTTCTGTATTGCCGCTGCCTCTTCCATTTTCGTCGCGGTCTCATGAATGAGTTGTAATAACTCTGTCAAATCGGGCTCGTTCCCACTGTCATCGTCGAATGAGGAGGTTCCAGGTTTTTCTCGATGCCTCCTTATATTTCCGACGACAGGTGGAACCGTTTTACCTTCTTCCATGGGTGGCGGTGTCGTTTCTCTCTTTCTGTATCTTAATTTCTTTTTCTTCTGATGTAGAGATCGATCTTCCGTGCCTGTTGATGAACATGACTGAAGTATACTTCTCTTTCTCAGGTTGACACTTTCGGTCACGTTCGCCAAGCTATCATCGTTCGACTCTCCCCCGATGTTGTTCGTCGCGAGTTCTCCGATTGTCCTGAGCTCTTCCTCGGTCGATGTTTTTTCCAACTCCTTCTTCTGCTTAGGTTTTATTTCTTTTAAAAGTTTCTCCATATTAATCCCACGAGTAGGTCGGAATGTAGGTCTGCCTAGGCAGAGCCGCCTTGTCTAGGTAAGGTGTAAATACTGCAGGGTTCCACCCGGTGCCCTGCAGGGATCGTTCGCGACCGCTTTAGTTTACATCATTGCGGCCATGCAGCCGTAGGCACGATGCCTTCCACCGTAGCTTTTGATGTTGTGTGTTCTTAGTCTGCCTGCTCCCCATGGACCTGTCCGGCAAGGTTAGACCTGCCAGGGGCTAGAGCCCCCGCCGGCCGAGCTCCAAAGTTCATTGCAGAAACGCAAGCCCCCCCGCCGCGGCAAGGCGACACACTTGGGAGGGTTTTATTATTATTATTATTATTATTATTATTATTATTATTATTATTATTATTATTATTATTATTATTATTATTATTATTATTATTATTATTATTATTATTATTATTATTATTATTATTATTATTATTATTATTATTATTATTATTATTATTATTATTATTATTATTATTATTATTATTATTATTATTTACGAGGAGTTGCGGAATCCTTTTTACGGATATCCCCCAGCCTTTCGAACTGGGGGGGTATGTGGGACTCCCAAAAAAGCAGGCCTACCCACTAAACCGCCCTCTCCTTGTTGCCCTCCCCCAGACCAGGAACTATTTCGATATTACTTCTGGCTGGGGGTTCTGTCTGTGTTCGTCCGTTCGTCTTGTTGTCTGTAACCTGTCGCGTCACGTCAGTCCGTCTGCTCAGTTAGGTGAGGCAGCCGTCTACGTTTTTTCGTCGCAGTATCGTCTCTGTATAGGTGGCAACTAGTTGACACCATTCTGTTGAGTGGAGCATCACCTGGGCAATGTTGTCCGGGGTGATGCTACCAACGATCGTCTCGAGTTCTAGTCGCAGTCCTGTCCAGTGGTCACACACAAAAAATGTGTGTTCCGCGTCGTCTCGTTCGTGTCCGCAGTACTTACAGTCTGGCGTCCGTACTCTGTTCATGTTGTAAAGGTACCTTCGGAAGTAGCCGTGTCCGGTCAGGAGCTGGGTAACGTAAAAATTCACGTCCCCAAACTCCCTTCCGATCCACGGTCTCAGGTCCTTTACAAGTCGTCTCGTCCAGTTGCCTGTGCGTTCTTTTGTCCATCGATCTTGCCAAGTCTGTATTGTCCTGTTGCGCTCCGCAACTGCCGCATCCTCCCGTCTTATGTCCGCGCTTTTCCCGTAGATCCTCTTTCGCTCGAAAGCTAGGAGGTCTACGGGGATTACGCCGGCCACCACCAAAATGCTTGTGCAGATACAGTTCGATAGGAGCAGGCGATCCTCAGCGCACCCCGTCTTTGTACCGTCGTCATCGCGTGGCAGTACTTCTTTGTCTTCAGGGCATCTGCCCAGATCTCCGCGCCGTAAAGGAGGATCGAGTGGGTTGTCGCCATTAAAAGTCGTCGTTTGCCCGGTCTCGGTCCAGTCGTGTTAGCCATCAGGCGGCTTAGGGATGCTATCCTCTCGGCCGCCCTCTGAGCTGTTTTCTGTATATGAGGCCAGAAGGTCATCTTCGTATCCAGAGTTACCCCCAGATACTTGACTTCCCCCCCGGCCACGATTTTGTCCGTCCCGACCAACATAGGAAGTCTCGTCTGTATACGTCTTCTACTAAGGAACGTCAGTTCGGTCTTTTCTGTCGCGAGTTGTAGTCCGTGATCCGTCATCCATCGTCCCACTCGTCGCATCGTCTGGTTTAGTTTTAGCTGTGCCAGATCCGGAGACCGCTCGGTGATCACCGCCGCCACGTCGTCAGCGTAAGCGACGAGTAGTACGCCGAGCGGCATTTCCAGCCTGAGCAAGCCGTCGTAAAGTCCGTTCCAAAAGTCCGGTCCCAGTATGGACCCCTGTGCAACCCCGGCGGTGATTTGCCTCGTCACCGGTCCTTCAGTCGTCTCGTACGTAATCTGTCTGTTTTTCAGGTAGTCCTCCACCACCCGAGCCAAGTAAGCCGGAACCCCGAAGTTGCTTTCAAGCGCCTCCAGGATATCGACCCACCTGGCCGAGTTGAAGGCGTTCCTGACGTCCAAGGTTTCCAGCAGAACGACAGGTCGTGCTACGTGGCAATGTCTTTCTAAGTCCAGGAAGGAGTCAACCACTTTTTGGATCGCTCCAATCGTCGATCGACCCCTCCTGAAGCCGAACTGCAGGTCTGAAAGGCCTCCGCTGGTTTGTATCACGTCCGTCAGTCTCGGTCTCAGTAATTGTTCGTAGAGTTTACCCGTCGTGTCGAGTAAACTTAACGGCCGGTAGGCTGACGGCGTATTGGGGTCGCCCTTACCTTTGGGGATAAGAACTAGCCTTGCCGCCTTCCACCGGTCGCTAAACGTGCCCGTCGTCAAACATGTGTTGTACAGGTCGAGAAATATCTCCGGCCTCAGATTGACCATCAGCCGGATAATTTCCGCCGGTACTCCGTCTGGTCCCGGTGCCTTACCAGTCTTCATTGCGTTGGATGCCCTAGTGAGCTCCTCCGCCGTGAATATGGGGGCTGCCGGTGTGTCCGTATCGTCTGTAACGTCCGTCCGTATCAGGTGTGTTGGAAACAAGCCGTCGACGATCCGTCGTGCGGATTCGGCTTCTTTGATTTCTGGTGGTACCCGGGCCCCTAGTTTACTGGTCACGATTTTGTAACCAGTGCCCCAGGGATCCTGATCCACCTCCTCGCAGAGCCTCCTCCAGCAACGCGTCTTGCTGTCTCGTATCGCGCTCGTCAGTGCCTTCCGTGCTGTCTTATATGCGGCTTGGAGGTTTTCCCTTT
The DNA here is from genome assembly GCA_963942595.1 of Cylloceria caligata. NCBI lineage: Eukaryota > Metazoa > Arthropoda > Insecta > Hymenoptera > Ichneumonidae > Cylloceria > Cylloceria caligata. The sequence continues at coordinate 28,747,891 of OZ012706.1, forward strand.
CGGGTCTTCCCCCAGCCCTCGTTACGAGTCGTCGGATCGCCAAGCAGACCCTGCGCAGCTCGGCTATTTCGTCCGTCCACCAGTATTGTGGCTGTCTGTTCTGTCGATGTCGTCGTTTCGGCATTGTGCTATTGCACAGCCGGTCCGTCAGTTTGGCCGTCTCGTCCACCAGTCTTTCCGCTCTTTGCCGGCCAGTCAGCTCCGGAGGGACTTTTGTTATCGGTGCTGGTGCTACCACCAGCTCCTCTGAAAATTTCTGTACGTCGAGTTTGTTGAGGTTCCACCGCGGGGGGTGCTGGGTCCTCGTCCGTCTCGTTGCCGTTTGTCCTGCCACTTCAAAGACAATGTACTGGTGGTCGCTGGCCGTATAGCCGTCGAACACCCGCCATTGCCATATCCGTGGCGATATTCTGTCCGATGTCATTGTGACGTCAGGGATGGAGTCTCCGAACCCTGGTCGTCTGTACGTCGGTGTGTTTCCTGTATTGGCTACTACCAGGTCCAGCCTTGCGGCCATCTCCAGCAGCAACCGTCCACGTTCGTTCGTTGCTGTCATTCCCCACTCCATCGCCCGCGCGTTGAAGTCGCCTCCGACAACAACGTCCCCAGGCAGATCCCTGATTCCGTCCTCAAGGAGCGCTACCTTTCTCTCGAACTCCACCGCGGCGCAGTTGGGTGTCAGATAGACGCTGACGTATGTGACAGCGCCGACCCTTGCCCAGACGTAGTCGTCCCCGACACCGCATCTTGTTATTCGAGATTGGGCAGCGCCCCTAACCCAGATAGCTGTGGTCTCCGTCTCGTTTGTAATGTACGTTTGTGTCGTTCTTCTCCTGTACGGTTCGCACAGGATCAGAATGTCGGCGTCATGTTCGTCAGCTATCTGTGGTAGTAGCATGTCTGCTGTCCTACTCCTGTTCAGGTTTCCCTGAACTACTCTGTCCGTCTTCCGGCCTGCTTCCTGCACTCCTCCAGCGCAGCCCGGAACACCGCGCACCTCCCGGTTCCCGCAAGGTGCGCTACGTCCTCGTGCCCCGCCTTAGCGCACAGGGGACAAGCCGGTTCGTTCGTGCAGTCGGTAGCATAGTGTCCAGATATACCGCACTTTCGGCAGCTCTTCGTCCTGTCCACGTCCGAGCAGTTTGCCTTCACGTGCCCGTAACCGAGACACCTGTGGCATTTTGTCACAGTCAGTCTTTTTCGGACGCGGCAGTGCACTCATCCGATACCGAGTCGTCCGCGGCGGAGCAGCACATCGGCTTCCCGCGATTCTAGCTCGCAGACCGCCATGTACTGCTCGGCGCGGTTCAGGCCAAAGATATGGACTCCGAAGTCTTCGTCTCGTCCCGTTTCACGTCTCAGTGCCTGTACGACGTCCTCCGCAGTTGTTACGCAGTCTAGATCCATGATCTCTAATTGGACCTTAGAGGTCATGGCCCTGACGCTGCCTGCGGCCCCGATCGCGTCTTGTAGAGCGCGTCGGAAGTCGTCTCGTCCGTCTGGTCCGTTCGCGTCTGCCTGTATCTTTAGAAGACACAGGCCGTTTTTCGTCTTCCTCAGAGTCGTCACCTGCACGTGACTATTCTTCGGGTCAACGGTCGTCCGTATTTTCCGTACGATGTCCGAGTACGTGTTATCGGTTCCAGGCTTTACCAGGACAGCCGTCCCCCTGTGTTTGGGGGCCGTTCTGTGCCTCTCAGCCTGGATTTTTGTCTTTGTTTCGTGCGTGCTGTCCTTTGGTTCTGTTGTTTTTGTTTTCTTTTTTTTTTTACTGTCTGCCAGTCTGCAGCCAGTTCCGTTTTCGGGGGTCGCTTCGGCGCGGCCTCCGGAGTGGCTCCGGTTGCCTCCCGTTTTCGTTTCGTCCGTGGCGTTTCCTGTCCTTTCGTCTCTGTTTCTGTGTCCGTCATGTCATGTGTCGTTATAAGTCCTTTCGGGGCTGCCTCCGTGCACTTATGTATCGCCGCGTCGGCAGCCTCGAGAATCGTCTTTATTTCTAGTTTGACCGTCATGTTTGTATTTTTCTGTTTGGCGACTGCCTCGTCCATTTTCGTCGCTGTCTTCTGTATTTTTATCAGAAGTTCCGTTAGTCCAGGTTCGTTCCGTTTCAGTGTTGTGGGGTTTGGTGTTACTTTTTTCGTCTGTTCTGTCTGTGTGCGCATACCCTGATTGTCGTTGTCGTTAGCTGAGGCGGCAGAAGTAAAACTTACTCCGCTTCCTACGCTCGACGCACTGTCTGTCCTGGTTCGTCTTGGGAGGCGCAGTGTCGTTCTGTCTCCGTTTGCCGGCACTGGTGCCCCTGACGAAGCCCCACCGTCGGCGTTTAGTATTTGCATGTTTTGTTTTGTTTTGCTTTGATTTGTTTCCATTGTTGTTCCCACGAGTAGTCAGGAAGCGAGCGTCGACCCCCACAGAGCCTGATTGTGGGGGCAAGGCTTAATACTATGGGGTTTCGCCCGGTTCCCCATAGGCATCGTGCGCGACACTGTACCCCAGTGCCATTCAGCCCTCGGCACGCTGGCTCCCACCTTGGCTTGGGCAGAGCTGGTCCGCGACGGGGTTTTTGTCCACCTGATCCGGTTTTCACGCCAGCCCGGTTTCCTTATGGCGCCCGTTAACCGGGGAGCGCCGTGGCCGTTCCTGGCGAGGTTAGAGTCGTCGATAGACGATCCCCTTCCCCGATACGGTCGGGCCACTTTGCGCCCCGGCCCTAACACGGGCAGCTCCTAGATATTCGTCCACCCCGAGAATTCTCGGTACCTTCCATATCTGGAAGGCGTCCCCCTATCCGCGACCTGGGGAGGCGCCCGATGCGGGATCATCAACCCGACACGGGATTATTATTATTATTATTATTATTATTATTATTATTATTATTATTATTATTATTATTATTATTATTATTATTATTATTATTATTATTATTATTATTATTATTATTATTATTATTATTATTATTATTATTATTATTATTATTATTATTATTATTATTATTATTATTATTATTATTATTATTATTATTATTATTATTATTATTATTATTATTAAATTAGTCTAGTGGTTGAATTGAGTGGACGCGTAAGATAAATTTATACGATTAAGCAAGTAGTTTCTAAAAGATTACGATTAAGAAGATGAATCAGATATAGGAAAATAAGTGCATAGGAATAAGCGCGTATTTAGTAAGAGAAAAAAGTTAAATGGTATAGATATAAAACCAGCACTAGAGACAGAAATTGCCCGTTTGTGTGAGTGAAAGTAAGACAGAGAGAAAGTGTAACGAGCGTGAAAGAGAAAGAATTGTACACCGAGTTGATACACTCTGTCGAAGGAGCGAGTGCGAGGCGAGGACTTGTGGTATGAGTATGTGTGTGTATCGAGCGTACGGCACTACTGCCGTACGAAAAGAATAATAAACCTTCGAGGATCCCAAGAATAGGTGCATGCAAAATAAAATTATAATCGTAAAAATAATCGCTGAACTTACGGAATTAACTGGTCATCCTGTAGAATTCGAGTGACCGTAATTAAAAAAGAACGTTTCATGAAATTGTCTTCCGTTAAATAAAGCCTCACTGTCAACCACTACGAAGTCTCAATTAATTAGTCCTGTGTTCGAGCTCGGATTCCCACGATAGATAAAAATTATTGTGAACGTTAAAAATTACCATCGCAATATATGTATTTATTTTTACTTTTGTTTTCTGTTTTTTCATTCGTATATATCAATTTTATTATATAACTTGTATGGTTATTATTACATGATATCCAAAAAGAAAGTGCAGCATAAGTGCGTACCATATAAACATCGTATATTTTTATGCAAAATATGTTTATGGAAAAATTATTTCGAAAATCTTAGAATGCAATTTTCGATTTTTTCAATCGATTTAAATGTACAATAATGTCTCTGTTTGGGAGTTTAATGCGTACGTTACCGTTCGTTAATATAGTCCTTATTTTGTGCGGACTGGTGTAGTGGTCACCGAGTTTTCCTAGTTTTGGTCCTTTAAGCAAAAATACTGGTTCACCTACTTTAAATGCAACAGGATTAATTTTTTTGTCTTGATATATTTTGGAATTTTCTTTAGCCGTTATCAAATTTTGTCGTCCCAAACCATGTATTTCATGGATTTGCGTGACCAGTTGCGTTAGATATTCATCGTACGTTTCAAGTTTTTCCATCTCAGCAGGGAGCATACTAGAAGGGGTACGAGTTATCTTGCCAAAAACTATTTCGTATGGAGTATGCTTAGTACTTTCGTGAACATTCGTGTTATAATTGTAAATAGCCATTTCAACCCATTCATCCCAATTATTTTGTTTAGTAGTGAATTGTTTAAGATATTCACCAAGAGCATGATGCGATCTTTCCAATGATCCATTGGATTGAGGGTGAAATGGCGTAGTTATAATTTTACGTATTGTGAATAATGTCGCAATTTGTTTTAAGAAATTACTCAAAAAATTACTACCTTGGTCAGTGCGTACCGCTTTGGGTGAGCCGAAATAACAAATAAATCGTTTGACAAATGCTTCTGCTATCGTTACTGCTTTCGCATTAGGTAGAGGGATTGCTACTGAATATTTTGTTAATTGATCTTGAATTGTAAGTATGTATTCATTTTCTTGCTTAGTTTTTGGCATAGGGCCTACTATGTCCATTGCAATTTTATCGTAAGCTATTACTGGAGTATCTGTTATGATCATAGGCTGTTTAGTTTTTACTCGGACTAATTTTTTTAATTGACATTATAAACACCGTTCAATATATAATTGGACGTCAATTTTTAAATTTTTCTAATAATACACGTGACAAATTCGTTTATATGTTTTATTGACACCTCCGTGTCCGCCTATGGTTGACGAATGCATTTCTTTAATAATCTCATTTTGTCTTTCCACTGGGGGTTGTCTAACTAATCCGTGACAAATAATGATTTTAACGTCGCTTTGTGCGAATATTAATCGAATTTGAGTCATAATATTTTCCCATGGCACATTTAACATAAAACTTGATTTTGCAATACTGACGGTTTGCAATGATAACTTGTCAATTAAATAACGAACACTTTTTAAAGCTTCTATTATACTCGTATTTTCCAAAATTAATGTAAGACCTTCTCCAGAATTATCTGTGATAGGCAGAGCTATATTGAATCTGTGCGTCCTTTAATTCTAGATTCTTTAAATGTCGAAAATTGTCGTTATCTCGTAGTGCGATAGCTCCAGTGTCTATCGGTGTACAGTTGGTGGAAACAAAATAAACTTAATTATCTTTTAGAGTGTGAAATAAGTCTCGTGATTGTTTGACGTTGGATGCAATAATCCTACCCTTTGTTGTTTTATGCAGGATGGTGGCGGGCAATATAAGTGAATTCTCAGGTTCTACGTCGGACATGTTGTCGCTTAGGGGTTCTGTTTTGCTACTTTTCAAGAGTTCACATGCATGTTTTCCCTGCACTGTTCTGTCTGAGTTTTTTCGAGGGTTATGGTCTTTGTGTTCGCTTTCGTCGCTAGATTCGTTGTTCTTAAGAGGCACATCGTTGTGGGATAGGACCGGTAACGGCACATGTGTTTGGCTACTTGGTCGATCTGAAGAAGTGTCGGATAGCAGAGGAAAGTTCTCGACACTGTAGGTCACTTGTTTAGTCTTAGTTTCGATGTTTTCATTCTTGCGTGTCTTCCGAGGCATATTAGCTTTCATTTTTACGGTGGGTTTCTTTAGTGGTGCCTTGTTCACTGCGGGCGTCTGGAAAATTTCGTTTTCATGACCAGTGGTCGTTGATTTATATGGAGAGGCTATGTCTTCCAGCTATTCGAAAGGATCAACCGACTCACGTACCCAGTCACATTCTTTTACATCGTTAAAGTAACCGAAATTTCCAGGAACATCGTTGCTTAGATTTTCCTCCTCTTCTGAATCTTCTTCTAATAGCCGAGATATATCAGTATCCGATAAAATACGTTGATCCTATCTACGGTGACTTTTCGAAGGATTCGTACGAACCATGTAAATCTCATCTGTGGTAGTTAATGTCTCTATGGGGTTTCTTGAGAGTGCGTCGGCGTTAACGTTAGTTTTTCCGGCCTTGTACACTACATCGTATTTATACTCGGCGAGTTTCAGGTGGCAGCGCAGGATTTTAGGATTTCCATCTGTAGCCCGTCGGAATCACAACAGCGGTTTATGGTCGGTTACTAGAGTGAAATGGTGCTCATACAGATATGGCCGAAAGTGGGGTATAGAGTATACTATGGCCAATGCTTCTTTTTCGTAAGTGTCGTACTGTTCTTCGACTAGACTCAAAGCTCGTGATGCGTAAGCGCATGGATGATCGTTGTTAATTTCTCCTTGTGAAAGTATACTACCGATAGCATAACCCGATGCATCTGTTGTTAAAATAAAAGGCTTGGAAAAATCAGGATATCGCAAAACTGGAGCCGTACAAAGTTTATTCTTTGAAATTTCGAATGACTGTTGTTGTTCGGGTCCCCAATCAAATATATTTTCTTTGCGTGATAAAGTCGCGAGGGATTTTAATATCTTGGCATATCCTTCTATGAACCGCTTATAATAACCTGTTAATCCCAGAAATTGTGGAATATTTTGAACATTTTTGAGTATGGGGTATTCACGTACAGCTTCTAATTTCTTAGGATCGGGGCGAACTCCATTATTCCTGATTATATACCCTAAGAGTAAAATAGGTCCAAGATCGCGAGACTTGTGGGCGTGGTCTCCCCTCTCCCTGCTGGCTTGTGATTGGTCCCCCGACCTCCTTACCCCCACCTCTCCCCTGCACCCGATTAGTCGCCCACCTTGAGACCCCGACTGACACGCCACCTAGGCGACATGTGCGCCATCTGTCGGACGCTTGTTACCGGTGAGCCATCTATCGTAAATATTCTACAGGAGGTATGTTAATGACAACAGGTAAAACAGAGCAACTTACCGACGGCCGGTGGTGTAGATTTGTTGTAGCTATCGATAATTAGATTGGGTCCTACATGCGATACCACAGATTGGGCCCTACCATGAAAAAGAAGATTGTAGCTTGACATCGGTAAAAAGATTTGTGTCCGGTCGTGTTCTACACATCCGAGGTTTTGCGTTTTTTTCTAATTTAACACTAATTAAAAGTAAAATCTTTCGAAACTTTTAAATCAGCTAAAACAATTATGCTTAGTAAAAACACGTGTAATTCTTTTGAAAATTTGATAAAAACTGTTTTGTTTATTCAAAAAGATTGCCAGACATGTAAGAAATGCTTGTCTCATTTTCGCGGAACCGATGATTCACAATTACATCCTGCAGAGTTCCTGCGAGCTGGTGCTGGACCATCGATATGTGTTCTCGAACCTGGTGTGTTGTGATGTGAATGGCACGGCAGGTACGTGGAAACCTCAGGGTCATTCTTGAGGTGTTCAAGTAGTTTGTCCCACAGAATAGATATTTTTGCTCCCCAATATTTCAACAGCAGGGGTTTCGGGATGTACTCGAGCTCCTGTTTGGTGAATTGCCAAGGATCCTTGGAGCAGTCAATCACGAGTATACTGTCAATGGGATCCATTATGGTTACGAAAAGAGTAAAAGATGATTTCACCAAGGCGTTTTCTTTTCAACTATCCTTTTCTCAGCTGCTATGGTTATATATACACTCGGTCATTCTTCCACCACTCTTTATTGTATTTACAGTGCGCGCACGTGTCATAATGGAAATTAGGGTATCCACAGGCGTTTTTCTCATGATATACAAATACTGGCTAGCGCATCCTCCAACTGTATTCTTATTTCATCGATACGTTCCTAGAGTTATATATACATAGACATCAGTTGTGTGTCATCGGGGAAAACGCAGCATAGCTTGGGGCGACATTTGAATAATAATGAGACAAAATATACAATGTGTAGAATTTATTCATAGTATTTTACAAGTAGCATCGAAATCGTTCTGTACAAGTTTGTACACAGGTGTTTCTATTACATCCGTAGCCCTTTATATTATTGTTTCTTTCATTTTTCATACGTTTCATTTTACGGTTTGCATATTTTAATCGTTTGTAGTATTGTGCAGCGATGCGATCATTTTTCAACCTGTTTGTCGTAAAATGTTCAATAAAAGCATCCAGAGTTGTGAAGGGGTTGTGTGTTCCACTCGTAGATTCGACAGTTTTGCCGTAGACGGTTATAGTGTTGCTTGATGAGTAGGGGCAATCTATAACTATCGAAAAAGATTCCATGTCCATTTTTATCAACGTAAGCAGCCACCTAGTGTCGACCCGGTAGATTATGATCGTCGGTGTTTAATACCAATGCTGAGGGTCCAGACCAGAGACTCGGGATGCGATCGGCCGGGAAAACTCCTCTCGTCTGAGCAGATATTCATTGTAGAGCATCGATCATCTGTAGACTGTTCATACTGTTTGGACAGCTGCTGTTGACGGTGGGGCTGCGATTCGCAATGACTCTGCTGATGATGATGACGATGATGATGGTTGCGTGGTGGTGGTGGTGGTTGCGCTGGTTGTTGGGTCTGTACGTTACGTGGTGGTGGCGACAGTAGTGTAGTAGGTGGTAGGACTACTTGTTGGTCTCGGCTTCGGTAAAGTACGGTTATTTCATCGTTAGTCGGTACAGTTCCACCGTACACTCCGTATTTCATATATTCGGGAATATTCCATAGCAAAGAAACATTGGAATTCGTTCAAGACAGGAAACGAAGTCCAATGCCATATCGTACGATCGACACCAGGAACGCCGACGCAGCATGAGGCGACTCGCTTGGCGTTCGACGATTGGCTAAAGCTAAAGCTGCCAACTAAGGGATTTTAGCAAACGCAGTTGCTAACTGCTTTACTAAAAGCAGAATAAATTCAGACTCAACAGAGAACGGTTGGTTCCTCGTGAAATTCTCGAAACTACGCATTATTGTACTTTCTTACTTTGACTTTTAGATAGACAACGGAAAATTACCGTTGCCTATAATAAATACTTCCTTTTACATAAATTCGTGTTTTGATCGATAACTTGAGATTCATCTCCTTATCGGCAAACGATCCCAAAAATAATAACTTTTTATCATTATACCGAATACCGAATAATCCAATTACGCGGTACCGTCATAACACTACGCTTAAACTTTTATTTATAGCATTTTCTTTAATCAATGTGTCGCAGTTCGGTGATAGTTGGTTATTTTTTATCAACGTCGATTTATCGAGAGGTTGCGAATAAACGGGGCTCACTGCATCGAGTTCTTTGAAAAGGAGGCAAGATCGGATTTTTGCCACGTTATTTAAAGCACACTTCACATTGTCTTCTTTCGAAACACCATGATGGATACAGTAAACGTTATTGACGGACATATTTTTTCGACACGGACCCTCATATTTTTCCAGATTGATGATTGATGATACTGTTACCACGCTGATGTGGGGAGCCCGCAAACACGTTACCTATATAACCGTTTCTACCCCCTATTTGATTCTTATAATACGTCGTATAATGAGCACACATATTGTCTAATTGAGTCGTTTGAAATAAAGCGTGAGCGTGAACGTTCCATACTCGAATGCAATAGGATTACCCAGATGATCTCTTATATCCACCTCTATCGTCCTGAAGCAATTGTTGAGTAAACCTATGTAATTTGACGATGCAAAACTTTTTACTTGTGTTGTACCATACGTGTAGTTTTTTGTATTTAAATTTACAATCCTGAATAGTGCTGTCTGTGTATCACCTACCGTATACGGTACACAAATATCGGTGTAGACAAAAAGCAGATCGAGTAGTGCCCTATTTATACAGGCGGGCACTCGTCCTACGCGTGGAACGCTGGAAGCAGCAGTTCTTCGTGTTTCTCGAAGCCCTGTATGCGCGCTATTTTACTACTCACTCGTAATACCCCGAGGTAGCCTAGAGGCTCAGGGCACGACTCTGTTACCTCAATGGCAACGTAGCCTTTGGCCCTTCCAACATTTACAATGTTTATGCCTGCTTCCCGCAGCCCTGGTAAATCATTGATATTTTCCACAATTTCCTCATGATTTTTGTACAACCCTCGAGGTATTTGGTTTGTAGTAACTTCTTTATTTTCACAATCCACCCAACCAATTATCGTATCGTCTTCTCGTAAATGCGTCATTGTACAGGGTATAAGAATTTCCGATAAGTCAACAACCCAATGGCCCTTTAACGATATTTTGCGTGGCAATTGAGTTGTAAAATGTGTTGTCGTATTTTCGGGAAAATACTTCATACTGCTGTTGCTTGGCAGAACACGAAAAAAATTATCATCGTCATGCATTTTGCACAAATTTTCATTTATTCGAGACCGTGAATGCTTGACGATGGTTTCCACGAGTTAAATTTTGCCGGATATCCGACCCAACTCACGAACATTTTTTTTTCGCACTACGTCCTTTTGTTCGTAAAACTTGATCAATCTTGAATTCTTTATTCTTCTCCATACGTTTCCCATGAACACTCGTCAATTCTTCGGGGTGAAAGAAGCCATCGATAGTCTCGTCTTCGAGATTGCACAACACATACACATACAAACCCTGGCGATGTAAAACTTTTTTGATACGGAAAATTTCTTCTCTCCAATTTTTCTAGTAATGTTTTTCAAAGGTGCCTTTAGTTCTACTGATTCGAACGTAATCCCCGGGTTTGTATTTATACGTTGTGAAACGTCTCTTTTCACATCGCTTGACAGCACTAATTGTCATATTACGCATTGCTGTATCGGCATTATACAGTGTCACGGCAGCCGACTACATTTTTATGGTTGAATGTATAGCATGATTGTACGCATAAACCATTTGTTGTAGTATATCGACGTAACGATGAGTATTACGATGCGTGAAGTAACGCCACATCCGTTCCTTGAGAGTGCGATTAAAACGCTCAACAATCGAGGCTTTTACATCAGGATTACGAGCGATGCGAAATTGTATGTTTTAATCTTTGGGAAATTTTTGGAGTTCACTGCCGAGAAATTTTTTACCGCGGTCGGTTTGTAGTGAAACAGATGTACGCCAACTCGCTACGCTCGAGAATACGTTTAAAGGCCTTTGTTACCTCGCGCACCGTTATTTGTGCCACTGATCAAACGTCACGCGCCAGCGTATCCAGCTGGATGCGAGGGGTCATAGTACACTTTTTCGAAAGTAATCTTTCACCTCTCGTTGTACAACTTGTTCTAAATCTTTATCCACTTTTGAAACGCTTTTATATTTTTGTTTTTAGCCGTTTTGAAGAAGGGTTTATTTCGTCGCTGTCGTCGTAGTCGTCGTTAGAATTATCGTCGATCGCACTCACATCCATAGAATGCGTATCGTTTTGCTGCAACATCTGATAATCTTTTCTTGGTCGTTTAGTACCTCTGGATATACCTAAATCCCATAATGCACTGTTTTCTATGAATTCACGTAGAACGCTCTTTGCTCGTAGACTAACGATGAACTCCCGTCTACCTGTTGCTTTAAGTTTTTTCTACCTCGTACAGCATCGATTATAAGATCCACAATATTAGAACTTGGAACGAGAATACTGTCTATTGTCACACAACCTTTTTTGTCCCATCTTATGCTTTTTGATTCATCACTCGTGGGTTTACGTAGAAACTTTAATCGCTCGACGTTTATACATATTTGGAACGCTATTAACGATGTCAGCATCGGTCGTGGATTCTGTATTATTCAGCTCAGAGAATGTTTCAGGCGTGGATGATGGAGTCGGTAGTGAAAACGATTCATTTTTAGAACCAACGAGATATAGATAACGCTGCAACACTTGTAAATACTCTTTCCATTTACTAGCGTCGTCTTCACCATACTTGTTTGATTAAAAATTTTTGTATAACTCAGTGTCCAGTCTTGAAACAGGGTCACCCTGTGTCTGCACTGTTTTCTCGTTAGCTGCTGGTGTATGATCGTTGCCAGAACCGCTCATAGGAATTTCGTCGTAACGACCGTCGGTGTCGGTATTACCATCGTTTACCTCGGACATTGGCACTAAAAACATTTTTTTCGCATGTTCCATTACGTAAATGGAAATGATTAATAATTTTATCCGTAACACACAGAACTGTTTTCTCAAGCGCCACTACCGTCAAACGATTTACTAAACAAAGTTGTGATGATGGGGGCCAGTAAAAGTGGTAAAAAAAACGCCACTCCCTTTTTGAATTACTAAGGGTTTCTTCGCTCGCCAATTATATTGCCGTTTCTTACGACCGCCTCTAGTACAACCACCACCACCACCACTCTGTTTTGTCACACACCCGGAGACAAGCTGTCGAAGTTATTTTTATATTTTTTAAACGTTTTTTAACACTTGACTTGACACAAATGACTCCTTGTAAAATGTTTAACGCGCATTTACAGATACAATTGATTAAAGGTTTATCGGCATTCCGTAATATTGCTTTTTGCTGTTTTTTTATTCGAATGACAAATAGCGTTAAGCAGGGCTATACAACGTTCATCGAATGGAATGTAATGCGTATTATTTTTCTTCTTTTTCTTCTTGCTGCTGCTATCCATCATTAGCGCAGTTTCACAATATTTTGGTTCGTTGAAAAACAACTCCTTGTATGATGATGATCATGCGTACACGAGTCATCCCCATTGCTGACTGATGCGGTATCTACTTATGCTTCCAATTAAATACGTTGACGAGAGTTTTTCGGCATGTAGACCAACATTCGTGGATCATCGGGAAATATCATTGTGCGACAACGACAATAATCAGGTGTCGATTGTTTAAGATCCAACAGTAGATATCCGTGCGGCTGTTGACATATGGAATTCAGAGAAGCAGTATCAGGATCGAGAGTATCGCCATAATAAAATATAATTCGATCAAATTCAACGTTGCTCATTGAATTGAAAAACTTTAGAAATTTTCGAACAAAATCTGTTTTGCCACATCCTGTTGGGCCACAAATCAGCGACGTCCACGGATGTTTCCAGCGTACATCCATTATTTTTCACGTATTCAAATCTACATTACTATTGACAATGAAAAAAATCGTAGAGCAACTAGATGCAAAACCGTATATTGTAACATAGTTACCATAGAACGATTATTTTATTATTTCAAACGGCTATGAGAGCCGGATTTATAGTTGAAGCGTCGAGTACAGCGGACGCTAGGCCGATGAACCCGGACCTAGCATAAAAACGGGTGACGTCACGCCTCTGGAATTCGCTCGTCGCCGAAAACAGCAGGTCAGCGACCAGCTGGCCTTGCTCGAGGACGAGGGAGAGCCGGGGGGGGGGGGGGGGGGGGGGGGCGTGACAACGGTATCGCATAATCGAGCGAAACGGGACAAATTTTAAAACCGAAGTCTAGGATGACGTAGAGGGAACCAGGGTGGGGAGACGGCTATAAAAGCGCTTGCACCAAAAGGAAGCCTCTCGTCTTTTTCGCTGACAGGAGTCCTGCGTAACTAATTCCGAGTGCACCAGTTTAGAACACTATTAATCTCAAGAGTAAAGAGGAGGAATATTTCAAAAATTGATTAGTCGGGAGTGATAAAGCGACGTAACGCTAGATACAGTTAGGACCCATAAGGGCTGTAGGATTAAGTGAATAGATAGAAGCCTAGAATTAAGTGCATCAGAATAAGAAATTAGTATATAAGAAAATAAATTAACAAGTGCGGACTGTAACCAGTCGGAACTATAGGAACCACCTTTCCTGGCGATAAAGGGAGAAAGGGCGAAAAGTGAATTAGTGTGAGAGAGCAAATAATTGTAAACAGAGTTGTTACACTCTGTCCAAAGAGAGTCTGGTGCGTGTGGCTGTATGTGTGTGGGTAACGAGAAAATACCAAGGCGTTAATACGTATCCGTAATTCGAGCCCAGAAATACCAAGAATTTCTGTTCAAATAAGTAGAAATAATAATAAATAAAATCGAGGGAATTCCCTAATTTTGATACCGAGTGGAATATCGAATTAGGAAAGGTAGAGGATAGTGATAGGTAGGATTAGAATGCATCGAATTAATAAATATGAATAAGCAACTCCCGGATGGGAAAATATTAATGATAAAGTGTGTCAGAGTGAAACAAGAGTAAAAGAAAAAGAATTGTGAACCGAGTTCATACACTCGGTAGAAGGAGCGAGTGCGAGGCGAGTGACCGATGGTATGAGTGTGTTGGTGTGTCGAGCGTACAGCAATACTGCGGTGCGAAGAGAATAATAAACTCTCGAGGATACCAAGTATAGGTGCATACTAAATAGGATTATAATCGTCGAAATAATCGCTGAAATTGCGAAATTAAATGGTCATTGTAGAAAATTCTAGTGACCGTAATTAAAAAGTGTTTTTGTTTATGAGACTATTTTCGTGGAATAAAGCCCTACTGTCAACCACTATGAAGTCTAAACTAATTAGTCCTGTGATCAAGCCCGAAATCCCCACGATAAATAAAAATATATGTTAACGATAAAAAATTACCGTTACATTTGGCGCCCAACGTGGGGCTCGACACAGCTAAGAAAGACTGCGGTGGCGAGGTAGGACGCGTATCAGAATAAATAAACTTGGTGAGATTAAAGGATGGATACCGGCGAAAAAGCGAATCTTTCAACTGAGATTGAGGAATTGCGAATGATGGAGAGTTTGGAGGAACAGCATCGGCAGGAGGAGGGTGCTGAGGGTAGTGAAACGTATCTATGGGAATCAACAACAGCTGATCACCTGTTGGATGGTCGTCGGCTAAGAGATAGAAGGAATATACAACGTTTATCGGGAATTACGCCAATTGTAGAGAGTGAAAACTTGTCGGAGGAGTTAGGAAATCACCAGATGAATAGTGTAGACGGCAGTACGTCGGGGCCAAATGACAGGACTGCAACTATTCCACCGGACCCGATCGGTGTGAGGGATTTAATGCAGTTCTTGCAGGAAATGGAAGAGAAACGGCAGAAGATGGAAGAAAAAAGTGACGGGAAGTTCGCAGATATCATAAGAACGCAGCAGGAAATCAGAGACGAGTGTGTGAGCAGAATATCCGTATTAAGAGAGGCGACGAGGGACGCGTTGGAGGGGGAGATTGCGGCGGTGGAGTGCCGGACGGATAAGAAAATTAAAGAGGTCCGGGAGAGCATACTAGAAGATCAAAACGTCACAAATAACTACATACAACAAAAGGTCGCTGGTCAGAGGGTGACGGTCGAAAAACTGGAAAGAAGGACACAAGAGATGATGGCGGAGATTCGTGCGGCACAAGAGGTCACTGAGAACCAAAATAAAAGGATTGAGAAACTAGAAGAGTCGACACGGAGAACTAATACATCGATAAGTTTCGGGCAAACCATTGGAGGAGGACTGAACGTCACTCGACTATACACTACAGCCCAGAAACCACCAACATATAATGGTGATGGAAAAGAGAGACCAATGCGATTCTTGAAAGAATTTCGAGTATTTTGCATCGCAGGGGGGATCGAAGACACTGAAATTCGGCACGCGATCGGGACTGCATTAAAAGGAGTGGCAAACGATTGGTGGCTCGTGGTGGAGGGCGCTGTACATGATCTTCAGACTTTTGAAGAAAAAATTCGGGCAAGATATTGGGCTCGTGACATACAGGACGAGGTCAAGAAAAATTTGGAATTCGGTTCTTTTTATACTGAAGGTCAGGCGTTGACACGAGCCGAATATGCGACACGTGTCATCGGTAATGCTCGAGATTTGAGTGAAAAATTAAGTGATGAGGATATCATACGTCGTCTCGGAAAGCACTTCGACAAAGAGGTTCGGAGTGCCGTGAAGTTCGCCAAATTTGCGACATTGATGAATTTTTGGAACTTCTAGAAAGTACGGACGTGGCAGGCCCACTAAATTACTGAAGAGTGACTGGTCGTACAGGGGGATACGTGTCACAAGAACAGCAGAGAAATTTTTATAGAGAAATGGCACGCGAGCAGACGGCGCGCCTGTATTTTCGAAATGAAAATCGAGAAAATGCTGCAAACAATGGTGGAAACAATGGTCCATTGTCACCAGGACGCCAGGGTGGTCGGGGGGATCGACAACCATGGCAAAATAATGGGCCATGGCAACCGTCAAGACCTGCGTGGCAAGGAAATAGGCCAGAAGGTTTTCAGAGCCCGGAGGATAACAGACCAGCTGGACCGGAGTTGCAAAGACAGGAGCAACAGCAAAACGGTCAAGTGAATAACATAAATCGTGAGGCACAGGGTCCGTTTGTGGCACACACGATCCCGAGAGGAACGTTACCGGAATGCTCGAGAGCAGGAAGCGCAGATTCGGGAAACGCATAAGCGTTGCGCCCGAAGAAAAGAAAGAAATAAACAACAGCCTAGAGGAACGGAGCGCAACGCTAGAAGATGGAGAAAGGAAAAGCACTAGACAGAAGATGAACGCGAGGAAAAGAGAGAAGAAGAGAGTGAGGAATTTACGAAGGAAAGAAGAACGATGCGGGAGTAACTGACAGGCGGTGCAGAAGGTTGTAGAGGAGGACACCGAACGGCGAGGGCAGGCTGAATCAAGGGAAAGCTGAGTTCTGTTAGACGGTAAAGGCTCATATGAGGAGAAGAAAAATATGGGTCCAGAAAACGTTGCTAGGATTCAGAGAGTACCAGATATCAGAGGGCCAGCACCGAAGGTGATTGAAGTGAAGGAAAAGCAGGTAACGTGCGCTACGCTCATGGAAAACCCACGGGAATTCTTATATGAGGAGGGAGAAAATGCATCGGGTAAATGGTACGATGAGGGACGCCCAGGGTGCCCTGAAATACCGATCACAGTGGCCGGAATATCAAAGATGAGTTTAATAGATAGTGGAAGCGAAGTGTCGTGCGTCTCGGAAACGTTTTTTAAGGAAAATGAAGAAGCACTAAAAAATTGCCCGATGTTGCCAGTGACATCGACGCAGGTGGTTGGCGCATTTGCAGGGGAGACTGCTCGGATTAAGAAACAAATATTGGTTGAAATGGAAACATATGGGGCGAGTGGTGATCTGCAGGTACTGGTCGTGCCAAAATTGGTAAGACCAGTGTTGATTGGGATCGACGGTATGTTGGCGTTGAGGATATCAATAGACGCGCAACAGAGGATTCTGGCGGTAGAGAACCGAGTGATTGCAGAATTGAAGGATGGAAGGTGGCGACATCGAGATCCGGAAGATTTTCGTTCGGTTATACCAAGTAAGATGTGTGCCGGCGTGGAAATTAAGGATAACCTTGAAGAGGGAGAGACGATCAGCCTGTCAGAAGAGGAGTTCGAGAGGAAGATGGAGGAATGCCAGGATCTAAGGCCTGAGACGAAGCAGCTTTTTAAGAGAATCGTTGGAGAACGAAAGGAAGTTTTCGATAAGATCCCTGGAAGAATGACGGAGTATGAGCACCGACTGTTGTTGAAGGATCCGAAACCGTACTTCCACCGTTCATATCCCGTCTCTCTGACCCAACGAGAGAGGGTACAGAGGGAGATTGAGCGGATGCTCGAGAGGGGAATTATACAAAAATCAGAGAGTGTCTACATAAATCCATTGGTGCCTGTCATAAAGAGCGATAATTCCATCCGCCTTTGTCTAGATGCACGGGAGCTGAATAAGTATTTAATGAATGATTATAATGATGCACCCCCCATTGAAGAGATTTTTCAACGGTGTGGTGGAAAAGCGATAATGTCAACGCTAGATTTAACTAGTAGTTTCTGGCAGATACCTCTTCATCCGGAATCGCGAAAATATACAGCGTTCCAAAACAACGGGAAGTGTTATGAGTTTACCGTTACGCCGTTCGGTTTAAAGACTAGTACAGCGAGTTTGATAAGAGCCCTCGATGTCGTTCTCAAGGGACTGGATTTTGTTATCAATTTTGTAGATGACTTATTAGTCATGTCGACGTCACATGAGGAACACCTCGACCATTTACAAGAATTATTTGAGAGATTTCGTCGGCATGGGATGACTCTGAAATTCAGTAAATCACATTTTTTTTGTAAAGAAGTGATTTTCCTCGGGCATATTCTGACAACAGAGGGACTGAAGCCGGACCCTGAGAAAATAAGAGCGATACATGAGTATCCACGGCCCCGTACAATAAAACAGTTAAGAGGATTTTTGGGACTAATAAATTTTTACACCAAATTTACGAATCGCCACGCGCACGAGATGGCACCATTAGTGAATCTTCTAAGGAAAGGTATACGGTGGGAGTGGGATGAGGCCATGGGGAATACATTTAAAAAAGTGAAAAGTTTATTTTGTGAAGAAGTGGTACTCAGATTCCCGGACACAAGAAAACCGTATACTCTGACTACGGATGCGAGTGGGTACGGGTGCGAGTGGGTACTCTTGGGGCGAGTGGGTACGGATGCGAGTGGGTACTCTTGGGGCGATTCTGTCACAGGAGGACGAGGAAGGAGAAGTAAGAGTGGTGACTTTTGCAAGTAGAACCCTGAAAGGGGCAGAGATCGCGTATATGACCACGGAAAAAGAATTACTGGCAATTGTGTGGGCGTTACAAAAATTTAGGACGTATTTAAAGGGGGCTCAGGTACACATCAAAACAGACCACAAAGCTTTAATTTTCTTAAAGACGTGTAGATTTACGGTTGAAAGGCTAATGCGATGGGCATTATCCATCCAGGATTATGACATACAAGTCAAGCATGTCTCGGGAAAAACTAATGTGGTGGCGGATGCGTCAAGCCGTGTGAAAGAGGACGAAAACCTGCATTCAACCGACAGCGGAGGAGTGGTAGTGGTGGCAGGATTGTTGGCTGAAAGGATTTCACGTCAGCTAGCTAAAAAACTGAAGAACATTAAAGAGATCCAGAGGGAGCAAGAAGACTTAGAAATCATTATGGATTTTCTGGGCGAAAAGAAGCAAGGAGAAGAGGAGCCGAAATTTCGTCTAGAAAAAGGAATTTTACAGAAGAAATCGAAGACCGGAATTCGGCGGGTTATAATACCAAAGAGCATGATTGGAGACATAATAAAGGCGTGTCACGCCATGTATGGCCATCTCGGTGTAGGAAAATGTGTACGGATGCTGGAGGAAGATTTTACGTATCCGCATCTGGCGAAAGATGCTAGGAGGATTCTCGCGACGTGTGACGTATGTCAGAGGAATAAGATTGCCGTCCAGGCGAGCTTCGCCGCAATGCAAACCATAGTACCGGAGAGACCGGGGGATTTGATCTCCATAGATTTCTATGGACCGTTGCCCACATCTGTACGTGGAGTGAAGCACATTTTGGTGACCTTGGACGCTTTCAGCAAGTTCGTTATTCTTTACCCCATGAAAAAAGCAAACACCGCGACAGTAATTAAACGAATATTTGAGGATTATATTCCGAAGT
This sequence comes from Cylloceria caligata, assembly GCA_963942595.1. NCBI lineage: Eukaryota > Metazoa > Arthropoda > Insecta > Hymenoptera > Ichneumonidae > Cylloceria > Cylloceria caligata. The sequence goes on from OZ012706.1 coordinate 28,767,247, forward strand.
ATGGAAAGCCATGGAGGATACAATTTGATCACGGGACTCAGTTTACTGCAAAAAACTGGTTACAGAAGCTCAAGGACGAGGATATCACGGCTGTATTTTCATCGATACGGCATCCCCAAGGAAATATCGTCGAGCGTGTAAATCGGGAACTTGGGAGGTTTTTCCGAGTTTTCCTCACGAATAACCATGCAGGCTGGTTTAAATGGGTAAGAGTCATAGAAGATTGCATTAACGAGAGTTACCACGAGTCAACCGAGTATACACCAATGGAACTGCAGTGCGGGAAGACGCCTCAACGGGTCTGGAATAAACAGATGGGCATAGTGCGAGAGGGAGAGGATAAAATAACCTACGAGATGAAAATTGAGATTGTAAAAGAAAGGATAGCGACGAAAGGCCGGCGTCGGGCGGAGAGTTTTAATGCTACCCATCGGTTAACAAATTATGAGATAGGCGATTTAGTTTTAGTAAAAGCGTTAAACGTCTCAGACCCGCTGAAACAAGTAACGTCGAAATTTATGCCTCTGTACGAGGGGCCATATAGAATTAAGAAATGCGTAGGTTTAGCAACTTATTTACTCGTAGATCTAGGGAATAAGATAGAAAGAGGAAAATTCCACGCCAGTATGTTTAAGAAGTACAAGCAAAAATTTAGTGATGATGATGGAAGTAAATCAGATGCTAGTATCTTTTTCACTTCGCTTGTTCCAGTGCAACTAATATCGATCGATAAAAATACATCTGCAAAAATCATTGTATGGAAAAATCCGAGACCATCATCACCACGCTTTTGTAGACCAATAAAATTGAATTTACTGAGTTTAATTGAAACTACTGAGGCCACTGTTAAACAAACAGAGTATATAAAAGAACAAGCGGACAAACTTATGCCTTTTAAAACTGTAATAAATGGAAAAGAGATCATTGTTAGTTATGAACTTGCTTTAACTATGATCGATGGTAAAGTTTGTAAGGCAATTACTGCAACTGCTTCTACTCAACGTTGCTATTTATGTAATGCTACTAGTAAAGATTTCAATAAGATCGATGTACTTTTGAAAAAAGAAATTAATAGAGATAATTTAACTTTTGGCTTATCTACATAACATGTGTGGATTCGATTATTTGAATGTCGTTTGCGTGTTTCGTATAAATTCGATATTAAAAAATGGCAAGCGCGAACATGTGAAGATAAGAAAGCGACAGAAAATAGAAAAAAATATATTCAAAAAGGTTTTCGCCAACAGTTAGGACTTATTGTGGATCAACCAAAGCCTGGATATGGTAGTACGAATGATGGGAACACTGCTCGACGATTTTTCGAAAATGCATCAATTTCCGCTACCATAACGGGCGTTGACGAAGATGTTATTAAAAGGTTCCATGTTATTTTACAAGCTATTTCAAGTGGTCGTGAAATTAATGTACCACATTTCTAAGAATACACAATAGAAACAGCTCGAAAATTCGTCGACTTATATCCCTGGTTCTACATGCCTACTTCTGTTCACAAACTTTAAATTCACGGCTCTGAAATAATACAATCTGCTTTATTGGCAATCGGACAAATGTCTGAAGATGCACAGGAGTCTTGTAATAAATATATTAAAAGATACCGTGAAGATTTTGCACGAAAATGCAGCAGAACAAAATTGATGGAAGATCTTTTCTTGCGCTTGCTAGTGGCATCAGATCCGTATATATCAAGCTTAAAGAAATTGCCACATAAGAAATTAAAATCCTTATTTCCGGAAACAATTGCTTTGCTTACTTCACCAACTGTTTATGCGTCTACTGATGATTCTATCTCTTCTTTTTCGATGTGGTCAGATTCTTCAGATTTTTATACAGACAATTCGACTGATGATGAAGACTAATTTTTATGTTAATATAAGAACAATATGCTTGTTAATATAAATTTATTTTTTGAATTTGGCTTTGTACTGTATTTCTCAAATAAATATGTTAGTATTAAAAAAATCGTGTTCCTTATTACACTTTCTTATATATTTGAATGATGCATTTTTCAATATTTTTATAAATGATTAAAAATGTAATTACTTATCTGAAATATGTACAAAATATTTCTTTTAAACAAGAAAATCATTACTCTGTAAGCCAAATACATTTATTTTAAAACTGTAAATCAAATTATTATACAGTAATAGTAGTATGTGTACACCTTTGCTCCATCCCACTCCTATCCCCACTCCTTCCCCCACCACGCGGCTACCCCCACCACCCCACTTTTCCACCGCCGCGCTACCCACTCTGCTTGACCAGTGTCGGTAATATGGAGATGGTAAAGTGAGGTGGTGTGGGTACCTTGGTGAACAAGGAAGAGTAGAGATAAGAGTAGGATAGAGCAAAGGTGTACACATACTTGGAATAAAATTTTCAACTCACCCTTGTGTTGGCGGCATCTGCGACGACTCTCCAGGGTGACGGGCACAATATTCAGTCCAGGACACACACACATATGCACTCTCTCTCTCTCTCTCTCTCTCTCTCTCTCTCTCTCTCTCTCTCTCTCTCTCTCTCTCTCTCTCTCTCTCTCTCTCTCTCTCTCTCTCTCTCTCTCACTCACTCACTCACTCACTTACTCACTCACTCAGTTACGCACGCACACGCTCACCCACGCATCAAAAGCCGCAGCTACGCGCTCTGGTAATACGAATTACCCGCACCCATGGAGCGTGGGCATCGGCAGGGGTAGGCATACGTACCCCGATCAGCGTATCGTTACCGCGCGTTACATCGATCCGATCTAGATATCCGTCTTCGTCAATTAAATGATCGAGGCCGAATATCGTACACTTCACGAGCAACACAGGTAACTCGCTAATCAGTGGCTCGGGCTGATATAGTTGCTGCCAATCGACGTATACCGATTCATCGATATCGACAAGCAGCACCTCGCAGTACCCGTCATCGTCCATGTTTACGATCTCACCGCGCAGAGCCCTTTGATGCCGCACAACGACACATGAGGCTCCCGCACACAACTCCTCAAATTTAAAAACACTCCTGTCTACAAATCCGTCAATATATAACCGCTCCAAATCGTCCTCTAACCTTAGCCACGCAGCACACATTAATTCAGTGCGCAGGAATATCGTGTTATCCCACGCACCGCAAACCACCCGAAACACAAAAGCCGCGGCTAGCGCGAAGTTATCGTACCGCGGATACATTTTTTTCTATTTAAACTCGCGACGTGCACTGCTAAAGACAGACTGAATGCTCCGGATGAGGCTGGCGGTGATCACAGTGTTTGAAGATAACAAACCCCCCCTCTGAGTCATAACTAGGTGTGCAGCGCTTTGAATGCAATGTCAGCAGTTTTGCACGTGTGTACCGCTTTGCGCTGTGCTTCTCGTGAAGCGAATGCTCTGCAGTAAAAGACACAGAATATGATACCGTGCCGCGAGAGACCTCGATTATATTTTATATATAATTATAAAAGAGACACAGTAAACCGATGTATTTGTTTTTAATTAATCAATATTTTATTTAAATCACTTTACAGATATTTACCGTCGTATGCAACATCCCTGCAAACACGGTAATCTTCGCTCGGAGACTCCTCTGCCGTTAAATTTATTTTTATCACTGTCTGATCGTCGAGAGGCAAAAGCATTGTAATATTCACGCACTAATCTGTCGTTTTTCGTTACATTATCGCTAAAGAGATTATTAAATCGCGACATGGTGAAGCCGCACGACATAAGGTGTAGGAATACGATGCAAAATTGTCCACACACATCCGACGTATTACTCTGTAGCTACTTGAGGCCGTACCGATAGAACTTGCAGTTTCTTCGTAGTCGGGCGAGATGTTGCGGTATAACCGGTGGTAGCCCGTAGCTATCAAAGTACATTCCTTTTCCATGATGGTTAACGTACATGGCGATCCAATGCTCTCCAGGTCCGTCGTGGTTATCCGTGTTAACTACGAGTCCGGCTGGTAACGACCATACACGAGGAATTCTGTCAGCCGGGTATACGCCAACGGTTGAAAGTGGTAGATACTGCAGACTCTCGTAGATTTGTTTAGTGTTCATGCTGAACACATAGTCAATGATTAAATGATGACCGATACGCTTTGAAAGACGTATATATATGCAAAATTTATTTCACAGCGTCGTCGATCGTGTCACGACCACATGATGAAGATTTCTCCTCTTTTTTATTCTCTTCCTCTTCGTCTGCTGACCAAACATCCATGTATGATTCTCCTTTAAATGGATGCTCGCGAAGCCAATTTTTTATTTGGAAAGCCTGGCGCATTGCACAATGCGAAGACGCTGTATCGTTTATCATAGCGTGTCTGAAGCATTTTCGCAAAGATTTCGGCATAAATGTGTACGATGGGGCGCCCCCCTCATCCTCCAGGTTGGAAATTTCACGACTCGTGATATCGCAAAGAAGTATAGCCTTCTCGTGACCGCGCGTATAGATGCGTCTTGATTTTCGCGAAATTTCACGCAAGTTAGCGTATACCTGTTTACAGCTCACATCGCCCTCGTACCACTCCATACCGTGAAAATATTTCGAGAGAAAATTATTCTGGCTTCTCGATTGCTGTGGTAATTCGGCAAAGTGACACGGCGGTGCAACGATCCAATGAGCAGAGTACGGTCTATCCACTGCTACCACAGCAATTTCTTTCGGAATAAATTCCGAGTCTTTACCACGCATTCCCTGTATATCCACGACGATATCCATTTTCACGTCTAATCCGTACAGATGACCGAGTTCGACTGATTAGTTACTCGCGGACACGCTTCTACGTGTCTTAACACGAAATAATTTTATGCCGACATCAGCACATTTTTCGCTTATCCGGTAAAATCCACCATTACCTGCCGAGAGGCATCAATTTCAAGGACATTATCATATTCCGCGTAGACTACACAATTTATCGTTGAAGCAAGCCCATCCTCAAATCGTACCTCTATTCTCACACTACCGTGCTTTATTAAATTCCAATGTGTATTGCTGTTCGCTGAAAGATCGGGTGTCAAATCTAAAGCAAACAGACAGTATTCATCGCGATAATTATTGCGATCGATCGAATTACCATCGTTCAAGAAATGTATTCCAGTTCCCGAAAACAACGTTTGAAAAGCATCCACATATAGATGATTTTTCGTGAAATCAGGTTGTAACGGTTTCGAAGGTATTTGAGCACCATCTACATACAACGAGAGATAATTTATCTTTTAATTTTGGAAATTGAACGGATTCATACTGAAGTCACCGTTAAACGCTTTGTTATCGACAAAACCGATAATTATACGCTTCGGCAACTGACCTAACACGATATTATCGATAGTCTCTCCATGAACACCCGAGTGTATTGAAACGGCTTTTACCTCGACTCTCGTAAGAGGATATTTAGCCGTAGATTTTGCCAGAGTTCTAGCATGTGAGAGCAGCACACCAGGAGCTATTTTTGTTCTACGAACGAGAAGCGATGCCTCGAGAATCTTTAAGCCGCATTGACCATTCTTTTTATCCCCCACAAGACAAAATGAATCTCTAGACCGAACCAGCCGTAGGCGCATCTCGACACCGTTTAATAGGAACCGCTCCTGATTGAATATATCGCAATGCAGATGACCGAGCAAGTCTACAGTTTTTTCGACATTTAAAAATTGTTTTCTCTTTACAAGCCCCGTATTTTCCGATGTTATATCATCCATTTTTCCAGGTGTATCGTCGTACCAGAGAACGCTCGTGAGATGCGAATTTTTTGCTGCTGGACCGTAATTCAAAAGTGTTTCTATGTACGCTCGATAAGCGTAGGCGTTATTTGGAGGTGAAACTAATTTTTGATTAAGGTATACATCCACCTGATTAAACATAGAATGCAAGAGATTGTTTACAGGGCCGGCACTTACTTTCGACGATGTGCCCACGGCAATTTCCGTAATGGTAGGAGATGTTATTTTCACTCTCAGACTAAGCATAGTATGCGCGAGATCGATATACTCATCACCCTGTCCGGGAATAAGAAATTCAATCGGTGAATCATCTGTTAGCGAAGATATTGGTTTGTAATACACCCAATTGGAGCCTTCGATAGTAGTTTGCGTCGGTGGGAGTGAAAATAATTTAAGTTCCGATTTAAGACACTCGCACGAGTGCGCATGTAGAAAAGCCATCTTGTTTCAGCTATCCAAAAATATCTGCAACCGTTCGTTGACGAGTCTTCTTCTTCTTCTTATTGTTCTTATTATTCTTCTTCTTTTTTATTGTTTTTCTCTTTATTACACTTTTATTTTTACGAGAGATACGTGGTGGTTTACGTTCGTTCGATGAATGAGGAGTACGTGAAATTTTGCGCTTTTTATAACCGGACCCCCGCATGAGAGTGTCAATTTTTTCAGAGGCTTTGCGTTTGAGATTACTGCCTGATTCTCGCGCTCTCTCGCGAATAGCATCTTTCACAGCTATATTTCTATCGAGGATATCACCGGCTACGTTTACACCAGCGCGCAACGCCTCTTTTCCAACTGCTTTAGCGCCCTTCTTTAAAAGTGGTAACACTCGACGAAACAGGCCCCCGAGAAAGCTACCGATACCGTGTCCTCGCTGATTAGGTGTTCCGATATAAACATGGCTAATACCACCGTACCCGCGACGACCCCATCCGTGCTGCACACTGTCAATATCATCCATAGTGGTGTGATCAATCGTGGGACCTTTTGAAATGTAGTGTCACAGTCAACGTTCCCCGCTCGAATGGTATAGGATCCCCAAATTCGTCTCTTATATCGATCTCGATAGTGTGTAAATTATTGCGCAAGAGAGGTATATATCGTGGCGTTGAAAACGATTTAATTTTTATCGAACCATACGGACAGTCATCAGTATCAATGGGAACAACTCGTAAGAGGGGTGTTTGTACATCGCCTGTAATATAGCTCTCGCAGATATCTGTGTATAAAAACATGCTGCCCGGTATAGCACCGGTGAGAGATGCAGGCCTCGACCCTGTGTATTCGCAATGCGGTTCTATCATTACGGGGCTACAAGCCTCTTCCGAGAATCCTAGTAGCCTTGCGATAGCGGGCGATACGCGAAAGTCGTGGTAGCGTAGATCGTCGCATACGCGTGCCACTTCGACCTGCCCGCTCGGAAGCGATTTAAAGCGCAAATGATCAGCCACATGAGGTAGCTGATTTATGCTCTCCAAAAGAGCGTCTATAGAGCGATATACACCAGGTGCTACTTGGTCTCTATCAACGCTCCTCCGTGTTAAAAGATTTAAACCCGATAAATCATAATCACCATCCTCAAAAGTTACGAGATTTTCTACAGTAGGAACATGTAAAAGAGTCATCGGATAAGCAATTTCCACAAGAGAAACAGCCCATTCTCCGTGCAGGCGTATCTGACGCGGTAGTTTTGTAATAAATTTCGTCGTCGTATTATCCGGAAAATACTGCATACTACTGTTGCTCGGTAGTACGACAAAGAAAGAGCTATCCTTGGAGCTCATATTTATCACGGACGATGATCCCGAGCGTTCTTCTTCTTCTTCTTCTTCTTTGTCCTCTTCTTCTCTTTCGTCTTCTCAGATGACGGAGGCACTCGTACTCGTGATAATTCTGCTTCGTAGAAAATACCGTCGATAGTCTCGTTATTCAGATCGTGTAAAATATACACGAATGGCTCTCGATTCAACGATATTCGTTGAATTTTGAATAATTCGTTACTCCAACCACGCTCATATCCTTTCACGAAAGCTGCTTTAGCTGTACTGATACGTACCAAGTCACCGACGCTGTATTTAGGCTTTTTAATTTTTTTCGCGTTACGCTCGTAACGCCGTGCTAAATTGTCTCGGGCTATAGAGGCATTTTCGAGGGTTACTTCGCTCGGAGGAATACGCGTTCCGCTGTGTCTAGTGTGATTAAAAGCATATAAAAAATTTTGTAAAACATCGATGTAACGCTTATTTCGCGTGTATGTAAAGTAGCGCCACATTCGCTCTTTTATTGTTCGATTAAAGCGTTCGGCAATCGAGGCTTTTATATCAGGGTTACGAGCAGCGCGAAAATCGATATTCTTTTTCTTGAGAATTTGCTGAAACGGTGCGCCGATAAATTCTTTGCCTCGATCAGTTTGCAATTGTTGCGGGCGACGATTGTTACTGCGCGCGAGTATGCGTGTGAGACCGCGGGCCACGTTTGCGCTCGTTTTGTCACGCAAAGCCTCGACCCACGCGTATTTGCTCAACACATCAATAACAACAAGCAGATACGCGTACCCATCGTTGTACGTGGCTATCGAGCGAAGATCAGCTAAATCAGCCTCCCATACATCGTCTATATTACTCACACTGTACGTACGACGGGGAAATCGTCGTCGTACGAGGCGATGCGTGTTATATGAATCCTGTGTCTCGAGCCATGGTAAGACATTTTTTCGCGCTACTCTACGATCCACCTGGGCCAAATTTTTTGCTCGAGAATAGGAAGCAGGATGAGCGGTGTCATAATAGATTTTTTTAAGAATTTTTATAATTTTAGCGATGACCAGTTAAATGGATTCTTTTTCTTTTTCTTTTCTAACTGTGTGGGTGGTCGATATTCTACTTGTGCAAAGTTTTGCAATTGTTCGTCCTCTTCTTCATTCCCCTCCTCCCCCTCGATGATGTCGTTTTCAGCCGTGAGCATTAAATCTCTGTTTGAGTGTGCGGTCTCGGCCTCGTCGTCGTTGTTGTTGTTGTTGCTAGCGTTGCTGCTGCTGCTGCTGCTACTATCGTTTTCGCGCGGTAAAATAAGACGCCGCTGTGGTGTCGAGGATGATGTAGGTGTAGGCTCGTGTAGTAACGCGGGGTTACCGATAAATTCACGCGGCATCTGTATCGCTCGCAGGAGTTTGGCAAAGTGAGATCGTCCGATGGGTTTCTCGCGTTTTCTAGCTCGCATAGCATCGTTAACAAGATCAACGATATTGGAATTTGAAATTCTTCTGCCGTCTATGGAAACAACGCCGTTACGATCCCATGTCATTTTTTTACCAACGACGCTGCGATGCAAATTGCGAAGCAACGATATTGCTTTAGATTTAAATTTTTTTGGTACGCTATCGACAATAAGTGTGTCATTGAGCCGCGATTTAACTTTGTTCATTAAATCGTCGTCGGATTTATTCTCGTGGCTATCGAGTATTGCTACTTTTCGTTTTAATGAAATATTCGGTACGGCATTATCGTACTCGACCATGTGAAGATAACGCTGTAAAACCTGTTGGTACGCTATCCACTTCTCTCTCTCGCTCTTGTACGAGTGAGAGTTTAGAATTTCACTCAGCTCAGAGTCGAGGCGCGATAATGGCGTACCGGTAGTCTGTACGGAAGGCAACGGGTCTGCACTAGTAGTAGTAGTAGTAGTAGCAGCAGCGGCAGTAGTGGCAAGTCCAGCGAGACGATGTATGTTATCATGAGGAATAAGTACCATCTTTCTGGCATATTCCATGTCTCGCGTAGGCCAAGACAGGCGCAAGAAGCAACTTGAGAAATCCGACACAGTGCTCGACGATGGTCTTCCTCTTACCGCTCCAATTTCCCCTTTTGGCGGCTAGTCGCCGAAGAATTGTCGCGTGCCTCCGAAGATGATTCTTTTGCACGTTGTTCAGACTCACGTTTCCCTGTAAAACGTTTAGAGCACACTCGCATATACAGCGTACAAGCGCTACATCTGCTTTGCGCAAAATTGCACGTCGTTGCTCTTGCTTCAGATAACACAACGCTTGCAATATAATTATCTGCTTTTTATCGAGAGGTCCGCGCAACGCCATTACAAGCGCATTACTGGTACATCGCGCGACGCAACGCGAACTTTTATTGCTTTTTGAGGCACGTAAACGTAATGGTATTGGTCATCGGGAAATATACAGGCGCGAAATCGACAATTATCAGGCGTCGATTGTTTCAAGTCAAATAATAGATAGCCGTGCGGTGCGGCTGTTGCATCGAAATATACTTCCTGCAAAAATCGCGGATTCTCGGGACATACCTGGCGGGCTAGGTGCTGAATTTGCGCGCGATCTCGCGGATTTTTGAAGACAACGATATAATTAGCGTTTAAGGAGATATCGCGCTGCCCGTGACCCTGATGGAAGAGATTTTGCGTGATGAAAATGACACTAAGATTTTTATGATGGCTACCCTTGGTGAAAAGATCGACCACAGTATTGTTCGATGCCTCGCGCATTAGATCGTCAATGACCACAAGTTTAGGTCTTGCGTCATTCGAGTAGTCTACTGCTTGCGGTAAACCCTCGCGAAATTCGATTTTATCACCGTACTCCGAATACCCGGACTGCCACTCTGAGTAATAAAAAAGTATACGCTCGAACGGGACATCCGTCATTACGCGCATGTATTTAAAGAATTTTTTTACAAAATATGTTTTACCACATCCCGTAGGACCGCTTATCACAGCTGTCCACGGATGTTTCCAACGTGTATCCATATCGACGAGTGTCTATCAAAATCAATCAGCAGACTCTTAAATAAGCTTATACCGCGGCTGCGGCTGCGGCGGCGGCGGCGGCGACCCCGCGGCATCAGCTATTTTCGCGGCCTTAAAGAGCTGATAAGACGCGGCGCGCCTGCGCTAGCTGATGAGGCGCGGGCCCGCGGTATAAGCTGGCGTTTACGCTGTATGTATATTAAAGAACGATAATTTTTATATTTCTCACAAATAAAGTAATATTTTTATTTCACTATGCATACATCTCTATATACAAATTTTACGAATCATCAAATTCTAAACAACAATATTATATCCACGGATGTAGCACTAGAAAGCCAGAACAAGAGGAAACACTCGATAAGAAAGACGGGACAAAAGGAATCAACGATGAGAAAGTCAGCACAAAAGGGAACGGTAGAGAGATAGCAGCTACTGTTACGAATATCAGCACAAAAAGAACGATCCGATAACGATTTTATACATGATAAATCAATTTTTTCAATGTATTGTACACTGTAAATATGTTACATGAAATTAGACAAAAAGATTATTTTTAAATATCGCGAATTCACCCGTAAAACTATATACTTTTTTGCGTTATACTAATTAGCGTATTTCACAATAGCCATACGGTACAGTAGAGTACAGCCCGTGCCGTTTTCGCTTCGTGTTAACAGGCTCGCATGATTTCGTTTCTTTACGCGTTACTACATGATGAAATTCCGTACGTCGAATAGCGTCGAATTTTAAAATAATAGGTACGCTCCTTGCTCCTGTCACGAAAGATCGTAATGCGTTATAATTTACGTGACGGCTATTCGCAAAGTTTAGCGTGATACCCTTCACTTTACATTTTTCAATAATCGTACCGTCGGGTTTACGAACAAGGTATGCGTAAAATTTTGGTCCACCCGAAACGAACGAAGTTATATAACTACCAGGCCCGTATTCACTTAATTCATCCGTAAGATCTCCTAGAAATTGACCGATTGACGGCTCATACTCGTTACCACCGGGATGGCTCACGTAAATACAGGAGTCCGTATCGCAGTACAATATTCGTCGCCCGAGCCCCTCAAGATAACTGTATAATTTTAGGCGTGCCTGTGCCGTCGTGTATGCTGCAATCACGGCGTTTGATGTCGGTGATGGTTGGATAGCATCGCGGTTGCTCACATAGTTTACATACATAATCTTGTGATTAACCGGTAGCATCCCCGTCACCTCAATCTCCGGACTCGTTAGTAAATTAATTAACTCCGCGCGCGTGAAGACGATAACGGTTTTCGTGAGATTCTCTCGTTGACCAAACTTTCCCCAGAATGAATTAAGAGCCAATTTCGCTAGTGAACGTAAACCCGGATTTGGCTGCAAAGCACTTCGCTCGAGATATACACCCTCAGACTCCTTGTACAATGCTATAAAACGCTCAATTGCTTCCTCGTCATCGTTACACTCTGTTGGCGGACCACTCGCCTCCTGTTTTATTTTTAGGAATGTATCGATGTACTCGGCAAAATGACCGCCTCGTCGCGTTGTCGCGTCATACTGCGTAACAACGTATTGCCAAATTTCATAGATACGCGTCACTTTATATCCGAGCGACACAGCTTTTCTCAGTTCGTCCACGACCCATGTGCCGTCAAACGCTCGCTCAGTCGCGTCATCGTGTGTACAAACCTCGGATGTGTCCATATCTGTACAGCACGTTCTACACAGGGGGAACAGTAGTTTCCCATGCATGCGAACAGGCAGTACGGGTATATACACATCGCGCGGTGCCAGCACGGTACACTTCACGAGACCCTCGACGACACTTAGATCGTTTTCAAGTCCTACGAGTTCTCGACACTCGTCGCCTACGTATAATTTCGGGTGTCCAACAGGATATTTTCCATTCTTACATACCCACGGATACAGCGAGCAAACATCCACATAGCGTATCTGCTCCCCGTTCGCGACGTCGTACAAGCTTACAAAATTTTCCGTTCGACCGCCAAAGAATGCATCGCGTGGCTCGAGAGGCGCCTGCTTGACCATGGCGTGATTTTTCACGTATATCGACATTTCCTCGTTATTCTCGAGTAATCTGTCAAAATCGCATTCCCATATTTCGGTTAGAGTGTACCCTTTCGATCTGATTCGCCCGGAAATAAGAATGGTACGCTCGTATCGCTCATCCATTGTATCGCCGAATTTAGTTCGAGCATCTCTATTCACGCGATAACATCGCGGACAACCGTGCCAAAAGCAGCCATGAAATTGAAGAACGTGATGGACCCCCGCATCCACGTAGTAACCGTCCACGGCCGGTAGGCCGGCCGGAGGGCGATACTCTCTCGTGCGTCCAGCATGAGCAATAACGCAGTTGAGCTCACGCTCGAGCCATACGAGCCATACGACGGCCTTGCGCGATTGCTTATCGCCCCAGCGATATCCTCCTGGTGGTAACACCGCAATGCGATCTTTCTGTAGAAAATTCTTTCGAAATACTCTCATACATGCTGATGCTATCGTGCATGCTTCTGTAAAGCGGCACACGCTCCCACAACGTATAAGTAACTCTCGAAAAGCTAAACACGCTCGTCTCAAAACCGTAACATCTGTACGACATCATTGCACAAATTGCGTCGCAAAATCAAATTCATAATCTACGCGACTCGATTCTTCCTCATACCATTTTAAAAAGCGCTCGCGATCCACTGAGAACATGGTATCGGGTGAGTAAAAATGCAAAGCCGGCAGAGGACCTGAGTAATTCTGATATTCCGGTGTGTTGAATAAATGGGGAAATGTACCTTTTGCCACCTCATCAGCGAAACCAAAGGCCTTAGGTAAAGCGCTAAGAGCCATGGGTAAATAGTTTAGACTATCGAGAAAAACGACATCGCCAATTTTCATCGAGACAATCTTCGTACCGTTCATAATCAGAGAGGGCAGCTGTGCTTTTTGCACCTCGATTAAATACCGTAGAATAAATTGTGCGTCGAAACCTCTAGCATTATGGGCGATGCAGATGGTCTTTTTAAATTTTTGCGATAATGCCAATTTTACGAGATCCCCAACAGGATCATCGATAAACACGAATTCACGTTTACCACAGTTAGCACAATCTGTCTCTATATCTGTGATATCCAGACATGCCATACATACGCATTGTGCGACACATAAATTCGGCTCGTGAATTCGTGTCGATTTATCATCATGCAATTGCGCGTGTTGCTGCGTCTCAAAATCATAAAATAAAAATCTCGTGGAAGACTTGTCTTTTTTCTTCTCCTTTTGCGCATCTGATTTCTTAAGAGGTGCTATAAAACATGCATGCGTAGTCGGCCGCGTTTGTTTGCATGTAGCACAAAACGATATACCACATACATGCATCTTTTTATCTGTGGTTTTAATCATACGCGAGCAGTCTCTACAGATTTTCAATGCGTTACAGACGCTGTACCGTCTATATTTACGAGACGTGATGCCCGCGGAGCCCTCACTCTTGTGATGAGCGAGGCAAAAAGCACCAAAGAACGAACGATTACAGTCTGCGCAATACTCAGGCTGAGAGTCTCTATTACCGTTGCAATAAGTGGATTTACATCGAGCACATTCATAGCTACATCGATGCTCGAGTACTCGAATATACTTGGAATTACATTGCGTGCAGAACCCCCGACTACCTAGCGCACCGGCGAGATTTAATATCGGTTGATAGTGATGGGAACGCTCGTAATAGAGAATAAAGAGTGTATGATTAATTTTACCTGTTGCAGTGAGTACGTATTTTCGCCCATCGTACAGAGCCGGAACGCGTTTTCCGAAGGTGAGAAATTCATAAACAACAATCGCTATACCCTCGTGAACCAAGTACTCCTGAAAGAGCTGAATTTCGCGCGCACCACACCCCCTAGACGGTGTCGTTACCCCTGCATTACGTGTGAGCTCTATCGCCGCTGTATATTGCGCACCTCGAAGCCCGTTCCGAATTTGACACTATCGTCTGTGTAGCACACCCGCACGTATTTGACCGCGTTCGGCATGCGCTCGGGCAGTGACAAGGGATCGTTGTAGACACAAATTATCGCGATTACTTATGCGTAAAATCGACTTTTTTGCTATAGACTCGTGTGTAAGCCTAGTGCCCACACCGACTCCTTCGACGCCTCGTACTATACACGTCGTCATTCTACATGTACCAGCGTCTATTCGAAATTCGCGCGCGCTCTGAGCTACACTATTCATTAGTCGCCATATATCGTCGGGAACGATGTCACGAGCTGGTCGAAATGATAACCATACAGGTCCTTGCGCAAAAGACGGTACGCTCAGAGTCATACCCACATAATCATGTCCTTCGCACGATTCTGTAAGACGTGTGAGAACATCTCGTACACCTCCCTCGAACCATGTCAGATGATCGATACCGACCGGTGGCTGACGAAAATAAAAATCTGTCTCTCGACCCTGCATCCTAAAGCGTGAAAAATAACATCTCTGCTCGTTGTCGATACCGAAACGTTCACCAGGAGGCAAAATATCACCACCCCGTGCAGCAGTCCTTCCATCGCCAGTCTGTCCACCTGCAGGCATAATTAAACCATTTATTAGAATTTTTATTTAATTTACTTTAAATTTTTGTTTGTCGCTGGCTATATACTATGCATATAATTCGTGTAACGTAAGAATTACAAACTTATATTTGCTTCTAGTCCTCGAATCCGTCGACTGCACCCGGGAACCGCCGACGCATTTCGTAAACCAACTCGATTGTCGGCGGTCTCGGCACAGTGAATCGTGCAAAGCGAAAAACGTTTGGGTCCGTCTCGTACCCTGCTTTTTCATTTTACTATTATTATCCACGTAATTTTTTTATTTTTGTCAGCGTAGTTGTATTATTAAAAGCTTACCTGAATCTACAGGGTCCTCCTCCTCTTCCTCCTCCTCCTCGTCGTCATCGTCTACGTCTTGCTCCTCCTCCTCCTCCTCCTCCTCCTCCTCTTCTTCTTCTTCTTCTTCTTCTTCTTCTTCTTCCTCCTCCTCTTCTTCTTCTTCTTCTTCTTCTTCTTCTTCCTCGCTGTCTGTATTGCTGTTGGCATCAACGTTTGAACTGTATTGTCGCGATGGGCCTGCGACGGATTCATCTGGTTCTCTCGAGGGGCCTGCCATGAAAAGACCGTTTGTAGGTTTATAACCGCAGAATGGCTGGGTAAAATTTATCCAGCGATTCCCTACGGTGCTGTCGCCATCGTAGTCCCTGCTATGATCATCTGAATCGGTTCTACCCTCCTCATCGAAATCATAGGTGTCGGATCCCATTTCTGCGTCCTCATACCGTCGAACTATATAAAAATCTTATGAAATAAAGGAAATAAAATAAAAGTAATTAGCGCTGTATATTACTTACGTCTTTCATTGAGTATGGGTTGCAGAGCAGTCTCATTCAGCCAACCTCGTCGACGAATAACACGCACCACCGAATCAATAATTATTTGATTATCAAACAATCCAATATTATACGCGTCAACTAAATCGCGCTGATGACACTCGCACAGCATACCGCGAATTTTACGAACAACCGCCTGTGTCGGAAGTTCCCATAGGGTGATCTGTAAATTTCTTCTACCCCAGCGCGAACGCAACGACGGTCTACGCTTCAATATAAACTCTATCAATTTTCTTATCAATGAGCGCTTTACCACTCTGACCATGATTGTGCTGTTAGAGTAGTAGTAGTAGTAACCACAGTAAATCAGACAATTAACTAGAGAATTTTCAAAGCGGCTCACTTTTATATATATTCCTTTAACAAGCTCTCTCTCTCTCTCTGCATATACTGCAACGATGTAATGAATACGACTAACCAAGAAGATGGCCGCACGCGATCGCTTTACAAAAGCAAGACCTAGGGAAATATTTAGCGATGATGATGTACTTAGTTATCGAGTTTCGCTGATGAAAGTCATATTGTTTTCATCTAATTTCAAGGCATTTGGCCATGAGGAAAATCATCAAATTTCACCGACGAATATTATCTGTATGTCAATGTGTGCGTGTGCGCATAAGTGTGCGCGAGTATGCAAGAGTTTTGGGATATATCTGCTGCTGTTACTAGGCTGTTGAGGAAAATGCGACAAATATCAAAGGATATTGGCTAGCAATTTTCAGGCGTATGATTTGCAGTATCAAAAGAAGAGGTAATGCAGTTAGGTGGTGGGGGAAATCTGTATAAAACGGAGTATGAACACCACCGACGATTCATTCGAAAAGTTACAGTCTACAGGAAAGCAATAAAAATGGCAAATAACGGCGCTAAGCCTCATGCGATATCGCAGTATATAGCGAACCCCGTTATGTACGGTTTAAATAAATCATTTGGTAAAATAATCGTAGCCGGGTTCGAGTTGAACTCTACGTGTACGCTTACACCGGTGGTGAAAATATTGTCGAATACTTTTACCGGAATTACACTTGGTGCGGACGAGTGGCGAGTGTTTAAAAGTGATTTTTCTCGCGTACCGCAATATTTCGAAGCTCATGGGACTGATGCCGAGAAAATGTGTAATACCCGCATAGAGCACACAACGCATTACACACTTTTAACCTCGTGTTACCAGCACAGAGCTGTGTCATTTAGTAAAATAAGTGGTAGCGCTGATGAGGAATACGAGAATCAAGAGGAATCTGGAGAATCGAAACGGAAACGCTTCCGAAAATACTCTCCAAACATTGTTCTTCAGCGGTCTACATTTGATATGCTCGTCGAAATAAGTAGAAGAATTGATATTCATATGCAAGTTCTAGAGAGCAAAAGTGAAACGATTCAGAGGTGTATGAACGAGGTGGTTTCATATGTCCGTGAAAAGATAGTTGCCAGTGAAATGACTCGTGCAGTAGCGTATGAGATCATCGGTTCCAAGGACTTCTTTGAAGAAGCGCTCGAACACATCGCGATCTTGCTAACGCCAGAGGATACGGAGTTTATGAAAATTATTTTGTCCGAAATAATTGTGCTGTTTCGTGGTCATATCGCTGATCATGCATCGGGTGTTGCGTTGCGAACGCAATAATTCTACGTATGTGCAGCTATTTGTGATAAAGAAACTGTTGTAAATAATTGTATATAGTGTACATTTCGCTCGAAATATTATAAAGTATACACAGATGTCAGTCACAGTGAGAGAGAGAGAGACAGTCGTAAAACCGAAGCATCAGCATAGGTCTGCGCTAGAAAGAAGACGGATCGCTCGTCTCTGTTTTATTAACACAGCAGATCATGGAATACGTGCCAATGTCGATTAGCAGCAAAGCAGCGGAGCTTGGTAAGTAAAAAATATAAAATAATTTTAAATCATGTGATATTTATTTTTAATTAAAAAAATAATGTTTTGCAGAGCGAGCAGCCCCTGCATATGAGCCGACACCGAGGGTTCGTTATTCGTGTCATGGAGAGCGAGAGGAAGATAGAGCTAACTTTGGGAAAGAAAAGTGCCACCCGACATCCTCATCCGCAGTTGTCGTCGGTGGCAGAAGATCATCAACGCTGCCAACTTTGTATAATTAGTCGTGGCATATCAGGTAAGACAATATCGATTATTCTGTACACGATGTTTTTTATTGATCAGTGCGCTCAATTAAATAGTTGTTTCGTTCTTTTTTTCAGAAGTACACTATGATGACAACGTCCACAGCGAAAAATAATTTAAAAGCAATATTACGAGTGATAATACAAATTAATTCCATATAGCGATAAAAATAAAATTAACGGTGAAGGAATCTCCGAGCGTGGATGACCGTGTTTGCAGGGCTGTTGCATACGACGGTAAATGTATAAAGTGCTTTCCATAAAATATTGGTTAATTAAAAAATATCTGATCTTACTGTGTCTCTTATTTTTATAGCATAATAATTGAAGTCTTTCTCTCTCTCTCTCTCTCTCTCTCTCTCTCTCTCTCTGTGAGGGAACATATTCTATATCTTTTACTGCAGAGCAAGCACTTTGCGAGGAGCATAGCGCAGGGCTATGCATGCTCGAAAACCTCTTTCGTTGCATTCAAAGTGATGGATACCTAGTTATGATTCATAGGAGGCTGTTGTCTTTATGCCCGTGATACTCTCTAGTAGCGTCTCGAGCATTTAGTCTGTCTTTGGCATCTTGTTTGGAAACAATAAAAAGCAATATGTATCCACGATACGGCAAGGAGATTTTAAGCGACGCGTTTTGGTGCCGATTAATGTTTGTCGAGAGTGTAATGAGTGTGTTTCTGCGTACGCAGGAAATGTGCGATGCATACGACGAGTTGGAAGAACTCCTACGTAGTGTGTATTTAGTGGAACGTCGTGGAAGATCCATTGAACTTGGGGAGTTGCATATCGGCATGTCCTGTATTGTGCCTCGTTTCAATAACGTTGCCCGCGGGGAAGTGGTTTACCCGGACTTTGATGGGTACTGCGAGGTGCTGCTAGTCGATTTCGGCGAAACTATTTACATCGACTGGTCTCACCTATTTCATCCGGATCCTCTAGCAAGTATGCTACCGGTTCTTGTCATGGAGTTTTCCATATACGGACTCGACCGCGTGGACGTTGCAGGTATCGAGCAGCTCGTCGAAGAAGCGTGCGGTGGAGATGACTTGATCGCTGTCATGATGCGACCTCTTGCCGGCGATAGCGTTCCGCGGGTTTGCTTATCGAACGGTGAACGCGTGGATGTGGCGGCGTTTATTATAGAAGCCCTCGGTGATGAGATAGATATCGGCTACGATATCGATGCCGTGGACGAGGGCTTTGACGAGGACATAGTAATGAATTAAAGACGCTGTGCATGTGTATGTGTGTGTGTGTGTGCGTGTGTGAGAGAGTACATTCGAGAGACAGGAGTTTAAAATCGCTTTGGCAGGAGGGTAGATGCCTACAACAGCTGCGGTGGTGGTGAGTACATCATTTTATTCATTTTCCCAAGTATGTGTACACCTTTGCTCCATCCTACTCTTATCCCTACTCTTCCTTGTTCACCAAGGTACCCACACCACCTCACTTTACCATCTCCATGTTACCGACACTGGTCAAGCAGAGTGGGTAGCGCGGCGGTGGAAAAGTGAGGTGGTGGGGGTAGCCGCGTGGTGGGGGAAGGAGTGGGGATAGGAGTGGGATGGAGCAAAGGTGTACACATACTACTAGTAATCTTAAAAAATGTTTACTTAAACTAAAATAATTATAAATTAACTGTTTGAACATGTTAATTTTATTTCACAAAATCTATTTTGTTTCAGAAAATGATTTTAAGAAATAAGTGCTTCAAAGAAAAAATTACTTGCATGTAACTGAAGTACATTTACTTCAATAAAAAAAGGAAATGTAACTTGTAAATAGTATGAAATAAGTCTTTCAAAAATGATTTTAATCAATACAATTATAGATGTAAAAGTATATGTTTTATTACTTTTTATCTAATATATAATTTACTTACAGATTTATAAAGAGTTAATAAATTTTTATAATCGCTATTTTGGATCTGCCATTTTGAATTTTGTCTTTTTCACATCGGATTCATGTTCAGCGACCTCAAAAACCTCCGAGTAACGAGTTTCAAGCAAATCCGGTTGATTTCGAAAATTGCGTCCGCCATATTGGATCCACTATTTCGAATTTTGTTTGTTTCACACCAGATTCGTATTCAGCGATCTCGAAAACCCCCAAATAACAAGTTTCAAGCGAATCCGGCCGATTACAAAAATTGCCTCCGCCATATTGGATCCGCCATTCTGAATTTTGTTTTTTTCACACCGGATTCGTATTCAGCGACTTGAAAAACTTACAGAAACCAAGTTTCATACAAATTCGATAAACATTCCGTATTATAACTGAGTATTTTCGGTTTACTATCGCCATTTTGAACCCGCCATTTAGTTTTTTTACAATTTTGACTTCAGATTCGTAATCAGCGACCCCAAAAACCCTTATATACTATATTTCAAACAGAATGAACTACGTTTTCGACTTTTGACCAGCTTTTTGGAAATCGGCCCCACTGTGCACCGTGTTACTTTGCCGAATTACCACAGCATTCGAGAAGCCAGAATAATTTTCTCTCGAAATATTTTCACGGTCTGGAATGGTACGAGGGCGATGTGAGCTGTAAACAAGCATACGCTAACTTGCGTGAAATTTCGCGAAAATCAAGACGCATCTATTGGAAATGGGAAGGTATATATTATAAAAACGCAGTGAATTAACTTTAACTTTAACTTTTGTTTCAATGCATGAGGAGGACCGTCTGTCGACTTCGAGTTTCTCTATAAGACTAAAGACTGATCACAAAGACCCCTATGAATATCATCACTGAAAGAATGCTCTAATGTTTCTTCTCAAGAGGTGTTGTTTATGTTTATATTGCCTCTCCTGCACTTTGCTCGTCGATTCGTTTTTGTAACCGAGCTACAGAGAATAAAGCATGGATACAATTCTTTGTACCAGTAACCGAGTAATCCAATACGCCTCCTCAAAAATGAATCGACTGTAATCTTATTATCTGTGCTATTAACTGTGCATCATTCTTAAAACCTAATCATGTACTATTTAATTACAATTATTTTTAATTAATACCAGTGACCGACCTTCCTCATGCTTTATATAACTGGGAAATACAAAATGGTCCAACATTTGTTGCTAAGGAATGGGGAAACCCAGAAAAACCCAAACAGACCATATCAATCATCCTTATCATTAAACAATATAAATAATCAATAATTAGTAGGGTATTCATTCCAGTCTCATTCCTGCTCTGAACTCCAAGAATTTCACAACTGGCAATGGTTTTATCAGTGCATATGCTAACTGGCTATCTGTGGGAATGAATCGTAATTTTATTACATTTTTCTCGATTTGTTCTCTTGAAAAATGATACTTTATATCTATATGCTTTGATCTTTTGTGACTGCTTGGATTATTTGTAATATTAATACAACCGGTATTATCCTCATAGATTGTGATTGGGTCTAAACATCTATTTTAATGGTAATCGCTAATGACTTTAACCAAAGTGCCTCTATGACGGCTTCATACAAAGCCATGTATTCGGCCTCTGTGGAAGAAGCAGCCACCGATGCTTGTTTCTTTGTATTCGAACAAATCGTGCATTGTTCATATAACTTAAACAAATAACCTGTTGTACTTTTTCGATCTGTTCCTTAACTACCACCCCGATCGGAACCCACATATGAACTTAAGAGATCCTCATAATCCTTTTTCACATAAGTTAATTTAATATTTTTAGACCCTTTAGATATCTGAGTACTCTCTTCAGGTTTTGCCATAGTTCTTTGTTATTTTTGTTTGCATATCGACTCAAAATATTAACTGATGTGCATAAATCTGGTCTTGTACATATTATTATGTACATCAAGCAACCAATCAAACTTCGACAAGGGGCTCCATATTTTTCTTCTGAATTCAAAGCAACATAGTCTATTTCACTTGGAAGAGGTGTACTGACAGACTTGCAATCACTCATACTAAATTTATCGAGGACTGTTTTAATATATGCACTCTGATCCAATGTTAATTTGCCATTATTTCTTTCAACTCTAATTCCCAAAAATAATTTTATTTCTTTCAAATCTGTCATATGAAATCTGTTCATTAGATAATTCTTAAATCTCTGCATTGTTTCAATATTAGCAGTCGCAATCACAAGATCGTCCACATATAGTACTACATATATTGTAACGGTAATTTTTATATCCTTAACGATTATTTTTATTTTTCGTGGGAGTTCGGGCTCGAACACAAAACTAATTAATTTTAGACCTCGAAGTACGTGAGAGTAGGGTTTATTTATCAGATGAGTCAGTTTACAACAAGTATTTCACAGTTTCTGGCCTCTATTATATAAAGGGTGGTTAAATTGTAAGGGCCGATGTTGAATGTGAACCACATCTAAACGTCAAGTTTTTTCTGCATTTCATTTGACATTTCTCAATTTCAGACTAACTCAATTTGAACCATGGAAAGATACACAATCGAACAACGCGTTAAAGTTATTCAGGCTTATTATGAAAATGGGCGTTCAAATCAAAATGCATATCGTGCACTTCGTGATTTTTTCGGTCAATTTAATCGTCCAAATGTGCGTACAATCGGAAAAATCGTGCAAAAATTTGAGCAAACCCGGTCTGTAGGAGATATTAAAACACCAGTGCATGCTCGTACAGCTCGTACTGCAGAAAATATTGCTGCTGTTCGCGATAGTGTGGCTGAAGAGCCGTCCACCTCAACTCGTCGTCGTGCCCAACAATTGCACCTCTCACGCTCGTCGTTGATGAACATTATGCATAAAGACTTGCATTTACACGCTTATAAGGTGCAATTGACTCAAGAATACTAAAGTCTCTTGACCATTCCAAACGTCGTCAATGGTCAGAATGGTGGCAAGAAATGGCAACAGTGGATGATCAATTTTCGAAGAAAATCATCTTCAGTGATGAGGCACATTTTCACCTCAGTGGATTCGTCAATAAGCAGAATTGCCGCATTTGAGCGAATCATAATCCAAGAGTGATTGTCGAAAAACCAATGCACCCACAAAGAGTGACTGTTTGGTAAGGTTTATGGGCTGGCGGCATCATCGGGCCGTATTTTTTCCAAAATGAGGCCGGTCAGGCAGTTACTGTGAATGGTGTTCGCTATCGTGAGATGATAACGAATTTTTTATGGCCCGAATTGGAAGATATGGATGTAGGCGATATGTGGTTTCAACAGGACGGTGCCACTTGCCACACAGCTAACGAAACAATGGCTCTTTTGCACGACAAATTCAATGGCCGTGTTATCTCACGTGGTGGCGATGTCAATTGGCCGCCAAGATCATGTGATTTGACACCGTTGGACTTCTTTCTTTGGGGTTATTTGAAAGAAAAGGTGTACGTCGATAAGCCAGCAACAATTCAAGAGCTAAAGGATGAGATAATGCGGCACATTAACGGCATAGAACCTCAATTATGCCTAAGCGTCATCGAAAATTTGGACCATCGGATGGAGGTGTGCCGCCGAGGTCGCGGCGGCCATTTGGCCGATATTTTGTTCCATACATAATTTAACCATACCATATTATCATAATAAAAAGAATTGACAATAATTTCCTAAATAATTTGTGTTTTATTCAAAATCAACATCGGCCCTTAAAATTTAACCACCCTTTAGAATGAGGCATTTAAATTCGGAATTCCGGTGATTATTTCATTATTATTTCGTCGTATCCGTGCATCAATTCTCGGTACTCTCAAACGTTAGCCACTCCTGGTGTACAGCAGTATTACTGTATATTCGGTGCACAGATATACCACACTACTAGCTGTTCTGCTTCGCATTCGCTCTTTCGATAGAGTGTATTAACTCTATTTACAATTCTTTCCTTTCCACTCGTATTTCGCTCGAACACACTCTATCATTTATATTTTCCTATACGATATCTGCTTATTCATATTTATTAATCCTATGCATTTTAATTCTACCTATGTCTATCCTCTACATTTCCTAATGCTACATTCCACTCTGTATCGAAATTCGGGAATTCCGACGATTATTTCTATGCTATTTCTCAGTGTTCGAGCATAAATTGTCAGTATTCTTGGGCTCGTACTTCGATGACGTGTTGATGCCTTGGTATTCCCTCGTTACCCGCGCACACACCGCCCCACGCATACGCTCACTACTTGAACAGAGTGTATCAACTCTGTGTACAATTCTTTCTCACTCACTCTCGTTCCACTTTCTCTTTGTCTTACTTCCACGCACACGATTTTTGCGAGTCTTGTTTATATCGTTGGTTTAAAAATCCATACAATTTAATCCTATTTTCTTACCTTCTACGCTCTTATTTCAATGCACTTATTTTCCTATAACTAATTCATTCTCTTAATACAAAATACTTAAAATCTACTCACTTAATCGTATTAATTAGACCTAGACGCGTGTTCTATTCACCTATGGTGTTGTTGAATCGCGATATTTGACAAACCTTCTCACTAATTAACTGATGATTTAGATTTATCTCGGGATTTCTCGCCTGTCTTTTCTTAATGTCCTCTAGATATTATTCACTCGTTTTTCTTTTATTTCCGAGCAACCACCGACTCTACAAATCGTATTTTAAACAGATCACCGTATTCTCGCTTCTAATTTCCCGTTATAAATTCTTACTGTTCTCTATTCACGGTGCACGATACCAAAAAAAAACCAGAAGAGCAAGAGAGCTCCTCTCTCCCCGCACCGGCCTTTTATAGGCCTCCCCTCACCTCTGTCCCCTCTGCCTATTTCTCCATCACAATTTTAAATCTAACGCATCTTGCGACTTTTCGTTTCGCCGCTAGCGCGCTCCGCCTTCCCCTCGCCACCCAGCAAGGCCAGCTGGTCGCTGACCTGCTGTTTATATCAGCGAGGGAATTCCGGAGCTGCGACAGCTCTAGTTTTTGTATTAGGGGCGATGGCCTATTGCCCGCAAGACTCGGTATGCTTGTACCGAATCTGTCGCTCAGGCGTTTCGATACTTCTTAACTATATTCGGGTTCTTCTAGCCGTTCGAAATAAAGATCGATGCCGAGAATATAACTCTGTTATATTCCATCAATTATCATCGTATTCATCTCTACGCTCATGCATGTAACCATGTTACAATATATTTTGTGAAACATTTCCTTTTTCCAGAATATAAATACATCTATCGCTTTGTGAATTTTGAAACCCTTTTTCCAATAAAGCTGTTTCAAACATCTCAAACCAACATCTTGCCGCCTGTTTCAATCCATACAAGGCTTTGTTTAATTTACAAACTTGATTTCCGTTACTTTTAACACCTTGGAGAATTCTCATGTATATTTCTTCTATTAAGATACCGTTTAAGAATGCGGTTTTTACATCCATATGGTGAATTAATAAATCATTCTGATTTGAAAAAGCAACTATAAAACGAAAACTCGAAATTCTTGCAACTGGTACAAATGTCTCATTGTAATCAACTAAATACTTTTGGCTAAAACAGCGAGCAACTAAACGAGCTTTATACTTAGCGGATTTCCAAATTCATCATTTTTAATCGCGAATACCCATTTACAGTCAAGGATAGTTTTATTCCTTGGCTTCAATACGAAGTTCCAAGTTTGATTTGTTATTAATGAATTTATTTCTTCTTTGATAGCACGCTCCCATTCTATTCTGTCATCGCGTGTTTGTATTTCTTCGAAGGAAGTGGGTATTTTACAAACAACCGATTGAGCACACAGGAGGTATTCATTCGACTTTTCAGTTTCCTCATACGAAATAGGAGGTCGTAGTTTAATTCTTTCACTTCTTCTAATTTGGACTATTTCATCCATTCTTTGGTCATTATTTTCGAGTAATGACTCATTGCTTTTATCTGTTTCACTTACAGATTTATTTATCTTAGGAGTTTGCATTACTTTTCCATCAATCGGCTCTGGTGTATCTGATTTACTTTTACCATGAGACTTATTAACCTCACATCTATCTGATTTCTCAATATCAGATTTACTTTGTGTTCCTACTGATTTTGCCACTACGTCAGAAACATCAGCTTTACTTGGCCTGTTTACTGATTTTGACACTACGTCAGAAACATCAGCTTTACGAGGCGTTTCTACTGATCTTACCACTTTCATCACTGGCCGAGATTTTAAGTAATTTACCTCACCTACAATAACATCTCTTACTATCACAAATTTTTCAGTCTCAACATCCCAAACTTTATACCCGTTTGGCTCAAACCCAACTAATATTCCTTTCCAGGATTTTTCATCAAATTTTCTTTTCCTGGTTTTATTATGTATATAAACTGTTGAACCGAAAATTTTTAAATACTTTAATTTAGGCTTTTTACCATGCCATAATTCAAATAGGGTTCTATCAATTTTAAGAGCTTTAGTCGGGTTTAGATTTATAAGGTATGTAGCAGTTAATACTGCTTCTCCCCAAAAATCTTTACCTAAACTTGCACCGTTTATCATTGCACGTGCTCTCTCAGTTATCGTTCGATTCATGCGTTCCGCAACGCCATTTAATTGAGGAGTGTATGGGACAGTCAAATGATAGCTAATCCCCTCCTGTAGGAGGAACTGCAGAACTCTTTCATCTCGTTTGACAAATACTCTCTTCCATTATCACAGTATAAATTTACGATTTTTAAATTGAAATGAGCTTTACTCTTTGCTTCATAATCTTTAAACATAGAGAACACATCCGACTTATGTGTAATCAAATACGTGACACTATAGTGCGTAAATTCATCAATAAACGAAACAAAATAATTTTTATTATTAACCGTCGAAGGACTGATTGGACCGCACACGTCCGTGTGAACTATAAACAAAGGTCTTTTCATGTGACCCTTTTTCTTTGCTTTCTCAAATGGTAATCGAGCTTGTTTACCGTTTATACAAGCCTCACACAAGTCATCATTTGGGACCACGCTATCGAGATGACTCATATCCTGCATCATTTGTATATTTTTCAGCTCTTAGAATTTACTTTTGCCAATATGCCCTAAACGCTGATGCTACAAGTTATAATTATTTGCATTTGCATTATATACTTGAGCATTTACCTTTTTTGTAACAACAAATTCAACAGCTATCAAATTATTTAAGGGCTTACCGTACATTACCATTTTTCCATTTTTACATATCTGTACCCCTTCGGGATCAAAGGTGATACTCATCCCTTTTTGCTGCATTTTCCTCACTGACAGCAAATTGTATGGAACCTCGGGACAATAAAGAACGTCTTCGAGGACAACTTGAACTCCTAAATTAGTCATTACATTAATTTTTCCCTTCTTTGTTGCTGTGATGAACTCTTCATTCTTGGCTATTGAAATTTTCATTGGTGGATGCAACTCCATTGCCGTTAACAACATGTTGTCTTGGTTAATCAGGTGATCTAAGACTCCAGAATCCAACAAAAACTGTAATTTGTCACTCTGAATGTTCTGGTAATTTCCAGTCATAAGGGCAAAGCGTGATGTGTTGTCATTCCTCTTCATTGACACTGTTTGAACTGTGTGTACAGCTTTATTTTTTTCTGCTCGGTGTTGCTGATTTTTCTTGTAATACCAGCAGTTCTTTATCCTATGGCCCTTCCGTCCACACTGATGACACTTCCCAAGAGATGAATTCCTAGTCGAGTTAAATCTGGATGGGAAGTGAGAGCCTCTGCCTCTTCTGCTTGCACCTCGCCGATTGCCTTTATAGCCTCTAGAACTGTTATTATAATTTCCTCGAGGAGTTTCCATTTCTACTTGCAACACCTTGGCACTTGTATCAACACTTTCATTTTTCATTTTTGTCTCTTGTTCCAAAAGTCTTGATTTCACAAAATCCAATGTAATTTTATCTTCAGTTATTGTCTCAATTACCTTAGACACAGTTTCATATGTGGCAGGGAGAGAGATTAACAAATACGACACCTTTTGATTTCCACTCACTGATACCCCAGCCGCTGCTAACTCTGTTATCAGATCATCAAACGTTTTAAAATGATTTTTCAGTGAAGTTTCACTCTTCATTTTTAATCTGCTCAATCGATTTCGGACAGACACTTCAGTGGCAGCACTTTTTCTCTCATAAACAGCATCTAAATTTTGTAAAATGGATTTAGCAGTAGATCCTGGTATATCGTACTTGAGGTAAGCGTCTGCTAGATATTCAACAATGACACATTTGGCAACTCGTTCAGCTTTCTCTCATCTTTTGTCCATTCGATCAGGAACTTGTTCATCTATCACTTTGAGTATATTTAATTCAAATTATAAATTCCTTATTCGATGTTTCCACGCACTGTATTTACTACCATTGAATGGTGTAATATTTCTCCTGTCCTTTGATTTATCCATTGTTACTTTATTAAACTTTAAAACATATAATAAAACAAGCTTGTTTTAAAATCAATTAAACTAATTTCTAAAATACACAGTTAATGCACAATGTGAACTGGGCCCATAACCTATTGGAAATGGGAAGGTAAATATTATAGAAACGCAGTGAATAAACTTTAACTTTAACTTTCATTTCAATGCATGAGGAGGACCGTCTGTCTACTTCGAGTTTCTCTATAAGACTAAAGACTGATCACAAAGACCCCTATGAATATCGTCACTGAAAGAATGCTCCAATGTTTCTTCTCAAGAGGTGTTGTTTATGGTTATATTGCCTCTCCTGCACTCTGCTCGTCGATTCGTTTTTGTAACCGAGCTACAGAGAATAAAGCATGGATACAATTATTTCTACCAGTAATCGAGTAATCCAATAGCATCTATACACGCGATCACGAGAAGGCTATACTTCTTTGCGATATCACGAGTCGTGAAATTTCCAACCTGGAGGATGAGGAGGGCGCCGCATCGTACACATTTATGCCGAAATCTTTGCGACAATGCTTCAGACACGCTATGATAAACGATACAGCGTCTTCGCATTGTGCAATGCGCCAGGCTTTCCAAATAAAAAACTGGCTTCGCGAGCACCCATTTAAAGGAGAATCATACATGGATGTTTGGTCAGCAGACGAAGAGGAAGAGAATAAGAAAGAGGAGAAATCTTCATCATGTAGTCGTGATACGCTCGACGATGCTGTGAAATAAATTTTGCATATAGATACGTCTTTCAAAGCGTATCGGTCATCATTTAATCATTGACTATGTGTTCAGCATGAACACTAGACAAATCTACGAGAGTATGCAGTATCTACCACTTTCAACCGTTGCCGTATACCCAGCTGACAGAATTCCTCGTGTATGGTCGTTACCTGCCGGACTCGTAGTTAACACGGATAACCACGACGAACCTGGAGAGCATTGGATCGCCATGTACGTTCACCATCATGGAAAAAGAATGTACTTTGATAGCTACGGGCTACCACCGGTTATACCGCAACATCTCGCACGACTACGAAGAAACTGTGTTCAGTCGGGTTAAACAGAAGTTACACCACTTGTACTTTTTATAAAACTGTTTATTGCAAAATATACGACGAGCGTGACACTTCTCGCGTTCGTTCTTCGGCTTACATCGCTATCTTAACTTCTCCGCCCCTTGCGGCTACTTATCCAAACTGTTTCCCTTTCCATTGCACAATACGATCGGAGCTAGCTAATCACGATACGACTGGCGCGTACAAACGGCAAGTTTTATCGGTACGGCCTCAAGCAGGTACAGAGTAATACGTCGGATGTGTGTGGACAATTTTGCATCGTATTCCTACATCTTATGTCGTGCGGCTTCACCATGTCGCGATTTAATAATTTCTTTAGCGATAATGTAATGAAAAACGACAGATTAGTGCGTGAATATTACAATGCTTTTGCCTCTCGACGATCAGACAGTGATAAAAATAAATTTAACGGCGGAGGAGTCTCCGAGCGAAGATTACCGTGTTTGCAGGGATGTTGCATACGACGGTAAATATCTGTAAAGTGATTTAAATAAAATATTGATTAATTAAAAACAAATACATCGGTTTACTGTGTCTCTTATTTTATAATTATATATAAATTATAATCGATGTCTCTCGCGGCACGGTATCATATTCTGCGTCTTTTACTGCAGAGCATTCGCTTCACGAGAAGCACATCCCAAAGCGGTACGCACGTGCAAAACCGCTGACATTGCATTCAAAGCGCTGCACACCTAGTTATGATTCAGAGGGGCGTTTGTTATCTTCAAACGCTGTGATCACCGCCAGCATCATCCGAAGCATTCAGTCTGTCTTTAGCAGTGCACAACGACGGTATAAATAAAACTCAAAACGTATCCCCGATATGTAGATGGCGAACTACCCGAAGCTTTTGTGTGTCGTGTAATATGTGATAGTAGTGGAAATATAGTGTGTCTGCGGACGGAAAAAATGTGCGTAGGATTATCCGAGTTGGAGGACGAATTGGAGACATTATATATTGGTGGACTTGCCGAGAGGAGTATATTTAAATTTGAGGACTTGAACGTTGGTGCGGCTTGTGTGGTTGTGCGGCATCAAAGGGCTATGTGCGGTGAGATCATCGACATGAACGATGACGGATGGTGCGGGGTGCTTCTTGTCGATATCGATGAATCGATATACGTCGATTGGCAGCA
Source organism: Cylloceria caligata (assembly GCA_963942595.1). Classification (NCBI taxonomy): domain Eukaryota; kingdom Metazoa; phylum Arthropoda; class Insecta; order Hymenoptera; family Ichneumonidae; genus Cylloceria; species Cylloceria caligata. Next base: position 28,797,872 of record OZ012706.1, read on the forward strand.
ACTATTTCACCCCGAGCCGCCGATTAGTGTGTTACCGGCGTTGCTCGTGAAGTGTACGGTATTCGGCCTCGATCATTTAATTGATGAGGACGGATATCTAGACCGGATCGATGGACCGCTCAGTAATGATACGCTGATCGGGATATGCATGCGTACCCCTGACGGTGCCCGCGCTCCATGGGTGCGGGTAATTCGCATTAACCGGGCGCGTAGCTGTGGTTTTTGAGTGAGTGAGTGAGTGAGTGAGTGAGTGAGTGAGAAAGAGAGTGAGAGAGAGAGTGAGAGAGAGAGAGAGAGAGAGAGAGAGAGAGAGAGAGAGAGAGAGAGAGAGAGAGAGAGAGAGAGAGAGAGAGAGAGAGAGAGAGAGAGAGAGAGAGAGAGAGAGAGAGAGAGAGAGAGAGAGAGAGCGTGTGTGTGCATATGTGTGTGCCATGGAATATTGGAATAAATACTGTACCCGTCACCCTGGAGAGTCGTCGCAGATGCCGCCAATACAAGGGTGAGTTAAAAATTTTATTCCAAGTATGTGTACACCTTTGCTCCATCCTGCTCTTACCTCTACTCTTCCTCGTCCACCAAGGTACCCACACCACCTCACTTTACCATCTCCACGTTACCGACACTGGTCAACCAGAGTGGGTAGCGCGGCGGTGGAAAAGTGCGGTGGTGGGGGTGGCCGCGTGGTGGGGGAAGGAGTGGGATGGAGCATAGGTGTACACATACTACTCCCAAGTCATGAATGTTGAACTCTTACCACACTCTCTTTGCGTGCTCGTAATCGTCGTCTGTCGTTCAGCGTACTATGGAAATCTTCTTTAGTCGGAAGATTAGGCTCATCCGGTTTCTGTACAGCGTCAACGCATTCATATGGGAATACACGTTTCCTCGATAGCAGCTCAATCTTATCATCAGGAAGTTGTGGAAATTCGCGCCTAACAATCTTCAATTCCGTAAGGTATGAAGATAGTTTTTCTAACGATGAAGCCATAAAGCGGAACGAGTCGATGAATCGAAAACTCACATCGCTTCCATCAACGTGCTTTTGAAAGGCGATGTAACGTTCCTTCGTTTGTGGTAGTATATCCACACGACCATCGAAGCATGTTGCGATTTTACGTATAACAAAATGTAAACCATATCCCGTGAGGTTGTGGAAGGGGTCACGGGTATCACTCGTGAGTCTTGATAAAGTAAGTTGCACTCGTTGTGTACCGGTCCTCTGTATCTAGGTGTACATAAATATGTATTATATTTTCTATCTTTATTATTATTTGAATAAAAAAGGGTTATCAAAATACATACTGTCCAGTAAAATGGCAGTGATCCTGGATTCGATCATTGCTGGATAAATTCCTGTTACAAATATGACACATAGTTGCCATATGAAACTGTGTTCTCTGCTCGAATGACAGATTCGACATAGGCTTAGGATTCATGTACAGCTCTTCGAGGTCCGTGGCCAATTGTTGCAGCTCCCTCACGAACCATTCCGCAGGCTTCACACCTCTGTAGCTGCAGTAGCTCGATTTCGAGGTACCGTAACTGCAGTTTAGGTAATACCCAACGCTGAACGCCTCGTGCTTTGGTACGCGTTTTCATCTCGGATCGGTTTGAGTAAGCATTCAAAGTCCGCGTAGACAATAAAAGGCACTCTCTCTTTATTGCTATGATTTTTAAAGCGAAGAATTTTTTTCTTTACTGACGGCATCATAACCTTGCATTTGTTTATCTTCCTGCAATCCTCTTCATGTGCGGTAAGCCTGTCTTCGTTACAAAAGTAGTGCAGGCAGCGATCACAAATATGATGCTTGTGGATGCGTTTCGATAGCTGTATCGAGACTAAATGAGACAAGTGTTAGATCCACACGTAATGGAATCTCGGTAGTTGGTATACTCTGTCAGCATCTTCTTTTTCTTGCTCTTCGTCCTCATCCACGTGGTGATCTTGCATAAGAAGAAGGTTAACGTGTAGAGTTTTTTTCGTAGACGTTACATGCAGAAGAGTAGTCACGAACTTTCTCATTCGATTCTTCAGAATGTAGATGTTGATTGATATGCCATTATTCTTCTCAAATTTGTTGAAATGATGCGGCATCACTGGGAAGTCGATACCAGTGAAGTTGAGCTCATGCGTATATCTCTTGTATGTATGTACAAACTCGATTAGGATTATGTACTGCCAGATATAATGCCGATAGTACAGGCCACTTGAAGCACATGTTGTCAGTATTTTTCACATTGACACATGTATGCTTATTTTGAATCTCTATTGGGAGATACATATAAGAGCTACCTCGTATTGGATTCAACTTGTTGATGTTTACTGTGAGATTGATGATAGAATACAGCGTCCATCCGGAATCTTGTAGCTCAAATTCTTCAATTTCCCTCGGAATCGATACTTGGATGTTGACAGTAAGCCAATCTTTGATTAAAGTTGCTATCAGGGGTACAAATTGAAAATGCGGGTTTGATAACAGATGGCGTTACTAACGCTATACGCATCAGGCAGTACTGTGACTATGTTCATGTCAAAGCTACGTCTTATAGCTTTAATTTTCAGTATGTGTCAATTTGTCGCAGTGTCAAATTCATAGTTTTTTTGAGCTCTCAATATGTCGAGTTTCGTGCCAACAAAACAGCATTTGCGGGAAGTTTTAATTTACTTCTTTAATTTGAAGAAAAGTGCTGCTGAAGCACATCGATTGGTCTCCGAGGCTTATCCGAGTCATGTTCCATCGGTTTCAACGTGCGAGAGATGGTTTGTGCGGTTTAGAAGTGGTGATTTTGACGTTGAGGACAAAGAGCGGCCGGGCCAAGTGAAAAAGTTTGAGAATGCTGAATTGGAGGCAATACTCAATGAAGACTCGTGTCAAACTCAACAAGAGCTCGCAGATTCATTGGGAGTGACACAACAAGCCATTTCCCATCGTATAAAAGCCCTCGGAATGATCCAAAAGCAAGGACATTGGGTGCCGTATGAGCTGAAGCCGAGAGACGTCGAGCGCCGTTTTTTTGCATGCGAACTGCTGCTCGAACGGCAAAAACGGAAGGGTTTTTTGCATCGCATTGTCACTGGTGATGAAAAGTGGATCCATTACGATAACCCGAAGCGCAAAAAATCATATGGTTACCCCGGCCATGCATCATCATCGACGGCCAAACCAAATATTCACGGCGCCAAGCTCATGCTCTGTATTTGGTGGGACCAGCTGGGTGTGGTGTATTATGAGCTATTGAAATCGAACGAAACCATCACAGGAGCACTATACCGAACTCAATTGATGCGTTTGAGCCGCGCACTCAAAGAAAAACGGCCACAATACGAGCAAAGACACGACAAAGTAATTTTGCAACATGACAACGCTCGGCCACATGTTGCAGCGCCGGTCAAAACATACCTACAAACGCTGAAATGGGAAGTCTTACCCCACCCGCCGTATAGCCCAGATATTGCTCCTTCCGATTACCACCTTTTCCGATCGATGACACATGGCCTAGCTGACCAGCGCTTCCATTCTTACGAAGAAGCCCAAAAATGGGTCGATGACTGGATAGCAGCCAAGCCGGCCGAATTTTTTCGCGACGGTATCCGTAAATTGCCAGAAAGATGGGAAAAAGTTGTGGCTAGCGATGGACAATACTTTCAATAATTCATTTGTTACCATTTTTTCAGAATAAACGTTCAAAAATAGAAAAAAATCCCGCATTTTCAATTTGTACTCCTGATAGATAAACCGCTTCAGCCTTCGTGTTGAAGTGCTTCACTTCAACAATTTCTTGATCATTCTTCATTACCTTAAATTTTGGTGCTAGTACTGCATATACCTTGACCGCCGTCTTCTCGATCTTCAAGATACTTTTTATTTCTTCACGGAAAAGTGTCAAACAAACTTCCAAGAATAAATTGACATCGACGTGCTTTAAGTTGGTGACAACTCCAGTTTTGATGCGCTCATTGAAAGCTGATAGTAGGTTCGACCATCTCACTCGATCCAAGATTCCTTTTTCATCAGTCCTCTGCCATCCTGAACCTTGTTTTATCAAACATTCTAGTTTGATTTCGATACCTTTCAGGAAACCAATCATGAACAGATACTTCTGACGTTCAGCAACTGTGGACCCCACCAATAATTTTTCTATGGATTTGATGACTGCAGCAAGCCATTTGATCCACTCTGCGATCTCATCTGATTTTTGAGTTTGAAGAAGCTCCAAGATATCCACCTACTGCATCTTCAAGACTGCATCGCGCTCCTGGAGATCCATTCTGATCCAAGTATTTCGAAATACTTTGCTTTGAAGAGAGTGACTTTGGAGTAAATTGAATGGTCGCTTCGGAATGAGTCTCTCTTACGGAAGAACTTGTATTTATCCCCACGAAAAGTAGTGAGATGTATCGAACTCGTAGCTAATTGGTCGATATTCATGGATGCATTCATTGTTCATGTCTGCGATTGAATCTAAAAAAGTGGTGGGGAGGCTGCAAAGTCGTTGCTAATTGGTCGATATCCTCGAATGTATCCATCGTTCGTTACTGTACAATAGCTCACAGTAGAGGCGACAAACGGGTATAAAAGAGCTGGAAGCGTGACTGTTGGCATCAGTTCATTCATCATGGAGTACATAGTAGACAGCCAAGGCTTCAAGCGACCTTTCAACGAATTCGTATTCATAGATGCCTTACCATCAGTCTATCTGTTTGAACCGCCACACAAATGGAGTTTCCTGCCGGTCAAATACAAGAGTGAAAATCGGTGGCTAGAAGCAAATTACCATGGCATCCCCTGGGTCAACGGTGATATACCATATGATGAAATCAGCGAGACTCTTATCAGCCTTCTACGCGATGCGAGCAAGATTTATATCAAGAGCTTAGAGAAGAAACGTTGGCTGGATAGAATTCTTCCAAACGTTTACAATATCGAAGACCTGGGATGTCCCGCGTTGGCAGCATTATCAACTAATACTGGCAGCACATGTACGAATCGTCCAATCATGAATTGGACTCCCCACTGCGCAGCTCACAACGTGTGTATGATGAAAACGTGGCTTCTTGACTTACACAAACAGACGGCATCGGTTGCGTCATCTAGTGGAATCATCGCAAACCCAACTGTCAACTGCATCATAAATGATACAACTACTCTGAAAACCTACTATGACGAGTGTGATTTCTCATTGTAAATACTTACTCATGAGCTCTGTATGATACACTCGACAATAAAAAATTCTACGTCATTTTTATAAATTAAAAAATTGTTGTTGAATTGCTGCTCCTCCTCCACCCTCCTTCTCTTCCGAACTAGAAATCGAGCTGAAATTAAACAACTATGACGAAAAATCATTGTGAATTAACTACAGTCGTTGTTCTCAGGATAACTGCTCTACTCTATAAGTTCGATTATCAGCAGTGGTTTCGATGAAGCTGATATTTAATATCGAGTCATGATAAATTCTCTGCAGTTATCGGTTAGATCTCAAAACATCTCTGTCGGTATAGACGTGCTCGCAATAACCACCTGTGGATTGTCAAGCATCTTTGTTGGTGCAGATGTTCTCTCAATATATCCTTCTTCGCATCTCAGTAAAGACGTTTGAAATAATCCCGTGCAGAACGCCACGGACCCAAAACATCAGCATATCCCTTCTCTAGGCAGCAATAGAGAGAGGGCAGTTGACGGTCAACTTAGCTGAGAGGGTTGTAAAGATCACACGTGTGAGGCGCTAGGCTCTCCGGCTCTAGGCTCTCTGGCTCGCAATTAAAAAAAAAAATCTTCAAAATTCAAATGGTCTATATTATTTTTAAATTAATATCTAATAATGCATGCAGAAATGAGAAAAGCCGAGGAATAAAATTAAACTCCTTTTTATTACGCTGAAATATTAAAAACTAGATTACAAAATATTAATGTTAAATTATCAGGAGTACAAATTGAAAATGCGGGATTTTTTTCTATTTTTGAACGTTTATTCTGAAAAAATGGTAACAAATGAATTATTGAAAGTATTGTCCATCGCTAGCCACAACTTTTTCCCATCTTTCTGGCAATTTACGGATACCGTCGCGAAAAAATTCGGCCGGCTTGGCTGCTATCCAGTCATCGACCCATTTTTGGGCTTCTTCGTAAGAATGGAAGCGCTGGTCAGCTAGGCCATGTGTCATCGATCGGAAAAGGTGGTAATCGGAAGGAGCAATATCTGGGCTATACGGCGGGTGGGGTAAGACTTCCCATTTCAGCGTTTGTAGGTATGTTTTGACCGGCGCTGCAACATGTGGCCGAGCGTTGTCATGTTGCAAAATTACTTTGTCGTGTCTTTGCTCGTATTGTGGCCGTTTTTCTTTGAGTGCGCGGCTCAAACGCATCAATTGAGTTCGGTATAGTGCTCCTGTGATGGTTTCGTTCGATTTCAATAGCTCATAATACACCACACCCAGCTGGTCCCACCAAATACAGAGCATGAGCTTGGCGCCGTGAATATTTGGTTTGGCCGTCGATGATGATGCATGGCCGGGGTAACCATATGATTTTTTGCGCTTCGGGTTATCGTAATGGATCCACTTTTCATCACCAGTGACAATGCGATGCAAAAAACCCTTCCGTTTTTGCCGTTCGAGCAGCAGTTCGCATGCAAAAAAACGGCGCTCGACGTCTCTCGGCTTCAGCTCATACGGCACCCAATGTCCTTGCTTTTGGATCATTCCGAGGGCTTTTATACGATGGGAAATGGCTTGTTGTGTCACTCCCAATGAATCTGCGAGCTCTTGTTGAGTTTGACACGAGTCTTCATTGAGTATTGCCTCCAATTCAGCATTCTCAAACTTTTTCACTTGGCCCGGCCGCTCTTTGTCCTCAACGTCAAAATCACCACTTCTAAACCGCACAAACCATCTCTCGCACGTTGAAACCGATGGAACATGACTCGGATAAGCCTCGGAGACCAATCGATGTGCTTCAGCAGCACTTTTCTTCAAATTAAAGAAGTAAATTAAAACTTCCCGCAAATGCTGTTTTGTTGGCACGAAACTCGACATATTGAGAGCTCAAAAAAACTATGAATTTGACACTGCGACAAATTGACACATACTGAAAATTAAAGCTATAAGACGTAGCTTTGACATGAACATAGTCACAGTACTGCCTGATGCGTATAGCGTTAGTAACGCCATCTGTTATCAAACCCGCATTTTCAATTTGTACCCCTGATAACTTTATCAATAAAAAGATTGAAACTAATATTATATTTACATAAAAATTAAAATTTTCTTGTTCGATTTATAAACTTTTTTCGCATAGTGCTAAATCGGTCCTTTGGTGCGTAAGTCCGAGCACGTTTTCGCGCCAACGGGTCAGTTAGCCGCGGTTCTATAACCACCGTCGTACGATGATGCGGAGGGACGTTCTCGTCAGATCCTTTGTTCGCTGCAGTCCTCTTGCAGTATGGTTGTGGTAGCGGCGGTAGGGGGATCGTCTCGACACTGTCTCGACGCTGTCTCGACGATGCTTCGATAACTGTAGCTGGCAGCAGCGGCGATGACAACGTCGGTTGACGGTTCAGCGATTGCAGTGGGCGACGAACCCTTGGGCAACAAAGCGCAGGCCTTGTGCGCTTGCGAACTATTGCCTCTTCCACTTAAATGTTTACTGCCGACACTTGACCACGAGGAGGGACGTAAACATTTCTTCCTTTAGTCGCCGCTGGCTTCATCACCGCTGGCTTCGTCACCGTAGTTGAATGCTGCAACAAAGCACCATCTTCATCCTCGCTGGTAAGATATAGGTCGTCTTGCAGCAGCGGCAATCCCAGCGAGGGTGCTGATGAACGATGGAGGTTCGGCTTCGGTGATAATGATTAATGTTGCTCAATCACCTGCAGCTCGGTTATCGAGGTTGGTTCAGGAGACGACGGCAGCGACATCAGCATCTCCAACGGGTCCAGCTCGGGAGGTGGCGGTGGTTACTGCATAATCTCGAGCGCGATCTCCAGCGTGGGTATCGTGGTTGGTGCAGGAGATGCCGGCGGTGGTGGTGGCGACTGCATCAGCACTCGCAGCAAGTCCAACGCGATTATTGAATTGAATATCATCCTCAGCTTATGTACTGCAGCCTGCTGCATCGGTGCTGGCTCATGAGATGGCATCGGCGGAGGTGGTGGCGGCAGCATGAATAACATCTCCATCAACAAGGTGATCTCTGGTTTGGTTGTCAGCACCTTCCATGGATGCGTCCTTAATTTACCGTCCTGATATTCTATTCCGAATGGTATTTGCAAAATAAGAAGTAGAGAATAATTAAAATTTAATAGTAATATTTTTTAATTGAAAATTCAATAGTAAATACTCACTTTTAATTTTTTCCTTGTCTCCTCGAATGGTGGTAGAGGCATCTCCAGAATCGGGCGGCGAGGGTCTCGCCAATTTTTGAAATGTTCATCCCAGCATTTCATCGAAATCTGAAAATTTAAAAAATTGGTATAGTAATCTATAAAATGTATATGGTCGCACTGTGTAGCGAAGCGATAGAAAACTTACCCTTTGTTTATACATCTTGTCGAGGGGTTCACACTTGAATGATCCCCTTCGTTACAGCTTGGTTTATCTAGGCTATCGATAGAAAAAGTAGGGACCAACTCAACCAATGAAAAAAATATTGGTCTAGCATTGGATCTGCTAATTGGGTGGAGTAAACATAGTTATAGTTAAAAATGCAACTAAGATCGATAATATAAGTTGAAGCACTATGTATCTCGAATTCTTTCGAATCCTCCTGTGGTGCACTCTATCCGAAAGCGATGACAGCAGAGCGAAAATCTGTCTTATCATGATAATGTCTGCCTTACCATGATAAAGTCTCCCTTACCTTGGATATCGAGCGTGATCTATAGAATCCGACTGTGGTTTCATCGGAAAAATTTTATCAAGTATGCTCCATTAATTGTAATTGATTGTTCAAAACAGAATGAGGCATTAAAACAAGCGCCAGTATATGTTCGTCTAGAATTTGAGTCTAAGACAAATTTTCCGGTGGGAACCACGGCCTACTGTTTAATCTTACATGATCGAATGGTTGATTTTAATGTAATAAGTGGTGATGTAATCAAACGTGTATAAAACATTTGTACCCAATCAGCATCAATCTCATAGTTAGATATTTAAGATCTATAGTTAAGAATTTTTTAGGTTAAATGCATTACCTGTAAGATATATTGTAACATGGTTACACCCACTAGTTTAGGGATTAATGCAAGAATAATCGATGCAAGGTAACAGAGTTACACTCTCAGATATCGATTGTTATTCCGAACGGCTATAAGAGCTCGAATAGCTCGTGTGAAAAACCGGCTACGTCACACCGCCGGAATTCCTTCGCTGACACAAACAGCAGGTCAGCGACCAGCTGGCCTTGCTGGGCGGCAAGGGGAAGGCGGTGAGCGCGGCAGCGGCAAATCGCAAAAGTCGAGAAATGCGTCGAATTTAAAATTATGATGCAGAGGGGATGAGGCGAGGGGAGGCCTATAAAAGGCCGCTGCGGGGAGAGAGGCCCTCTCTTGGTGAAAAAACAGTGGATAATATAAATTGATCGCGAACAATTCTAGCAAAGAGAAAAGAAAAGTTCAAGAGTTATTTAAAAAATTACACACCGTAGAAGCTGTGGTTACACCAGAAAATAAAATAAGTGTGTGGTACCCCTAGGCCAGCGATAAAGAAAAAGGACAGGCGAGATACATTTATCTACTTAGCAATAACTCGTTGTAGAATCGGTAAATTGTCAGATATTCAAAATTAAGCTAGTTTATAAGGTGAATAGAGTAGGTGCACACGATTAAACGAGTAGGTTAAGAGAATAAGATTAAGAGGATAGGTTAAGCATAGAGAATAAGTGCATCGAATTAGGCAAATAGTACGAAGGAAATAAGTAAAATAGTGTGGATTTTAAACCGGCAGTATAATCAGGAATTGCTCGATTCTGCGAGTGCACGCGAGAAAGAGCGAAAAGTGAAACAAGAGTGAAAGAGAAAAGTATTGTAAACAGAGTTTATACATTCTGTCAAAGGAGTGAGTCTGACGCCAGTGGCTGTGTGTGTGTGCGTGTTTGAAGCTAACGAGTCAATACTAAGGCACTGTCACGTAACCGAAACGCGAGCCGAAAATACTGAGAATTTGTGCACAAATAAGAAGAAATGACGTAAAAATAATCGCCGGAATTCCCGAATTTCGATGCACGACAGAACATCGAATGAGTGTGAATTGAAGACAGGGGAATAACGTGAGACAGGCGGGCGGAATAGACAATATAAAGAATTGGTTTTAGTTAGGTCAAGAAAGAGACTGGCAATAGATTAAAATATGGATAGATTTAGGAGAACTGAATTAAAAGAATAAGTGTATGTGCAAGCAGATCTAGAGGAAATTAGGTGCATAGGATTAATTGATATGTCTAGGCTAGTAGTGTATAAGGAAATAGAATTAAATAGTGTAAATTTTAAATCGGCGATATGAACGGGAATCGCCCGTTTGGATGAGAGGAAGAGAGAGAAGGCGAGAAAGTGAAATGAGAATAAAAGAGAAAGAATTGTAAACAGAGTTAATACACTCTGTACCAGGAGCGAGTACGATGCGAATGACTAGTGGTGTGAGTATGTCTGTGCACCGAGCGTACGGTCATACTGCTGTACAAGAGGAATAATAAACTCTTGAAGACACCGAGAATAGGTGTACACAGAATAAAATAATAATCGGAGCGATAATCGCCGAAATTACGGGTTTCAAAATAATCATTGTACAGTGTACCGGTGACCAGAAATTAAAAAGTGACATTTTTTTATGAAATTGTTTCACTGCGAATAAATTTTTCTCTCAACCACCACGAAATCTCTATTAATTAGTTCTGAGATCGAGCCCGAATTCCCACGAAAAATAAAAATATATGATAACGATAAAAATTACCGTTTCGATATATATATATATATATTAATCTACCGTTAAGAGTTTTTATTAGATTAAATGCATTATCTGTAACATTAAAAAATAAAAACAAGTTTTTATATACCAAATGTATTTATCTCGAATTCTTTCGAATCCTCCTGTGGCGCACTCTATCCGAAAGCGATGACAGCAGAGCGAAAGTCTGTCTTATCATGATAAAGTCTCCCTTACCATGGATATGGAGCGTGATCAATAGAATCCGACTGTGGCTCCATCTATAACAGTACCGACGTCAGATAACTACCGACGTAAGATAATTTCTGTCTGTCGGTAAAATATCAACAAAGGTATCGAATCTCCTAATATCCCGATATCAGAATATCCCAATCCCAAATACCCCGCGAGGTCTCACTGTGAGTTAGTAGGTCACTTATCTACAGTGATCGGTACAGTGTGATCGTTGGTGCGGTAGATGCAGGCGCATTTATCGACCATGATCTAGTGAGTTACCGACTGTAGGGGAGGCCGGGTCAGTACACGACTACAGTAAGTCTACATAGAACCTCGCGCTATCTAACTGGATACCATGCAACCATTATAGAAATATCGATCTTGATCTATTCGACTGTAGCGTCATCTAGCAGACAACAATTTCGACATAAGATAATTATCGACAGGCGGTCATTACCATCTGTGAGTAAAGTGGGTTTCTAGGATAATTACCGAATGAGCACAGGTAAATTTACACCTGCCCAGGTGGTGTGCTTGAACCGGTCTAGCCTATCTACTCCCAAAGTACCATGATTCACGTAAATTTACCTTTTTATAGACCGACAGCGGAAACAGAAACTTTAAACGAACTCTCAGCCTAAGAGTACGATACTTAAAATTGAAAATTTTTGGTAATCAGCATTACGTGATCCCGTAAATACCATTTTTCAATAAGAGGGATTTGTAAGAAAAGTCATGTCTTTCTTACCCTCGCTATATGCCCTATGGAAGGGGTGAAAAGTGGCGGTCACGTGACTTCACGTCATACCAGGATATATTAGGATAAGGAGTGAAAGTCTACTCCAGGTATGTCGAGGAGGTGACTGGAGTTTCAATGGAGGTTCTAAATAAAGGTACTGTATTCTTTTCTTATCACGGCTTAGGTTCTTAATTGTCTTTATTATGGAGAATGGTTTGTGTATTGCTACACCGCATCGATTTTGTTCTCCGCGCAGAAAAAAATAGTTTGGGATGGAATCCATGATGGAGTCCAGATTGGACAAAGTTAATAAATAAATGAACTTCTGAATCAGAAAATATCATGATCACTTCTTATGTAACTGCACATCGCTAATATCACTTTTAAATGCTATGTATGGTTAATCATCATATGTTTTATGAGAATTATTCCACAGCTCAACGAGACGTTATGGTTCTTTCCTCTATTATTCTTCGTACTATCTCTCTCATATATTTCGTCTCAGCAGACAGAATTGAGAGAGAAAAAGCAATCGGTGTGCAGGTGCAGTGTAGCTAGGTGTGCCGCATTCCGCGTGCTATTGACGGTGTGCCGTGTCTAAGGTGTGCCACAGAAGAGAAAAAAATGTTGAATAAAATCGGCTTTCTTGAATATGCAAGCCAATATATCTTAGGTATACATAAAAATATATCAATAATTTTCGTCTCAATCGCAATATTTTGAGCTAATGTGTAACTGACGTCTCGAATAAAATCCAAACAGTATTTGATGCTGTTAGTGATACTTGGGAGGTCTCTCAATCGGTCAGTAAGGTAGGCGTAAATGTATTGTACTTGATAATTTAAACGGCCGCCTACACAACATATATTGGTAAATGTACTTGTCTGGAGACGCTACTTGCATCCTTTGATTGTACTGTTTACACACTTTTAAGGAACATAAGCGCACTTACGAAGCGCTCATCTCAGAATCGAGTGAGTTATAAATCGGTCTTCGTGTGATTATATGTTGATTTTATTTTCTCTTTTGTTACATCTCGAAGTGATAGAAGGGGAAAGTAGACGCCGGGTAGGAAAACACCACAGACCGGTGTGCATAAAAGGTGCGTGGGATAGTCTTCTAATTATAAATCAATTGTCCGTCCAGGATTATGCGATGTCCTTCCTGCCTCCTCTGAAACTGAAGACTATTCTATTCCCGGCTGTAGCTGTAATGGTGGTATTGTTTTCATTGTCGCGACATCGTTGTACGATAAAGCAGGACGACAATGCTTTTGCGAAGACCTGCCTCTTGCGTAAGAAGCCGTACGTCATGGTACCCATTTTTTACGCTTTAATTTCATTGTGTATTCGTGTTTGTCTGGCTCTAGTACAAATTCAAATAACGTTGCCAGTATATTATCCATTGATGCAAATAGGAAGATTGATAGCTCTTCAATAATGATGCAATAACTATACCATCGTCTCAATTATACAATAGTAAACATCTTTGAAGGTAAATAGTTATTGAAAACCCTTTACTGGAGATTATATGCTTTTACAAGGCTAACATTCGATTGTATTAATCAAGGGAAGCATTCGAAATATCTTTGAAATCCAATTTTATGTATAATCCAAAGCTCGTGTTTACTAGTTATATTAAGGTAAAAAAATACGGTAATAGTATCTTGATTAGTCTCTCTGACCGAAAAATTTGATAGAATTCGAAAAGATACGATAAGAATAATTGCCACATTAAATCGTATTCTTTCAGCTCTACCTAGTTCATGTTGTAGTGAATATAGGGTTTCTACCTAATATGATCAGAACCTATGAAGTTATTCTTATATTGTAATTACACCGCAAGAATTTAATCGATAGCTATATGCATTTTTACATACTTATCCGGGAAAAAAGATAATTTATAATGATGTATTGTACAAAAATCATAAATGTCTCTATATTATGAAAATATTTCCCTGTCTTCACCACCGCAGTGAAGAAGAATCGAAATTATACATTTTGATCCTCCTTTGACGCTCCTTCAACCTCAGATTAATGGTCGTCGTAAGCGGTTAAAAAAACGTTAAAAATGTATCTTTTTTTAACCCTTTTCAACTCTTCATTGACTCTTCTTTGACCCTCCTTCAACACTTTTTTTACCTGTCTTCATCCTCTTGAAGAGTTAATGGAGGTTTAAAGAAATTTGAAGTCTGATTTAACGTTCTATAACGACAATTAAATAATAAATTATGAGTTTAAGAGGTTCAAAGAAGGTTAAAAAATCAAATCTATCCAATGAGAGGCTGCGAGGGCGCCTGGCGTACGAAACCCTCGTGATCATATATAATCATATATGTTTATATATCATTATGCGCGGGTTTTACACCTAAGCGCTTATAAATTGTTATGCGTGACCATATATATAATCATTTATAACGATTCATGGTTGTCGGATTTTCTAATTGTCAACACATATATTATTATATCTAACCTTATGAGCGCACTTATTTACTGCTATGGAGCAGAAGAGTCTATCGTCCTACAAAAGTTAACATGTACCAGGTGTACAAGTATGAAATGCGGATTGTTTTTCTAATAAAACATGTTGCATTCGAAAGAATGATAAAAAGTGGTTTATTCAAAGTATGCTCCATCGCTTGTATACATTTTTCCCATCTTTCGGGCAAGTTGTGAATGCCACGCCAGTAAAAATCTTCCCTTTTTGCTGCGAACCATTCATCGAGCCATTTTTCACATTTTCGTACGAACCAAAGCGCTGCTCAGCAAGTGCGTGACCCATCGATGCAAACAAGTGGTACTCGGAAGAAGCCAAGACTGGTGAGTAAGCCGCATGGGGTAGAACTTCCCAGCTGAGTGCTTCCAACGTGTCGCGAACCGGTTTTGCCGTATGTGATGGAGCATTATCATGAAGAAAAATGACTTTGTGTTGCCTCTTTCGGTATTCTGGCCGTTTTTCAAGCAGCGAACGGTTCAAATCGGTCAATTGTTGTTCGCAACGTTTAGTATTAACCGTTTCCCCAGGTTTTAACAGCTCATAATACACCACGCCCCTCTGATCCCACCAAACACAGAGCATCGTCTTTCTACCTAAATGATTTGGACTTGCGGTCGATGTGAATGGGGCGCCCGGGTCTACCCATGATTTTTTACGCTTGGGCTTGTCAAAATAAATCCACTTTTCATCCCCTGTAACTAAACAATATAAAAACGACTTCCTTTTGTACCGAGCGAGCAAAATGTCACATGTGTTTTTGCGCTTTTCCATTTGCCTGTCGTTCAACTCATGTGGTACCCATCTACCGGTCTTCTGAATCTTTCCCATCTCTCGGAGCCGATTGGAAACAGCTTGTTGACTAACGCCCAATTGCTCGGCGAGTTATTTTTGTGTTTGCGAATCATCTTCGTCCAACAATACTTGCAATTCCACATCTTCGTATTTTTTGGCGGCTTTCCACATTCATGTCTGCAACATCGAAGTCACCACTTTTGAAATGCCGAAACCATCGTTCACACGTATCTTGCAATGGAGCATGTTTTCCATATGCTTCTCGAAGTAATCGGTATGATTCTGCAGCAGTTTTCTTCAAATGAAAAAAAAAATTCATGCTGTCCGCGAATGCTCTTTGTTCGGTAGAAATTTCGGCATATTGAACACAACAACACAACACTATGCACACACTTTTCCAAGTTATTACTCGTGCGCGTCTGACACTTGTTGATGACACAACAAAATGGCCCAGTGTCAAATCTGTATAGCACGAACTGCATTCGTGTGCCATCTGTTGTCTCAAATTCGCATTTCATACTTGTACACCTGGTATGTTAAATAATGTGAAATACGCATTTCTACTTCTTAGTCAAGCAGGCAGAAAACATCAAAGAAACCCGTATAAAACGTATCGATATTTAATGAAAACTGTGCTAACCATCATATCCAGAGACCTAAGCATCCCAGTCATAGTAGAAGGCATGGCTAAAATACATATTTTTGCTCATAAATACGTGAAGCGATTTATATAGCATGAAATTTTAATGTATTATAAGAATGTGTTTTAATAGAATGGATTTCAATAGTTAAGCAGCAGTCTGTGATCGTAAAATTTGAGCACCTTTACCTGGGCTACTACAGGGATTGTTTTTTTTTTTCTTCATGAATCGGGGTAACTTGTATGGTAGAATATAGATGTATAAGTTGACGAACCCCACAGTAGACTGCTACTGCTACTGCTACTGCTACTGCTACTGCTACTGCTACTGCTACTACTAATACTAATACTAATACTAATACTAATACTAATACTACAATAACAATAACAATAATAGTCCAATAGTAAGCACGACTCGAAAGAACACAGCAGCTATTTTGAGAATTGTTATTGGTTTTCAAAAACACGCAATCATACTTTTCGATTCCATTTAATACTAGTAATCAATGACTTAACACTTTGAAGCGTTCATTTTACTTTACAGACGATTGACATTAAATTTTATACTTCTGGAGTTTAAAAATTCAGAGTTGTATTCATTCTTATCGATAGAGTGCATTCTGCCATCAATAATAGTAGTACTAATCAAAAGGTTAAACAATAGCGAAAATATTTGCTAAATTAATTCTAATTATCAAATTAGCACTCATTATAAATAATTAAAAG
Organism: Cylloceria caligata; assembly: GCA_963942595.1. Lineage (NCBI taxonomy): Eukaryota > Metazoa > Arthropoda > Insecta > Hymenoptera > Ichneumonidae > Cylloceria > Cylloceria caligata. The sequence goes on from OZ012706.1 coordinate 28,814,423, forward strand.
ACAATAGAAAACGATGTCTTCTATAAGGAAAATCAGATAACGAATCCGATAATTACAAACCCAAGGACTGTATTCCCTTAAGCCCCCCATACACGTGCGAACAATTTGCGCAAATTCGGTGTTTGTGCAAACGCCTGTTTGTACATACGCTAGCACATACACGTAGCAACCTATTGCGCAAACATCATTTCGATTTGTGGTGTTGTTCGTTGAACATGTCAGATACGGACGATTGCTGTGCCGCCATTATTCTGGCCCTAGTGGCTGAGAAACGAAAAGTTAAAAGAAAAAGAAAGCGAAGAGTGTGGGTCAAGAGTTGGCTTCAGAAAAGAAACGAATTCAGTCATGACCGCTTGGTCACTGAGCTCAAACTAACCTCAGCTGCAGACTACAAAAACTACCTTCGAATGGACCCAGCTTCGTTCAGCGAGCTACTCGAAATGGTGACACCCCTCATAGTGAAAAACAACACGGTGATGAGAGACGCAATATCTCCAGAACTGAGATTGTTGGCCACTTTGAGATACCTAATAAGCGGTGCCTCCTTTGAAGATCTGAAGTTTCAAACTGCCATCGCAGCTCAAACACTTGGGAAAATAATAGTGGAAACTTGTGAAGCTCTCATCCACGTTTTGAAAGGATTAATAAAGGTGAGTAAATAAAATAGTTAGTACTTAAAATAAGCCGCATTTATTTGTCAGAAACAACAATATTGTTTGAAAGAAATCCTGATAATTTTTGGTCAATTTAACTGTTCATCATTAAGAAGGTCATGAATTGATGAATATTGAAGTGGTCGCTGTGTCGATTGATGTATATTATCCACTTCTTGTCTTGAGGCACGCATGTTGAGGTTTTGCGATGAGTCAGAATGAGTGGAAACGTTTGAAGGTGATGGTGATGGAATCGGGGGGTACGAGTTGAGAGGAGTTGATGGGGCTGAACGGGCATGTGAGAATGGAATGTAGACAGGTGGATGAATGTATTGAGGATGATTGGGGGTGGCGAATGACTGAGGTAGATTATTTATGGTGATTGAATGTCTATGAAGGTTGCCCAGTCGTCCTTCGAAAAGAATATCATCGATGAATTTTTTAGCGTAGAGTTGCTGACTTGCAGACATTTTCTCATACTCTACACCCCACCCTTTTGCTATGATCTGAGCGTCTGAGGAGGGTTTTTCAAGACGTTCGCAGGCCATAGACAATAGTTTAGCCCTTTTACTTTCGTCACTGTCCTCATTTTTCCTCGATCTTTTACGTGTAGGTGTATGCTCGGGTTGGGATGTTAGAGAACTGTCTTCTGCGACCTAAAACAAAATAAATGGAAATATCTATGTAGTCGTGAAAGTACTTATCAGTTGAAATTATTGAAGTTATTGTAATGAAATTAAATTATTAAATTAAATAGTAATGAAAATTGAATTGTTGCAGATTCCAGCAAGTGAGAATGAATGGAAGGTTATTGCCGGACAGTTTGAGAGAAGGTGGAATTTTCCCCACTGCATCGGAGCCATCGACGGGAAGCATATCAGCATCCGCAAACCACCAGGAAGTGGCTCCTACTATTTCAACTACAAGAATTCGTTCAGTGTTGTGTTGATGGCTGTGGTTAATGCCAATTACGAATTCATAATGGTCGATGTAGGAACCAATGGAAGAGTTTCCGATGGGGGTGTGTTCTCCAATACAGAATTTTATAGGCGACTCGCGAACAACAAACTTCATATTCCTCAACCTGATAATTTACCTGCCAGTGAAATGAAACAGCCATACGTTTTGGTCGGAGATGATGCATTTCCTCTTATGGACAACCTAATGAAACCATTCAGTCGAAAAAACCTGACCAGAGAACAAGCAATATTCAATTACAGGCTATCTCGCGCTCGTCGCATTGTGGAGAATGCCTTCGGAATACTAGCATCTCGATTCAGGATATTTTTGAGAGAAATCAATTTGAGCCCGGAAAAAGCAAGCTTGATAGTTCTTGCGTGTACTCATTTACATAATTTTCTAAGAATGAACAAAGACGACTTGTATAACCAAGGTGGTTTTGAAATTGAGAACACAACTACAGGGGAGATCATAAATGCTGATTGGCATTCGGATGGACAATTACTTCCATTGCAACAGCTACCGGGCAGAAATACCCCAGTGTCTTCCAAACAAGTACGGCTTAACTTCTCACATTACTTCAATAGCGAGCAAGGTGCTGTCTCTTGGCAGGACAAGATTTTCAAATAATTGTTTGTATGAAATATTATGATTTTGTATAATAATGAATTTGTATTTGAATGTATGAAAAAACAATAGAAAATATGAAAAAAAATTGTACGTACATTCGTTTCGTTATTTCCTTCAATCCATTCAGTTTCTTCCATTGTCGAAATTCCTTGAATTTGGGTTTCCTGATCCCTCAAGAAGTCAAGCTCGTCGAAGTACCACAAACTTGGCACGTACACGTCGTCTGTTCCTCCACCTGATTTTATACTCTCCTTCACTTTCTTCATTTCTCTCCTGTAGGCTGTGCGAAATGAATTGATTTTGGCGCGTACACTTGCCCTATCTGCACCGGGTTCAATTTCCTTCATCTTCTCGACGAGTGTTTTATACGCCGCGTCCTTCTTATTCCTATCTTTATAACCCTCACTTTTCACCTTCCACACGTCAGGTAAATCACGATAGACTGCAATAAACTCTCTCCAAAGTTCCCGCTGTTCATTATCTGCTGTCTTATTCGCCATATTGGAGGTTAATAGCAACAAACTAGAAAAAAAAAAATTACCGAAACTACGTTTCCAACCACGGAATAGAAAGGAAACTGCCTGACAGTGTCTGGGAACAGAAGTTGACTAACCCAAAGTTTGCACAAACCGTACCATACACGTCAAACAAGTACTCAAACAAGGAGCATTTGTACAAATTATTTCGATCCTGACCGATTTTACTCAAACAGTTTGCGCAACCATTCAAACAGCCCCATAGACGGTCAAACTGTTTGCACATGCACCGAATTTGCGCAAATTGTTCGCACGTGTATGGGGGGCTTTACAAGCATCTATTACTCGTAGATCTTTTTAAGCAGGGCTATGATTTGTTTTATATACATACAGGGTGTCCGCCGGGAAGGTATACTACTTTGTTTGTTTATAATTTTTGATTAAATGAAAGAGAATGGATCTTATATTGATAAATGTTTTATTTAATGTCGGCAATTATGTATGGAATACAATATCAGATAAATGTCCGCCTCTGTTAGCCTCACAAATGCGAGCCCTTTTGAGCACATTTTTCATTACATTCTCACACATTTCACGCGGTATTTCATTAATTTCATCACGAATATTTTGTTTGAGTTGCTCAAGCGTTTCTGGTTTGTTTGCATAAGCCTTGCTTTTTAGATATCCCCACAAAAAGAAGTCCGGAGCAGTCAAATCAGGCGACCGTGGAGGCCAATCAACATCACCATTTTTTGAAATAACTTGTTGTGGAAAGAGGTCTCGCAGTAATTCCATTGTAATCCTGGCTGTATGCGATGTGGCACCGTCTTGTTGATACCACATGTCAATCAAGCCCAAAGCATGCAGTTGTGGCGTTAAAAAGTTTTCAATCATATCACGATATCGCTCCCCATTCACAGTTACCGTTACGCCGTTTTGATTTTCAAAGAAGTAAGGTCCAATGATTCCTCCTGACAAAATTGCACACCAGACTGTCACTTTTAATGGATGTAAAGGTGACTGATGAATAATTTGAGGGTTTTCCATTGCCCAGAACCGACTATTCTGTTTATTCACATATCCATTTGTTTCTCCCAAAAATTTCACGTAACTTTCTCATCGTCACAGTAATCGATGATTGATTTCGATAAAATGTTTTAACGATTAAAACACGTTGGTTTATCGAATATTTTTCCATAATAAATTTGCCACGTGTCTACTTCACGACTGCCAAATATGAACTGTCAAGACTAACGTTTACCAAAATGGCGGCAAAACAAAGTAGTATACCTTCCCGGCGGACACCCTGTACATGTTTTTCCTTGTTTATATGTCCCATTAAAAATATTCGGTACGATTTGGCGCAGTTTTACATCGAATGCATAATACATTGTTTTATATACATACATGTTTTTCCTTGTTTATATGTCCCATTAAAAATATTCGGTACGATTTGGCGCAGTTATAATACATTGTATTATGCATTCGATGTAAAACTGCGCCAAATCGTACCGAATATTTTTAATGGGACCTATAAACAAGGAAAAACATGTATGTATATAAAACAAATCATAGCCCTGCTTAAAAAGATCTACGAGTCATAGATGGCTTAGTTATTGGCTTAATAACAAGCTAGCTATTTACTCTCGACTGCCCGTAGGTAAGGGAATATGCGTTGCATGGACATGGCGTGAATATGCCAGTTTCTATGCATCCGATGTTCTCCGAATCAGCTAAAGATGCCTTAACAGAACTGGGTACACAAATTCTGTGCCTCGTAACATCCGTGTTTATCCTAGATTGTATATACAGGGTGCGCCATCTCAATCTGGTCGATGGAAGTATTGAATAACTTAGAGAATTTTCAACGGATTTCACAAAGTCGTATTTTTTTATTAAATTTGATTCATTACAATTTATTTTGATTAGTTTCCAAAAACCACATCGATCAAATGTCCGCCTTTATTACTGAGACAAAAATGAGCTCTTTTTTCGGCATTTTCCATTGTATTTGCCAGCGTCTCGGGCGATATCGCTGCGATTTCGGCTCGAATGTTGTTTTTTAGCTCCTCTATGGTCTTCGGCTTGTTGGCATAGACTTTACTTTTCAAAAATCCCCACAAGAAGAAGTCCGGTGCAGTCAAATCCGGCGATCTTGGTGGCCAGTCAATATCACCTTTCTTTGATATCACACGTCCTGGGAACTTCCGACGCAAATAGTCCATTGTTGAGCGCGCAGTGTGACATGTCGCACCATCTTGTTGGAACCAAAATTCCTTAAGACCTTTTTCACGCATTTGTGGTAAAACAAAGTGTGCCAACATCCACCGATATCGATCGGCATTGACAGTTTCACCAGCTCTGAAGAAAAATGGTCCAATGGTGGTTTTTGAGCAAACACCGGCCCAAACTGTCACTTTCTCATCGTGCAATGGAGTTTCGTGAATAATATGAGGATTATCGGTGCCCCACATGCGACAGTTTTGTTTGTTGACAGCGCCAGAGAGGGTGAAATGAGCCTCGTCGGTCATCAGAATTCGCTCCCAAAAATCCGGCTCAGCTTCCTTCATTCGACTAACGTTATTAGCGTAAGCCAAGCGTATCTTTCGGCGTATAGCGATACATGGTCGAAATTGTACTGAAATAACCTATACGAAACGTGTTGTACGACGCTGGTCGGTTAAAATCTGTCAGAGTTATTCAATACTTCCATCGACCAGATTGAGATGGCGCACCCTGTATTAGGTGACATTTCAGGAAGATAAAAGCGTTTACAAAAATGTATGAGAAGGACGTTTGTATATATCGAAATACCATAAGATGGCCTTTATTCTTACTCTAATCGTCCAACTGTACCTAACTTCAGATCCGTCACGGTGGAGCGAGAGAAAGATTACGTGGGATTCAGTTTATATTTGTATAAATATTTTGTTCAACAGCACGTAACATTTAATAAGTTAAGTTGTACATCAGAAATGTTGTTAATAACTACAAATTAATAAAGACAAAACGCAATTTTCTAATTGCGTTTGTTAATTTCATTCTAAATACAAGAATGCAACAATGATTGAGCGATAACATGAAAGAAAGTTATTAAGCATTATTTAGCTGTTTGAGTTTAAACAAATACATTGACTATAAAACTATATAGCAATTATAAAAATGCTATAAAGAGTCATGTTGAACTTGGTTTAAAAAGTATTGAATGAAAAAACTTTTAAATGTTAAAAACTACCGACTACAAACATCTATAATAAACTGAACTTTAACTTTGAATAGTTTTTACATTAAAATAAATCTAAAAAGGATAAAGTAACTTCCGATGTCATTTTAGTTAACTTTATACATAAATTAGAATCATTTATTTACTGCTGCTATTACAGTTGGAAGACGTCTCCTGAATATTGCAACCGGCTTTTACATACAAAGGTTGTATCATGAGTACCTGGCCTCGACAAGATCAATTTTATATTTCAATATAGTCTCCTTTTAGCTCGATACACTTACAGTTAGTTAAACGTTGTTCAAATTTTTGGATCTTTACTGAATAATACGATTTCTCCAACCCTTCAAAATGGACGTTCGTTTCAGTGATGACCTCATTTTTAGAACCAAATAATATTTGCCGAGAATCGCTGTTCCCTTTTTAAAGTAATATATGTAGATTATGCCACGTGCATCCCAAAAACCCGTGACCATATAACCCGATTGGCCAATAAAGTGGCCTTTTAGTCTTCTTATGCGCCGATTCGCCACGAGAAGTTCTCTATTTCGACTGTTCCTTGGTCTCTGGTGTACTGTGATAGATCCATGTTTCGTCCACAGTTATGAATCGACGCCAAAAGTCCCTTGGATTGCGTTTTAACTTTGCCAAACATTCTATTGAAATTATCACACGTGTACCTTTATGGTCTATTGTGAACAATCGCGGCACCCATCTTGCGGAAAGCTTTCTCATATCCAAATGATCTTTCAAAAATTGCTATACCCATTCGATTGAGATACCCACAGCCTCACCAATTTCACGCACTTTCAATCTCCGATCATTCACTACCATATTGTGGATTTTCTCAATAATTTCTAGTATGGTGATCTCATTCGCACGACCTGGACATGCTTCAACACAATTGCTCAATCGGCCGCGTTTAAATTTAGCCGTCAAATAGTTTATTGTTCCACACGAAGGTGCAGTCCTTATAAACTTCGTTTAATTCCACTTTTATTTCCTCATTCGTTTTCTTTTTCAAAAACAAGAATTTAATGACTGCTCGATACTCAATTTTTTCGATTTTTGCAAAAATACAAAAGGCGTTTGCTTTGAATGACTGTCAAACACAAACTGAATGACGCAGCTAGCTTAAAATTGTACAGTTGACATTTGAAGGGCGACACTTACGAAGAATAGTATTGATTTTAGCATTGATATCAAGAAGTATGCTAGCGCCTGGATTCTAATTTAAAAGAATTATTCTAATTTGAATACGAAGTTAACTCAAATGACATCGGAAGTTATTTCATTCTTTTTAGATTTTTTTTCAAATGAAAAGTTTTTAAAGTTTAAGTCCTGTTTATTGTAGTTTTTTGTAGTTGGGAGTTTAACATTTTTTTATTTCAAAATTTGTTCAGTATTTTATTGATAAATTGAGAAACTACTTATGTAAGGTTAGGCACAGGTTGAGGACTCAATCACAAAATACACGGATTATGATAGTACACAGTGAAAAATATATAGTGTTGCGAAATCAGCTGACGCGCGGCTACTATGATTGCCGTGCGGTAGCCCGATGCTACTATGGTGATTCACTGCGCTCGGCTGCCATGCGCGCAGCCGGGGCAGCACCTCATGGACATTCAACTCAAGCGAGAAACGACGATCTATAGATATCTATAGAGATATATCTCTCGCTTGGCGGTAGCGTCGCTCAACGACGCTTTCGAATAGCTCAGCCGCCTTGATATATTTTGCTACTCTCGTGAAAACCGCCAAAAACGCAACATCAGCCTCTTCTCATCTTCGGTCTTTTCACTGCTATCATCGGATATTTTCACACTCCAAACGTGCTCAACTGGACTCAAATTGAACGGTAAGCCGGCACGTTGATAATTTACATAAATTTAATCAAGGTGAAGTGCGAAAAAATCATTTTATGCATCCTCAAGTGTCTCGCCTCGTGGCGTGCTTTGCAGCACGGGCTACTTCACGCTTTCTCTCACGTTATTTATAGGCATGCAATTTATAAAATTGTATGTGCGGCTCACCAATCACTTCAAAATCAGTTCACATTTATTTTTATATTATTTTTGTAGTTTGAGAGGAAAATATAGACCAATTTATCTGTCTACATCGTTCGTCTGGTTATTTCACCCCTGCCATAAGTGAGAACGCATTCTTTTTTAACATCTTGCAGCTCATACACACATATCAGACCAAGGCATCTCAAACATATAGAAAGATGTATATATATACGTCTCTGTATGACCCATAATGAATGAATGAAGTGAATGCAGTCACTGCAATATTAAGCTCGACATATATATACATATATATATACGTCATATACGTCGTATGGACTGCGTAGTCAGTCATACGACGATATATGTCATAAGATGATAGCCACTTGTCACTATCAAATTGATAGCGTGTTAACGTTCGGCGATACAGAAGCTTTAATGGGTCACCATTATGTAACCAAAGTTCGGACATTCCACGGAAAGCAATGTTGCTGACCTAATATTTTCATAGAGGGCGAGGTTGATGCAGTCGCTCAGCGGCCAAGTCAACAACGATGACGTTAGAGAGAGCGGGTCGGTGAGTGAGGAAAGTGGCAAATACCTGAGAAATCGGCAAGACGAAAGGCAGAGTGAGTGTGTGCAGAAAACGGAAGAGTTACAAGAACGGGATACGGGCGCTGGAGATAGTACAGAAAGGGTGGCTCATTGTCGAGGAGGTTGTGAAAAATAGGACAAAGTCCGTTTTATTAACACATCCATGATTAAAAACACTCAGCGCCTCGCTCTCTCCGTAGGAGTGTTACAAAATGGAGGAGAAAAGAGTGTCGAAGCAGAATCGAACGGGAGATGCACTCGCGGGCGAGATTCGTATATATATTGCTTTCTCTCGCATTTCTCCATTCTGTCATCCTCGTCGAGGGAGTAACTTGGATTTTGTAGAATCTCATTCGCTCGGAGTGGTTGCCGTACAGAGACCCCTTGTCACCCACTATAGTGTACAACCGCCATGCACGTACAATACTATAGTATATGTGCGTGCCACGACTCTATACGACTATGCACTCTCTAAAGACGACGAGACCAGCAGTAATGTTTCGCGAACGACAACCGTTCAACTGCAATGCGATCCTTTTGTTTTCCTTTTATTATAGGCGGACGCCCATGTACTCCTTGTATATCTACATACACTTCTACTATTACTAAAAATGCACATAATCAACCACAATCGGCAGATTTCTTACTAATTATTATCAAACACATACGTAATAAAGATCATATCATATGATGAGAGAAAATACAAGATGCACTTAAAATGTTTACATCTCTTATGCGACGGATTAACTACTAAATGACTATTTTAACAACTATTGCACCGTGCATGAAGCCTGGATTAACTAAAAATCTAAGTAAATTTCTGAGCATTCCATCATTTATATGCTAAGATATTCAGGCGCAAAGGTAACAACTCATAAGTCGGTGGCGTATAATTTCTTAAGTTACCGAGCTGAGTCCATTTAAGATCTTCAATTCCACCCTCATTTATAAATGATGTTACCGGTTTTCTAATATTTTATCTGGTGTATTTTCTTTTGCCCACATGTGATATGACAAAAATGTTTGATAAATAATGAAATGTAAACTACGAATATCTTTTTTATCTTTTTTATTTTGAGCACTGTTGTATTGTAATTTTCAGCTTTTGCCTTGGCAGGCGCTTGTAGCAAATTTCCGAAATATCCATACAAATCCACAGGCTAATACTTTTTATCGTTTATTGTTTACCTAGACATGTTAGTAAGTTATAGAACGACATTTTGAGTCTTCGAAACTGATACTTAAATCAAGTTGAATCACATTTAAAGTCAGGGGCAATCTTTGAATGAATAGCTAAAACCATATTAAAACACTAAAGAAATATACAACTAGAGAGAAACGGTACAACCTTCCATTGCGATATTTTAGAAGGCGCTTACAGGATTGATGAGGAAAATGTATACGGCACGAATGAAAGGCAAATGATAAATAGCCAATCAGGAACAGAAAAGCAGAATGAAAAAAAAGGAAAAAAATGAATACCAGTTGCAATGAAACAAAAAAGCCCGCAAATTTGAAATTCGCGCATTACTTCCTCGTGATTCTCGTCGACACACAGATTCTCTTCGATGGGTAATGGTTATTTTTATTCTGGCTTCTTCATAAAGAAAATGGTATTAAAATTTTCAATAGTATCGAGACCTTAATAAAATTACAACTTCATAAAATATGAACCCCTGGATCGATTCTCACTAAATTCAAGAAAAAATATCCTTTTATCCCAGTCAATATGTATGCAAAGTTTCGATTTGATCGATGAAAATGTATGGAAGTTAGAGCGAAAATAGTTTTTTTTTCGAAAAATTACACGAACTCATAATTCATAAAATATTTGAACTTCTTTTTTAAATTCAAACAAACATAAAATGAGATACCCATGAGAGAGAGAGAGAGAGAGAGATTGACTGATTGATTGATTGAAGTTTTGTTAGCTTTCTCAGCTATTTGTTGCATAATATTACATGTATTCTTACATAGCACTTGGTTCACTATTGACAAAACATACTCCTTTAACATTCACTTGAACTGCTCAATTTTTTCACAGCCTTTTACGTCAGCTGGCAATGAATAATACATTTTCACTCATTTATAGTACATACTCTTTTCATCACTTTTTGTTCGCCTAAATTGTATTATAATGTCGCCGGCCTGCCGTGTTGTTTTACCACTCCTGGTTCCTATTATTCGCAGTCTATTTTTTAATTCCTTTAGTAGTTGATTTTTAATGGCTTTAAAAATAAATATATATACATTATTATGACCGTCATTGCTCTGTTTTGCGCTATCTGCACTTTATTTAATTCTGTTTGTCACATATTCACTGAGACATACTGCACTACTGTGGTTAGGGAGCTGGATTTGTTACCTATTTTTTTACCATGTACTCGCAGTGAAATCGTAGCTTATCGTCAATAATTATACCTAAGTATTTCATTACGTTCACTCACTTCTATTCCGTTCTACCCAACACTTCAGTGTAATTTTCCTTCCCATTTTATTTCTTATACTTCTTTTAATCATATATTTTGTTTTTCTGCATTCATTTTTTATTTATATCTGCTCATCCACTCTTCCACTATACTCAATGACATATTTATTTTTCTCTCCAACTCCGCACTACTTTGTCCAGTTACATATATTGACGTATCATCCTCAAAATATCATAATTTCTTCATTCGCTTCTAAGTGTATTCAAATTTTGTATATTGCTACTAATTCAAGCACCTTTTCGAACAATGGCAACATGTTAATTGGCCTACTGACTTGCTTTTTTGGCTTTATCTATCTTTGGGATCAGTGTGATCGTGAACGTTTTTGAGCTCGCCAGGAAAAAGCCTTCTCTTAGGGATCCATTTATTTGTTTAACAAACTCCTTTTCATCGCACTAAATGCCATTTTTAGTACTTCACTTAATATTCTTTCCTCCGTGCTTTTCTTCCTCGGGAGTCCCATAACCAACTTTTCTAGGTCCGTTACTTCGATACTCCAAAAATTTTCCACAATTCTGTCATTTTCCATGCAATCCTCCATTAAAATTCTTCTTCTATTTGGATTTTTATTTGGGATTTTTAAATTTGGATTCTTCCTTTCTCTTATCAATTCAACTACAGCATTCCTTTCCACTTTAAATTGCTACCAATGATTCTCCGTATCAGTATAAACTGCTTTTCTGTACGACTCATCCCTTCTGCCAGTTGCTTCCGCTATATCATCTGAAAACCATTTTTTCCTTCCCATACCCCTCGAATCTTTACTATTTTTTTAAGAACGAACCTGTCTAACATGCCCGCCTAACATGTATTGACAAACGTCTTTGCTCTCTGACTTAATTCTACATCTTGATAATTCTTTATTCTAATTCTCAAGGCCATTATAAATTCATTCACATTAATTTTATTGTTGTTCCTTGCACTTTGATCTCTGTATTTGTTCTCTTCTTTGATCACCCCTAACCTGACTTTGGTACATCCATGATCCGTTATTTTCGGTTTATGTTCCACCTGTACTTGGGCATTCTTTTCAGCAAATTATAGATCTATAGTTGTCCGGTTATCTTGTGTTATTCTCGTCGGTTTTTTAACATATTGTTTCATCCTCAAGCTCAACATTCTTGTTAGTAGTTTCTTTTAGAAGAACGAGTCTACCCTAACGTCTATATTAAAATCTCCAGCAGAGATTTAAACAGTCACCTTTTATTGTTAGTTTCTCGATGTGCCTTATAAATTCAGCATCTGACGCACTTGGTGCATGATGCACGACCATTATCACTTCTTCATATAGTTTATCGGTGACCTTTATTTCAACATACCAACAGTTTGATTCTATTTTACTCATCAGTATCAACTCATATTTAATATCGTCTCTTACGTTTAAAATAGCACCGCCTGTATTCCTATTTTCCGCATCACATCTCATTACACTATAGCCCGGCATATATATTTCACTATCTCCAATTCCAGCAGTCACTCGAATCTCCGATAATGCTATAATTGCGGGCTTCATTCTGTCCGCTACTCGATATCCTATTTCGTCCTTATGTGATATAAGACTTTGTGCATTTGTGTACCATATGATTTCTTCCTTCTGCGGCTGCTATACTTCCCATCCTGATCTCCTCTCCTTCTCTTGGATCACTCTTTTGTATGTTGGGTATTCCGATCAAATACGTCATATTCAGCATTTATCTTTAGGTACAATGTTTATTATTTAAATATACAATTTTCACACTTGCTTTTTTTCGGCTATACACTCACTTGCTTTGTGATTTCCTACACATTTATGACATGTTTCGTCTTTTTTACAATTCTTTCATATATAATCATAGCCCCAACATTTGAAACAACTCTTAATATAAACATGATTGAATACAGGGCATTTTTCCGATCTACACTCTAATTTTCTTTTGTCACTATCTTCTCGTGCATCTCTTCATCTTCTTCAGTTATTACACAACCTTCTTTGCCTCTGCTTCTAAATTGACTATCGGTTCTCTTTTCCTTAACTATTTTCTTCACTATTCGCACATGGAATCCATCATTCACTGTATCTATTCTATTCTGCTTCTTGATTGTATTTGCCAGATCATCATCATCCAACTCCATTTCTTTTTCGCCGACATTAATAACTTCAATTATAGGCTACATCTGTTGTTACTCGCAAGGAAAGATAGTTTGGTGTCCCCCTCCTATTTTGATGAAACTCACGTATGTTGTAGAGCATCGAAAACTAAAAGACACGTAATTTTTTTTATTAGCAGAAAAACATTTCTAAGGGGTGAAATCGCCCTTCAAAATTAGCATGTCGAGGGGTGATTATGCATTTTCACCCAGAAGGCGTCAACCGATTTTTATGAAACAAAAACCAAAATACTCCTCATTGAAGACAATCGAAATTCCACGTGAAGTTGAAGAAAAAAATTCATTTGCAGGGGTGAACAACCCCCTGATTTTTCAATTTTCCACCCTACACAAAAAACTAACCAACCAAATTGAACAAAACATGTACCATTTGGAAGAACAAGTTAAAATAAAGTTGACATATTTTTGCACATTCACAGAAAAATGAGTTTACGGGGGTAAACTACCCCTTATCCATTAGTACGTATATTTGTGCGTACATTCTTGTTTCTCGTTATTTACGTGTTAAAGAGCTGCTTGCGTTCACTCTTTGTGCTGATTTTGTGCTTATCAATAATTTATCGTCATATGTTATCGACCTTTCGATTAGATTGTATTTCGATTCGGCGCAAATTTCGGAATAAGTCGATGATGCAACAGCCGTTCCATCTATAGAATATTGTCAATTATTCCAACGAAATGAATATGATCTTATCTTTTGAGTAATCTAATCATACGCCAATATGATAAAAATACTTTCGACGCAGTAAGAGGTGTTTTCTACATAGGCGGCTATCTGGGACTCCGTATTATCTGCTGATATCGCATGTGGTTCAACAACAAGTTTTTCAAATATAAAACCGCAATACATACAGCGATCTTCAGTTGCTGATTTGAACGGAGTGCCAGTGCGTCAGTTATAATTTCTGATAAAAAAAATCAATAGACCATGAAAGTGAATCCAATCAACGTCATTAAACTTCTTTTGGCTACATTTGAAGCCATGAATATAAATCCAATTAACAATGTAGAAATCGAGGTAAAGCAGAATTTCGAAAAAGTTTTGATCGACTGCATGGACGATTATAACGGAGTCGAAATTATCGAGGAACAATCGCTAGTTTTTCAAGAGCCACTTAAGCAATATGATGTTAACCCTGTCGAGGACACTCTTTGGCAACATGATGAAGGTCCTGTGGATTCTGGTACTTGTTCTAAAGACGAAGAACACATAAGCTACGATTACAAACGCAAAGCTATCGAATACTGGAGATCCGGTAAGAAGAAAAATTCTACAGTGTCGATACCGTCAGTCAGAAATTCAAAAAAGTCAAATCTGTACGACAATTAAAACGCTGGGCAAATCAAATGAACAAAGGTAGGACCTACAAGGAGAAATTAGCTCAAATCTCTGAATATACTTTGAAAAACATACAAGCCGCTGTAGATGCTGGTTTCATTGTTCATGATATCGACCTTCAAGAGTGGGCTCTACAAGCTCAAAAAGAGATAGGTCACGAAGACATTTGTTTTAAAGCTTCTCGTGATTGGCTTCGGGAGTTCAAGAAATCACATCTTATTGTGTCTAGGAAAATTAATAAATTCGTAACACGAACGACTATAGAAGACGAACCAGTTTTAAGGATGAATGCAGAAAACTTCGTGAATGAAATTAAACCATATATTCAAAAATATGGACCGGAAAACATATATAATCCAGATCAGAGCGGTTTTCAACTGGAAATCCACTCTGGCAGGACTCTGACGGCTGAAGGAACTAAACAAGTGCAATGTGTAGTACAATCCGTATCATCTACAACTCACAGCTACACTATCCAGCCAACCATAAATGCAGATGGAAAATTACTGTCACCCCTTTTTATCGTTTTAAAAGAGGGAAAGGGTGAGTTCGGCCCAATCGTGGAAAAAAATTTATTCAGGCCAGAAAACGTATTTTTAACAGCTACGAAATCCGGAAAAATTACTTCAGGTATGGACAAAAATGATTGCGAGAAAATATTCAACATTTGTTGAATTACACTATATCGATAACCAATATCATCCTATGTATAGAGCACTTCAAAGTTTGGTTGGAAAAAGTATTCTTCCCCAACACCGGCCGTGACAGCGTATTGTTGATAGACTCTTGGAGTGGACACTGCCCAGAAGTTGTTAAAAATGCAACACCTCGGGGCAAAAAAACAATCACAAAGATAATACCTAAAGGCACCACAGGGAAAATCCAACCACTCGACGTTTTTAGTTTCCGAATATGGAAAAATGTTGTACGGCATTTTTCCGACAGTGTATTATTACTTAATTCTGATATTAATTTACACTTGAGAAACAACATAATCAAACTGCAATCGCTCGCACACAATCAACTTTCATCACCCAGATATATAAATCTTTTCAAATATGCATGGTTCAAAAGTAATTATATAACCGATAAGCCAAACGAGTTCGACAATCCAGTGAGTTTTGGTTTCGGTCAATCCTCTCAAGCACACTGTGAAGTACCAGGTTGTAATAATGTGGCCATCGTCAAATGCTCATGGTGCAAGAAGTCTTTGTGCTTGCAACATTTTTTTGAAGAGTATTATTTCTGCACGACTTGCGAACTATGATTGCTGCAAATTATGACAGCAATGTGCACGTTGATGAATTGTAAAAGGAATGATAAATTATATTATATACTGTGGTGTATGTAGATGCGCAAGGCGGTAAGAATATATGTGAGAGAATGGAGAGTGGGGAGAGCGATAACACGGGACGTCAAAAGGACGACAGTCGAAAAAACGCGCTTGCTGAAACCGGGTATTTGTTATTTCTCGCCTATGTCCGCAGCTGATTGCCGCTGTTTCGAAATACAGCCATACATAGTTATATGTCATACAACCACTCAACCCCAGCAACATTCCCCAGTATTCTGTATTTGAACAAGCTATTTTTTTCAGTAAATAACGCGAAACTCGTGAATGGACCATTCTAATTGTAACAGCCGCTCACCCCCTTAATAATAATAAAGCATCATGCGAAGTGCCTCCCGTTGACTTCGGCTAACAGGAATGTTTTGAATCAATTCGGACATTTAAATAATGAGAAACAAGAATGTACGCACAAATATACGTACTAATGGATAAGAGGTAGTTTACCCCCGTAAACTCATTTTCCTGTGAATGTGCAAAAATACGTCAACTTTATTTTAACTTACCCTTCCAAATGGTACATGTTCTGTTCAATTTGGTTGGTTAGTTTTTTGTGTAGGGTGGACAATTAAAAAATCAGGGGGTTGTTCACCCCTGCAAATGATTTTTTTCTTCAACTTCACGTGGAATTTTGATTGTCTTCAATGAGGAGTATTTTGGTTTTTGTTTCATTAAAATCGGTTGACGCCTTCTGGGTGAAACTTCATAATCACCCCTCGACATGCTAATTTTGAAGGGCGATTTCACCCCTTAGAAATGTTTTTCCGCCGATAAAAAAAATACGTGTCTTTTAGTTTTCGATGCTCTACAACATACGTGAGTTTCATCAAAATCGGAGGGGGACACCAAACTATCTTTCCTTGTATTTTGAAGTTATCACCCAGATTGGCCTGTACCATAGCGTTTAAAGTATTCATTTCTTCTCCAGACTCACAACCCATTATCGGAATTCCATTACTTCTTTTTATCACTTTCAGTATTCCCATAGCCATTTTTTTATATCAACATTTTCTTTTATTAATTTTTTATTCAACTTCACTCTCTTGTTCTGTTGTAGGTTTTATAATTAAGATATTTTCTTTTTTTGCTCTTTACCAGCTTCATTATATCTCCTTCGCGTTACTCCTGCTAGTCTACAAGCTCCTCCCTGTATCATTCTTCTCAAATCTTTCAGCTCTTGCTTAATAATTTCTAATTCTTCTCTGACGTTTTCCTTTATAATCACTTTTGCTTCCTTCTTACATACTGTTTTATCATTTATTTCTTTTACAGTACTTACGAGCCAATCTGTTTTTATATCAATACTTGATGCTACACTCGTTTCTGGTACGTGGATTCCACTACCTGATGTCATAATTCATCCTACAGCTCCTGCAGATCCTTGTTTGTATCTGCTATTACCCGCTGCTTTCTTCATACCTCCTTCTTTATCACTTTCAATTGTAAATTTTCGAAATGGCCTAGAACACGGCACCCAATCTTGATTTTTATCATAAATCTTATGTTCGCTTGCACATCATGGCTGGAAAAAAGTTTATCACACTTCATGCATGTTACCACTTGGCCCTTTATCGGCTTCTTTCTTCCCGAATATCGACATTCGGCGTACTCATTGTCCATACTGATAATTATTACCGGCCGAAGCCGCTAATATCAGCATGAGCATTTAGTCACCTTTATTCCACTTATACGCGTTAGCAATTTTGCGATCACGTTTAATGTCTGCCTGCCAAACGAACCTCGACATTCGAAATAGAAATACACTTCTCACGTTCAGAATTCAGCACATCCTGATTAGATAACACACATGTCTACACTCACAAGGGGACCTCCAGATACGTGGAACACCGATTCGGACCAAATTCTTTTTACAGGAAGGTCGCACCCAGGGGTGCAATAGGTGCAACTAATAGGATGCGCTTCTCAACCGTTTTCAAGATATAAAATATTAAAAATTTCCGAGCGTTCATATACTCTCTGCGTTAAATCATATTAAACAAGGGCGCGTATCGTAGTCGGCAACGTCATCTTTGTAAGCGCTGGATCGCCGGATCGAATCCCGGCGCGGAATTAAAAAAAATATTATTATTATTAAATCATTTCTTCGGTAACTACTATGCGATAATATTAATATTTCCGTAAAGGAATGAATAATAAATAAATAAATAAATAAATACATAAATACATAAATAAATAAATAAATACATGAATAAACTATAAAAACAGGTACACAGTTCGTGATTCCGAGGTTTCCCCTATATTATTTCAAGACGTTTTGACCCATTTCGTCTGTGGATCCTGTTTTGACCTGTAAAATTCGTTGGGGCCTGTTCTGACCTGTCGAGGACAGCTGCATGCGAACAAAAGATTTGGAATGGAGAAAACGGGGTCCCAGGAGCCATGTAAGCCACATTCGGTTGTTAGCTCTCGAGGTAGAAGCATCGATCTTGTGATGGAAGATGAACTGATAATGTTCGGAGAAGTTGCGGAACAAGGCGTATGGGATGAGGTCGAAGAATCCGCATCTCAATCAGACAACGACGACGATTACGAGCCACAAGAAAAAAAGATGAAAGACAAAAACGAGTTCATTCCCCTGGATTATAAAATAAAGGTGGTGAATTTGGCATAAATGCATCCGAAGTGGAGTTTAAAAAATCTCCAAAAAAAAGGAGGAAATCGCCTTAAGAGAATGGACCAGTTGAAAATATGGGATAAACATATCAGAAGTGGTGGAACCATTGTAGACAAATATAATACAGTTGATTCGTAGACATACGATCGTTTCGCGGAAGCTCGACAAACCAACCAGCAGGTCACAACGAGGAACTTGCAGATATGGGCTCTAGCTGCTGCGAGTCAATTTCCTGATTTAGAATTTAGAATTCAAAGCTTTCGATGTCTGGGTACACCGCTTCAAAGTAAAACATAGGATTAGACAAAGAAAAATCACGAAATTTGTATCCGTGCGAAAAACTATTACAATGGAGGAAACTCTCACTGCGGCCGAAAAACCCTAGTTCTTGTAGTTATGATAACCAATGAAAAATTAATAAAAAGATTGGTTATTCTTTTAAACTCGTGTATTTATTTGTCACAATTCTTTCCCTACCTTCCAACCAAGAAATAAATAAATAAAAAAGCTGCTCGTTTTTCCTTATAACACCAAAATTATCTACAATAAAAAATATTTATTCATTCCTTTACAGAAATATTAATATAATCGCATAGTAGTTGCCATAGAAATGATTTAATAATAATAATAATAATAATAATAATAATAATTTTTAAAGTCCGCGCCGGGATTCGATCCGGCGATCCAGCGCTTACGAAGCGGACACGTTGCCGACTACGCTACGCGCCCTTGTTGAATATGATTTAACACAGAGAGTATATAAACGCTTGGAAATTCTCAATATTTTATATCTCGAAAACGGCTGAGAAGCGCATCCTATTACTTGCACCTATTGCACCCCTGGGTGCGACCTACCTGTAAAAAAATTTAGTCCGAATCGGTGTTCCACGTACCTGGAGGTTCCCTTGTCAGTCGATGTCACTATGTCTTGAACAATTTTTTATCACTGTCCGACACTGTTTACAGCTCAAAGGATATGACTTCTGCAGAGTGATGTTTGATACGTTTTCCCTTCATGAAGAGAGAGAAAGAGAGAGAGAGATTTTTTAAATATGAGACTGCATGCTACCACACGTTTTTCCTTCTTTTCTCCGTACACTTGAACATTACTTGTCACATTTCGCAATAACTAGGTGTTCGACAATTCAGTAGGATGGAGAGATAGCTGATTATAATATTGGATCTGGAAAAAAGTTCGTGGAGTTATTCCCGATAGATGGCATCAATTGCAAATAAGTCAGGAAACACAGATCGCAGTGATACTACTAAACGCTCGTTGGAAAGGTGACACTTCGAGCGTTACTTTGAGTGTATAAACATCGAAATTGATGCAGTGGTTGGAAAGTCGTTTGCGTTTGAAAATGGAGAAAAGTAAAGAAAAATTGCGCTATATTTTGCAATATTATTACAACAAAGGGAAGAACGCTCCGCAGGCTTGTGAAAAAATGTGCGCTGTGTATGGTGAAGGTACTTTATCAAAATCTGCTGCGCGGAAATGGTTCGCTCGCTTTTGTTCTGATAATTTTTGTGTCAAAAATGAGTCACGCTCTAGTCGTCCAATCACTGAAAAAGCTGATGAAATTCTTGAAAAAGTCCAGCAAGATAAGCATATCAGCAGTGTCGATATTGGTATGGAGCTAGGCATTGACCACAAAACTGTTTTGAATCATTTACACAAAGCTGGCTACAAAAAGATGCTCGATGTATGGGTTCCTCATGAGTTGAGCGCGAAAAACATGATAGACCGAATTAACATCTGCCATGCGTTGCTGAAACGCAATGGAATCGAGCCATTTCTGAAACGTGTCAAAACCGGTGATGAAATATGGATCACTTACGACAATTGGAAGCATCGAAGATCGTGGACAAGGGATGGTGAGCCGTCAAAAGCGTTCGCATAGCCAGGATTGACGGCGAAAAAGGTGATTCTGTGTGTGTGGTGGGACTGGAAGGGAATCGTCCACCATGAGCTACTTCCAGTTGGTCAGACGATTGATTCTCAATTCTCCTGTGGATAACTGGAGAGATTACGTCAAGCAATTGAAAGAAAACGGCCCAAATTAATTAATAGTAAAGATGTTGTCTTCCATCATGACAACGCCCGACCTCACACTTTTTTGATGACCCGTCAAAAATTGCGAGAGCTTGGTTGGGAAGTTTTGATGCATCCACCGTATAGTCCAGACATAGTCCAGACACCATCTGACTACCAATTATTTCGATCTCTGCAGAACTCTCTCAATGGAATTAAGCTGCTTATAAAAGAAGCCTGTGAAAACCACTTGATTCAGTTTTTCAACCAGAACCCACAGAAGTTCTTAACCGATGGCATCATGGCTCTACCCAAAAAGTGGCGAAACTTTGTCGACAATAATGGAGCATATTTGGTTTAAATAAATTCATTTTCACACTATAAGAAAATCAGTTGAATTTTACTAAAAAAATGCCACCAACTTTTTCCCAGATCCAATATGTTGAAGAAATAATCAAAAGCGGTACGCAGATGTAATTAACAGTGGCGCTTATTGCTCCACCTGTCAAATGCAGTGGGAGAAAATGCACAGAAAAACATATTGAAAGATATCATAAAATATGTGAAAGTGAGCGCAAAAAAGGAAGGAGACAAATAATGAGCTTTATGTTACCGCACACGATTATATTAATCGGTGAGAAGTGTTGTGAAATGCTGTCGCACGTTGACCACGCGGTGATGCAGATGCCGAGAGCACGACACATTGAGCCTCGATGCTGATGTACAGATGAGCCGATGCTTAGACACCACAGTAATAATAATCGAGACGAAAGTGATGGGGCACCGTAGATCGGCCGAGTAGCACAATAAGAAATTTTGCAGACCCTTTGCAAACCCGAGAAAATCGCACACGATTCACGAGGTGAAGTCTGAGTAGCGCAAGAGAGAATTGTAGGTGGCTGCCCTATTGAAAGCAGCCGTTGTCTAACAACGCTATCGAGAAGCGCGTGCGCGTAGCAACCTGTTGCTTGGCACGCTGACCCAGTGGATGTTCACTCCCGTGAGGTGCTATGCGGCAGCACCTCACGCGGTTGCCCATGCTAGCCTGCAGCGTGCAGTCCAGCAATGCGCAGCAGAATGCCGAAGCATTCTCAAATACTAGGGCACTTGCTAATAATGTTCCAACTCCCTTCGTTATCTGTACATTTAGCAAATGCGCTTTAGAGCTGGCGCAGATTTTCAGTATTCGACAATCGAACCACTTTGGACAATTACTCTGGTCGACTGACCGAACACATAATTGAACAATTTCAGACGTTGATACACAATGTTTTATCGATAAAATAATTCAACCTATCATCCAAAATATTGATTTCTTGACGATATAATTCACTCTCTTTAGTGAGAACATTCTAATTCATAAAAAACGTCTTGCAAGATCTGATATTACTAATGGCGGATCCCAATGGCTACGCTTATGCTATATTTGTTTATGATTTTGTAAAATCGATCATTTATTGTTCACGATTCTTCTTGTAGTACCGTTCTTAAGGCACATGGATGATAATCAAAGAATAGATTTCGTCTTGAAATGTTCGATGATGACCATATCTTTAGCGTAAGCTTAAGCGTAAGCTAAGTTTTCCCAAGCTGGCTGTCTGACGGCTTGCCCTATTCTTTCCCAGCATTCGTCTTCGACGCACTGCAATCTGAGTTCATGTAATATAAAGTGTATATCCATGTTTACACTGTCCGCTCTTTGTCGATACACAGGACGACTGTAGTTAATTTAAAATATCAAAAGTCACGTGCTAAACCTCCTTGACATGAATTTACATCATTAAAATTTTTATAAATATTTTTCAATCAACATTTAACAATATCGTATCTTAACAAATCATTCATAATAATCGTCATAGTAAGTTGATTAATGGAAACGGGCGTGTTCACTTATAAAGGAAATATGCTTGGTCATATGCAGCGCAATTCTTAAGATTTTTAACTGACTGGATTTTTTCAAATGTAAAAACAACAAGAAAATGTTGTATTTTTACTTCTAATTGAGCTTTGTACGGGGGAAAGTTAACTGAGGTCTGCCGAATTACACTGCATGAAGTTGTTCCGGGCAACGACTCGCTGGGGCTGCATTCCTCGACTCGTCGAGTGTGTGATACAGTAAGTGCCTCTGCTTTCAGTATGTAATGGGGATTGAATTCCATGGAATGAGATATTGCCTCAAATCTCGTCCTTAAATTGATGTCCAACCGATTTTTTCACGACAATCTGTTATTTCTCCAGCAGTCACGGTGACCATGATGTCGATCCTGAAATAATATAAGAATGACAGTTGAAAGGACAGGTCTTTGAATATCACAAATACAACCATGATAAAGTGGAACAACTTAAAAGAAAACTTCGTTTGGTCGAGTTATTTTTGAGATCGTTCCACCTTTTCTTATGGTCGTTTCTACGGTCATTTATCGGTTTGCGTGATTGTTAGGATCGTCCACTGGTTAAACTCTTTTTCTGAAGGCTATGTACAACGATTACTTTCTTGAAAAGTCGTATAAGCATAAGCAAAAGCATGAAAGCTCATGAGATTAATAATCCACTAATAAGGTATTTGGTTCTTGTCTTTATTTTGACAATCGTTCCAGTGGCCCATCTAACGCTAATATTTTCGATATAACGGTTTTTCATCTTTGCCTACCAATGAGGAGTTCGAAGTGTAACACTCACCGCAGACAAAAACAGTGAGGTGTCTTTTGTATGTTTAAGCTTTTTGCCTTCTCTAAATCTTGATGGTGAAGAGTCCCGCGTAGTCTATGTCGATCTGTAGGAGGGCACGTGACGGGGTGACTCTTGGCGAAGGCTGTTGTCCCATGAGCTGCTGAGCTTGAAATCCCCGGAATCGTACGCACGTGGTGCAGCGCAGAATAAAGGATCGTATTGGAGTTCGGCCACCCGGAATCCAATACGACCTGCGGAACAAGGCAAGAGTAATTTGAGTGCCTCCGTGAATAGTTCTGAGATGTTCGTCTGAAGTAACCAGTGTTGTGAGTCGGATATCTCAGGGCAAAATTGGTGGATGTTTTATCTCGGGATCGAGAAGAGAATGTTTTAGTCGCCCGCCCACATGAAGAGTCGTTTTGGTGGATGAAGGGAGTGAGGACGGTCAAAGAGTTGGTCCGTGGAAATGATGCTCCACTTCAGATGATTTGAAATTCAGCAGAGACGTTTGCCGCTTAAATGAGGCGTAGCCAGAGGTGTTTCGCCTCTTCCAGGTCTCTCGAAGTGAATGGTGTGGTGAGAGAAGACTATGGGGTCCATTTGCACCATTAAATAGCTCGTCAGCATGTAGCCGTTATCCGTAGAAGCCAGTTTAGTGAAGAGTACCGTACAAAGAGGTCCCAAATCAGAAGAAGACTTGAAGCGGCAGTGAAGGCGAGACATAAACGTTGCGCGAGATAACTTTAAGTGTTAACACTGAATGAGAAGGTTGGTCAGCTAAAATGAGGCTGGGCCACCAGAGAGAATGCCGTGAGAGATGCCGTGAATGAGACCGCGGGAAGCGCAGTCGGCGGGATTTTATTTGCCCGAGATGAACCGCCACGTCCCACCTGATGTGAGGTCTTGTACTGCAAAGATGCGGTTTCGGACAATGTCCTTCCACCGTGAAGGATGAGAGACGATCCAGGTGAGTGTCACCGACGAATCTGTCCAAAAGAAAACCGGCACGTCGTGAAGTTCGAGAGATTTCTGAACGTACGACAGGAGCCGTGAGAGAAAAAGAGCTGCAGTGAGTTCAAGCCATGGAATTGTCAGCCATTTGAAAGGTGCTACCTTGGTTTTAAAGCACACGAGTGTGACAGTTGAAGTGCTGTCCTGTGAGGTTAACTGAAGGTAGACGACGGCGGACATTACCAGCTGTGAAGCATCCGAAAATCCATGAAGTTCAACCGTTGACGAGGTTGAGAGGTGAAGCCATCGAGGAAGCGAGATAAGAGCGAGATCAGCCAGATTTTCCCGAAATTGGAGCCATCGTTGTCGCAGCAAGACCGAAAGAGAATCGTTCCACTGAAGTTTGGTCAGCCAACAGCTCTTGAAGAAACACTTTTGCGGTGACGTCGACTGGCGATATAAAACCCAACGGATTGAACAATTCAGTGGCTTCGGAAAGAACTGTCCACTTTCTGACTGAGTCGCTGAGTTAAAGGTTGAAGAGTGAATTGGAATTGGTCTTTCTTAGAATTCCAGACCAATCCTAGAAGCTTGAATTTGGCATCGTCGGCCGGGATGACGACTGCATCCGGCAATGAAGATGAAGCCTGATGATCGTGAAGATTTTCCGTTAAATTCGCTGACCATTTTTAAAGTGGGAAGCACCCTCGCTTGCACAACTCCGTGAGCTATAGCAATAAAGCTCGCAACTCCGTTACCGTATTGGCGCCATCGAATATGTCGTCGACATGTGGTCCTTTTGCTAGAGGAAGGTTGGCCAAAGAAAGTTGCGCCCCTCGTCCGCAACCAGTTGACGCATTACCCGAATGGCGAGGAAAGGTGCACAGCTGATACCGTAAGTGACTGTGGTGCGATGATATGGGACGATTTGTCGGCTTGAGTCGACCCAAAGAATCCGTTGGAAATCCCAGTCATCGGGATGAACGAGGATTTGCCAGTTTATTTTCGTGATATCTGTAGCGAAGATGAAGCGATGCCGTCGGATCCAGAAGAGAACGTCTGAAGAGTCCTCCTGAAGTTTTGCTCCTGTGTGAAGAATGTCGTCGAGAGAGACACCAGTGTTTCTCTTGTATGCCCCGTTGAAGACAACCCGGAGCTTCGCTGTAACACTGTGCTCGTGGAAAGCGCCATGATATGGTAAGTAGTATAGGTGGAGGAGAAGTTAAAGCTCCTTGTTTGACTTCTAACTGCTCTCGAATGTGATAGTTGAGTCTGGCTACGATGACGTGTACTAGAATAATATCCCAGTGGTCGACTGGCACTTCCAAGGCCCGAAGAGCATTTAGCACCTTAACAATGGTGTTGAAGAGGGCATCGAGTGCTTTTGAAGATCGAAGAGAAATACACTGGATAACGAACAGCTGATCAAGCTGCGCGTTGACAAAAAGTTGCTTGTTTTTGTAACGATTTTCCAGAATGTCCTACACAGATGCGAACGAATCAGAAGAAACCGGAAGGTTCGCGGTCAGTTACGCGGCTTCACTTTGAAAAGATGTATGTAGGTAGTGCATCTTCTCGACTACGGTGATGTACGCGTTTTGGCCGATCATCGAGACGAAGAGGCCAAGAGGTCAAGAGATGGAGTGGCCTCCATGACTGGAAGTCACCATCGAAGTTGGGGAGTTGAATATCCAGAAGAGCGCGTCGATGGGTCAATGTTTGGGTGACTGCGGATATGTCAGCTAGAAGTAAACCGGTGGGCTCAACTTTTCCGTGATGCTTCTTCAGGACGAGAAGCGCCATTCGTGCGTCTTCGTATGCTTGTTGGCACGAGGCTTCAACCGCATCCTTGAAGTAGGCGTGTTTTGTGAGGTTATCGCAGTTCATGGCAAGAAGTAGGACGTGTTCCTGTTAGAAGCGTTCCCAGTATGAATCGAGAAGTGCCAGTCAAGTTATCACATGAGTGCGTGACTTTGCTGAAGGTGAAGCATCAAGGGCTCATCTGTGATGTTGCGGGTGAATTGATACGTGCTAATCAGCCCGGCAATTCGTCGTTCCATTTTTGAAGCGTTTGATGTTTCTTGAATCTTGACCTGAGAACGATGACGCAAGATAAAGCGAGGGAGAAACTGACGGAACGCCGCACACTGATGAAGAGTCCAAGCGAACACACGCGAGAGAGGGAACGCATTCCGAAATGAGTGAAGAATTGTTCGTACGTCTTACGCTGTCGAATAGTCCACATAAGCACACGCGACGAAGCGAGAGCAAGTTACGAGTCGAGGGAGCAGCGAATGGGCCTCTCACACCGATATAAAGTTTGAATATCGCACGCGAGAGAGCGAGAACGAACTGTCATGCAAGCGAAGAACCGAGAGCGTGTCTCACACTATTGAAGAGTTCGAAATTCATACTACCTTTATCAAAAAGTTTTAGGACCGGCCACCGTGTGGGGCCGTCAGTCACCCGATTAGAATTTTGTTTGTTTGTTAGGTTACCACATCTGTCATTGATACTTTCATCCAAATTCATCGTCATAGCTTGACCTTTGTAAAAGTTACGCTGTGCTGAGTACATCTACCTTTGTGCGTGTTTTCGAATTTTGTTATGCCGTTACCGCGTAATTGGATAACTCGATAATCGGTATAATATTAAAAAGTTATTGATTTGGGATCGTTTGCCGATTAGGAGATGGATCTCGAGTTATTCGTGTAAACGTGAATTTATGTAAAATGGTAGTATTTATTATAGGCAACGGTAACTTTCCGTTGTCTATTTAAAAGTCAATAAAAGTATAATACAATAAATCGTGGTTTCGAGCCCGTACGAGGAACCAACCTCTCGCGTTTAAATCTACTGATAGAATTTAATATTTCGGGTGAGTCCGACCCGCGATCAACCGTGCAGGTTGATGTTAAACTTTAGACTGATTTAGGCAAAGCAGTTATTCACTCCTTTGACCTAAATCGAATGTGGCAAAGAATTTCATAATAATCTTTGCTTGCGAATTCCAGCAAGTCGTAGCTCGAGCTCGTAGCATCCATTGCTCGCAGCTCGTTGTTTACGTTTGCACATTCTTTCTACTTCGCTGAGTGGCCACACGCAAAGAAGGAACAATGGCCAAATAATATATGAAGAATTAGTTCGCGGCACAACATTCCCCCCTTAGAGGAAACATTTTTTCCTCATAAAAATTTTTTCTTCGGTTGGTTTCCCGTATCTCATTTAAGATATTTATGTACCGGGCAATATATTGTAACATAGTTACATGCGCTAACGCGAATTTATAATTCCGATCGGCTAGAGGAGCCGATATTATATATTTGGAGCAGCAAGTACAGCGGACGCTAGGCCGACGAACCCAGACCTAGCGCAAAAACTAGTGTCGTCATGCCTCTGGAATTCGCTCGTCGCCGAAAACAGCAGGTCAGCTACCAGCTGGCCTTGTTCGGCAACGAGGGGGCCGGGGGGGGGGGGGGGGTCATGACAACGGTATCGCATAATCGAGCGAATTTGGCGAAATTAAAAAACCGAAGCCACGGATGACGTAGGAGGCACCAGTATGGGGGAAGAGTCTATAAAAGAGCCTGCACCGCAAGGAAGAGTCTCTTTTCGATTGGAACAGCTTTCTTTTTAACAAGTACCGTTACACAAGTTTCGTTCCAAAGTGTTAGATGCAGGGAGTTAGACAGGCGAGATAATTAAGAGACCAGGAAGAAACGATTGATCGATAGAATTAAAGTGGGATATTTCTAGAGATAGTTAGGAATAATAGTTGTAGGATTAAGTGAAGAAATATAAGCCAAGAATTCAGTGCATAAGAATACGCGAGTAATATTTAAGGAATAAAATTAAATAGTGTGGTCTTTAAACCTGTGGTATAGACGAGAATCGCAAAAATCGTGATAGTGGAAGAGAGAGAGCGTGGAAGCAGAACAGGAGTGAAAGAGAAGGAATTATAAACAGAGTTTAGACACTCTGTCCAAAGAGAATCTGATGCGCGTGGTTGTGTGTGTGGGGATCACGAGTCAAGACCGATGCGTAGGGCCGTAACCGAAGCACGAGCCGAGAATACCTAGAATTGATGTGCGAATAAGTAAGGGGTGGTTAAATTGTAAGGGCCGATGTTGAATGTGAACCACACCTAAACGTCAAGTTTTTTTCTGCATTTCATTTGAAATTTCTCAATTTCAGACTAACTCAATTTGAACCATAGAAAGATACACAATCGAACAACGCGTTAAAGTTATTCAGGCTTATTATGAAAATAAGCGTTCAAATCAAAATGCATATCGTGCACTTCGTGATTTTTTCGGTCAATTTAATCGTCCAAATGTTCGTACAATCGGAAAAATCGTGAAAAAATTTCAGCAAACCGGGTCTGTAGGAGATATTAAAACACCAGTGCATGCTCGTACAGCTCGTACTGCAGAAAATATTGCTGCTGTTCGCGATAGTGTGGCTGAAGAGCCGTCCACCTCAACTCGTCGTCGTGCCCAACAATTGCACCTCTCACGCTCGTCGTTGATGAACATTATGCATAAAGACTTGCATTTACACGCTTATAAGGTGCAATTGACTCAAGAACTAAAGCCTCTTGACCATTCCAAACGTCGTCAATGGTCAGAATGGTGGCAAGAAATGGCAACAGTGGATGATCAATTTTCGAAGAAAATCATCTTCAGTGATGAGGCACATTTTCACCTCAGTGGATTCGTCAATAAGCAGAATTGCCGCATTTGGGCGAATCATAATCCAAGAGTGATTGTCGAAAAACCAATGCACCCACAAAGAGTGACTGTTTGGTGCGGTTTATGGGCTGGCGGCATCATCGAGCCGTATTTTTTCCAAAATGAGGCCGTTCAGGCAGTTACTGTGAATGGTGTTCGCTATCGTGAGATGATAATGAACTTTTTATGGCTCGAATTGGAAGATATGGATGTGGGCGATATGTGGTTTCAACAGGACGGTGCCACTTGCCACACAGCTAACGAAACAATGGCTCTTTTGCGCGACAAATTCAATGGCCGTGTTATCTCACGTGGTGCCGATGTCAATTGGTCGCCAAGATCATGTGATTTGACACCGTTGGACTTCTTTCTTTGGGGTTATTTGAAAGAAAAGGTGTACGTCGATAAGCCAGCAACAATTCAAGAGCTAAAGGATGAGATAATTCGGCACATTAACGGCATAGAACCTCAATTATGCCTAAGCGTCATCGAAAATTTGGACCTTCGGATGGAGGTGTGCCGCCGAGGTCGCGGCGGCCATTTGGCCGATATTTTGTTCCATACATAATTGAACCATACCATATTATCATAATAAAAAGAATTGACAATAATTTCCTAAATAATTTGTGTTTTATTCAAAATCAACATCGGCCCTTAAAATTTAACCACCCTTTAGAAATAATAATAAAATAATCGAGGGAATTCCGTATTTTCGATGCAGAACGGAGTATCGAAGTCGTAGGAGCTAGAGAGTAGATATAGGTAAAATTAAGTGCATGGGATTAATCAATACGCATAAGCAAGTAGCATATAGGAAAATAACAGTAAATAGAGTGGATTATAAATCAGCTTAACAGGGAACCGCGACTAGATAAGAGAAACAAGAGAGAAAGAGAGGCAAAGCATTGTACACAGAGTTCATACACTCTGTAAAGGAGCGAGTCTGTTGCGAGTGACTGTGAGTGTGCATTGAAAGAGACTGGGTCAACGCCAACTCAGATTACGTGACAGATATTCGCGCCCGACATACCAAAAAGTCGCACGCAAATCAGGCGAAATCATGATAAGATAATCGCCATAATTTCAGAATCTAAATGCACCATGAGATATTAGAGACTAAAATCTGTAAAATAACTTGTTATATAACTATCTTTTTTCCGTTAATAAACCCTAGTCTCACTCGCCTTGAAGCCTAAATTAATTAGTCCTGTGATTGAGCACGGAGTCCCACGAATAATGAAAATATATGTCAACGATAAAAATTACCGTTACAATATAGTACAATACAATACACTTTTATTGTAGTTTTGAGATTATTTTTTCTTTTTCATCGTTGAACTGGCCATCGCCCTTAGTTGAGGAAGCAAGTTTCCCATGTCCTGGCCCGCTCGGATCGCAGTCGCTACTGTGGCTGTTGTCGTCCGAGTGGCTCGAGTTTAATATTTACCTCGGCTGCTGCCGGGGTCATTGCCTTGGTTGTCCTTGTCGGTGTCCGGTTCCGTGTGTACCTGTAATATTTAAACAGAAAGAAGCCGACCAAGTCTATTGGTTATTTAATTGCACTCAGCGAGTAGAGGCTTATGATGTGGGGATGCCGCGCCCCGCCTCCGGTGATGTCGAGGGTTTGTAACGTCTTTTCTGCTTGATCTTCGAGCTTTTGCAGCTCCTTCGGATTTTGCAGTACGCTTGCTAGCACAATTTCCTCCGTGGTCTGAGTAGGAGACGTCTGAGCCTCTATTTCCTTCAGTTTCAGATCGTACGGGGAAAGGTAATTTCTTCGGATGACTTAGGATGTTCGCCGCGTCGTTTTCACGCTGAAATCTGGTGCGGTTACAATTTCCCTGATCCTCGCTTATGAAAATTTTCTGATATTCTGCGAGGATGCGATGCTACCTTTCTAGGGCGCCATTCGATTCCGGATGATAGGCCGTTGTTTGTATCTTTTTGATTCTCAACAATCGACACATCTCCTTGAAGGTCGAGCTGAGGAAGTTCGTACCCTGATCCGATAATATCATTTCCGGCGTTCCGTCCCGACAAATTAATTCTTCTACTAGTACTCGAGCGACTGTCGAAACCTCTTGGTTCGGCAGTGATATCGCTGCACTGTATTTCGTGAGTGCGTCCTGGATGGTAAGTATATATTTTTTCCCAGATGCGCTTTTGGGTAGCGGTCCTACAATATCGACCGCTACTTTATCGAATGACCGCGATGGGGTATCTGTTACCACCATTGGCACCCGTTTTCTTTTCCTAATTTTATTCCTTTGATAGGACTCGCAGGACGATATGTATTTTTCCAAATCCCTTTATGCCGGGCCAGTCGTACTTGGTCAGGACCCGATGTAACGTACGCCTAATACCCTGATGCCCTTCTAGGGGGTGTCGTGATATTCCTTTTTTATTTTTAGGTAGTCATCGGCGGAGGGGATAGCTACGCCAATGGTGCAGTCACCTTATACTTTTATAACGCTGTCCTTTTCCGTGCTGCTGGAAGTTTGCGGGCTACAGCCCCCGCCGTGCCTCGCTTCCTCAGCAGGTTTGTGTGGTGCTCTGTCCGCAGTTTCTTCACTCTCTGTCTCGAGCGGCGTTGCAACGTTTGCCTTTCGCGGCCTTCCGCGCCTCGCGGGTCCACCATGTTATGCTGGGCTCGCTCTGTCTTTGTCAGCGATGCTCGCAGTCTTACTCATACCTTGCGTTGCTAGCGTGCGTGGTCTGCCCCTTCTTCGACCGCACGGCTTCTCGGCGGGGCTGTGGGGATCAGTATAGCGACCTGCATGCACGCTGCGGATCTCTCTATCCTTCTCTGTTGCTTTGGCAGGCGCTGCTTCTCGGTTTGCCTCGTTGCTGGGCTGGCCCGTGCTATTCTCGGCTCTCCGCTTTGTGCGGCTGTCCGTACCCGGGCGCACTCTGTCCTCTTCTATATCGTGGGCGAGGTCGTCCTCTCGCTCCAGCGAGCTACCACGGATATATGGGGCATCTACGGCCCTCCGCTTTGTACGGTCATTCGCTGTGCCTACTTGCCCCGTAGTGCTGTCCTTTGCCGATCGACAGACTTCGTTCTTCGCTCTCGCTTGGGCCCTCCTAGTGAGGAATATTCGGGTTAGCGCATCTGCATTCGTATTGCGCTTACCTGCCCTGTATTCTACATTAAACTCATCTTCCGCCAATTTTATTTTCCAACGCATTATTCTCGAACATGGGTCCTTTACTCCGAACAACCAGGTGAGCGGTTGGTGGTCTGTCACGACCGTGAAACGACTACCATAAATATATGGCCGGAATCGAGGAAGAGCTCAGACTATAGGGAGTGGTTCCTCTTCCGTCGTTGTGTAATTCAGCTCAACCTTCGACATGGTGCGGCTGGCGTAGCATATAGGCAAATCGTCCACGATCTTACCTTGCGAAAGAATAGCGCCGAGTGCCCTGTCTGAGGTGTCCGTTGTTACAACGAACGGCTTTTCGAAGTCTGGATATTGCAATATTGGTGCTGTGGTAAGCGCCATCTTCAGTTCCTCGAAGGCAGCATCTCTTACTGCGGTCCACTCGAATTAAACCCCTTTCTGGGTTAATTCTGGGAGTGGTTACGCGGTTTTCGAGAAATCCTTAATGAATTTCCGGTAACATCCAGCTAATCCGAGGAAGGATCGTACCCCTTTTACGTCTCTCGGCACCGGGAATTCCCTTACCGCTTCCAGCTTTTTGGGATCAGCTCGCACACCCTCTTCGGTGATGATGTGGCCGAGGTACTGCGTTTCTTTGCGCAGGAACTGGCACTTGCTCGGTTGCACTGCCAATCTGGCTTCTCTTAGCCGCGGCTGTACCTCTCGCAGCCTGTCATCGTGCTCTTTGAAGGTTTTCCAGTGGATAACTGTCATCTAGGTACACATAGCATTTAACTTCCTGTAGTCCAGCTAACGCGGAGTTCATTAGCCGCTGGAAAGTGGTGGCCTCTCGCTTCGACGAGTTATCGTGGTCGCCTTAGGTATCTTCGACTCTCCGCTTTGTGCGGCTGTTCGTATACCCGATTGCGCTATCTTTCTCTTTCTTATGGGACTTTCTGTCCTGTCCCACTTGGGTTATGTGGTTGCGTATATGCGACTCTGAGCATCTGCATCAGTACTTCTTTTTCCGGTTTTCTGCATTTTACCGGACCCATGCCCCGATTTTACGGTCTTCGCAGGCAAGGGTTGTGATCCTAGGTCCTTCAATCCGACCCTGAAGGGTGCACGATGCGGCACCTCATGCGTGTGCTGTCGCTTGTTCCCTCGTAGATGGAATACATCCTTGTATTCGCACCTTATTCCTGCGTGAGCTGCTTGCTTTTCACTGCTTAGGGGCACTAAGTCGGGCTTTCATTGTTGCTGTGCAAAGCGTTTGCCCTTCTTCCGCGTGCTCTCTGAGCTTATGCGCAGTGTCTTGACCTGTCGCCTGCGTACGGCCTGCTCGGCTGATTCCGCTCCTTATAGGTAGTCCGACAAATTTATTCCCCTTGGCGGCATCCATATTCGACCCATTTCGGAAGGAAGCTTTATCTTTTTAAGCAGACCTATGTACTTGCATGTCGCGGCAGTTCTACTGCGTAGTGACGAATATATCCTCGTCGCGCCGTCCCGTAGCGGCATGCAGTACCCATACAACGTCAGCATCTTTCCGTGCAAGATGTCCGCCTTGTGATATTTGATAAAATCCATTCCCAGCAGTCCATTGACTCCTAGCGGCACGTTATTCGGAACTATGTAGAAATGTTCCACATTTAGAGCCCGCGTCTCCAGCACAATTTTTGCTATACCGAGGGGGATAAATTTTTTACCTGCTACACCCTGCAACTCCACGGAGCACCTACTCACCATGGTCTCGGGCTTGAGGCATCCCTCCTTCAGTATACTGCACTGGGCCCCTGTGTCCGCCTCCAGGGTGAGTACCCCGGTCACGGCCAATGACGCGACGATGTCAAAGTCGCTGGCCGTAACATCAACCGTTCAGATTGATGTTAAACTTTAGACTGATTTAGGCAAAGCAGTTATTCACTCATTTGACCTAAATCGAATGTCGTAATGAATTTCATAATAATCTTTGCTTGCGAATTCCAGCAAGTCGTAGCTTAAGCTCGTAGCATTCATTGCTCGCAGCTCGTTATTTACACTTGCACATTTGTTCTACTTCGCTGAGTGGCCTCACGCAAAGAAGGAACAATGGCGAAATAATATACAAAGAATTAGTTCGCGGCACAACACTTTTTACAAGTTTGAAAATGGCATCAACTGTGTATCATCGAGTTTCCATTAAATTTTGGGTGAAAAATGGATTTAACGGTCAGCAGACCTTGGAAATGTTGGAGAAGTGTTTCGGCTACGATACTCTTCCGAGATCTAACGTTTTTCGGTGGCATGAACGCTTCAAAAGTGGCCGTGAGTCGGTCGAGGATGACGAATGCAGTGGTAGCCCGTCGACGTCGAAAACCGATAATAACGTCGATAAAATCAGAGAAATGTTAGCCGAAAAAAGCAAATTGACTATCAGGGAGCTGGCAGCGGACTTGAACATCGCTTATGGATTCGCTCCAGACATTTTGGTCAGTGATTTTGGCCTCAGACGTGTCGCTACAAAACAAGTTCCGAAAGACCTCAATTTCATACAAAAAAAGGACCGCGTTGAAATCGCAAAAGACATTATTTGGAAGGCCGAATCCGATCCAACATTTATCAAACAGATTATCACTGGAGACGTGACGTTGATTTATGAGCATGACACCTAATCCAAAAATCAAGCGAGTGAATGGCGTGCATCGAATGAGCCGAGACCGAAAAAATCACGACGTTTTCAGTCAAAAAGAAGGCGATGCTGATGGTTTTCATGGATTACAACGATGTTGTGCATCATGAATTCTTGGCCGAAAAACAGACAGTCAACAAAGAGTATTATTTGGGCGTTACGAGATGTTTGCGTGAAGCAATTCGAAAAAGAAGATTGGATTTGTGGGAAAAAAACTCGTGGATTTTGCACCACGATAACGCACCGTCGCACAATGCGATCCTCATCTATGAGTTTTTACCAAAAACAACACAAATACTATCTAGCAGCCTTCGAATTCACCTGATCTAGCTCACTGCGACTTTTTCCTGTTCAACCGAATTAAAAAATCGCTTCGCGGACCGCGTTACAGCATCCGAGAGGATCACATAAAAAAATCAAAGACGACTCTGATGGACAAACCAAAAATTGAGTACCAGTAGTGTTTCGAGGATTGGATCAAGCGCTGGTGTAAGTGCATTGCAGTCGATGGAGTGTACTTTGAAAGGGATCATATCGATTTTGATGAATAAATTTGTATTTTCGATTTCATGAATAAAGTCCTAAAACTTTTTGATGAAGGTGGTATATGCACAAAGAGAGAGAGAGAGAGAGAAGGAGAGAGAGAGAGAGAGCTTGGCTTATTATGCCTTGGCAAGCCTTTGGCAAATATTTATGACAATAATATAATATAATATAATATAATATAATATAATAATATTTTTATAAACTAGAATAAGCTATGTTAAATCTCATGAGTTTGGTTTATACAAAAATACAATTAAAACAATAAGAATCTTATAATAATAAACTTAAAAGTAATTCTGAAAATTATAAAAATAAGAATGAAAATAGAATTAGGTTATAAGCTGCAAATTGATATCGACTGTCACTATACTGTCACTATGCTACCGTGAACAAAATAAAAACTAATTTACATCAACATGATTAAAAAGGTAAGTTTGGAGACGAATCTTAAACAGTTCTAGCCTAGAAGACGAAGTGACATGCCATCGTAAGCTCTCCCAAAAATAAATGCCAGAGAGAGAAAATGCGTTTCTATAAGTAGTTGTGCGATGCTTTGGCACAGAAAAAGTCGATCGAGGTCTCCTTAACTGACGTTCAGGAGTATCTCTCTGTTGACTGAACAGAGCCAATAAATATGTTGGTGCTTTCTGATGTATAATGTTATACATTGAAATACCAAGAAAATACAGACGCCGCGATTTAACTGTAAGCCAGCCAAGTTGTCGCCTGTACGGAGTGATATGAGTATCGCATCGAAATTTGAAAACAAAACGTATACAGTAATTGATGAGACGTTCTAATTTTAAATTCAATTCCTCAGTCGGATTGTTATAAACTAGGCAGCAGTAGTCTAATAGCGGAAAAATTAAGGAAATTCTCAATGATGATCTTAATTCTTGAGAAAGGAACATGAGATGAAATTTTAACCTATAGACAGCAAAGTGGACTTTTTGTGAGATATGCAAAACATGAGATTTCCAAGATAAATTACAGTGCATGATCACTCCTAAGTTCCTAGCTTCAGGAACGAACGGAATATTCACTCCATTTAAAGAAACCGGTGGTAACATTGAGAAATCGAGTTCACGTGTATACGCATTGCTACCGAATATAAGAACTTTTGATTTGCAAATGTTTAATTTTAGACCATTTAAAATTGTAAAGTTGGCAATGGCTTGAACGTCCTCAGTAATTAACTTTATTCCTTCATTTATTTGAGACAGGAGGCAACTAAGATATATCTGCGTATCGTCAGCAAATATCATGTGCTGTGAGTATTAAAGTGCAGTGGTAATGTCAATAATATAAAGAGAAAAAAGAAGTGGACCTAGAACGGAACCTTGCGGTACGCCTGCTGTAGTAGGTAACCAAGAGGAGGAAGTCCCATGGTTGTCAATAACTGCTTGAGTTCTTCCAGTTAAATATGAAAAAATTCAATCCAGAACTGGTTCTGCAAGGCCCACTTTTTAAATTTCGCAAGAAGTTGTAAGTGCGATACAGTGTCAAATGCTTTACTAAAATCAAATAAGATTAGAATGGTAATACGCCTTTCATCCACATTGCGCGTCACATCGTCACACACACGTAGTAATGCTGTTTGAGTACTGCAGCCGCTACGATATCCCGATTGACGTGGATCAAAAACTGGGTTCAATTCAATCCAGTCAGTGATCTGCTTATGAACCAATCTCTCAAGCACTTTTGAAAGTTCACTAAGGTTAGCTATCGGCCTAGTATCAGACGGGGAAAGGGGTTTTTTAATTTTGTATAACGGTCGAAGAAAAGCCTTTTTCCAACACTGAGGGAACTTAGATGACTGCTAAGAATAGTAAAACATAGCTGTCAGCAATGAGCACGAAACCTCAATAGACTTGTTTATTAGGAACAAAGAAATTCCATCTGGACCAGCTGCATACGACTTCGAACTAGAGTTGGTAGAGATAATGAATCGTACTTGGTTGGACGTGATTTCCCCAAAGTTGAATAATGGGCGAACTGGTTGAATTAATAAACTCATCGTGCGAAACTCATCGTATGAACAAGGTGGTAATTGGCTGGATACAGCAGAATAAAACGAATTAAGTTCATCTGGTCGAAAGAAATTAAGTGGAGATGCAAACGACGACTTGGCTAAACCAAGAGTCGCCAGCTCTTTCCACAATTTATTCGGATCTGTTATGGTTGACAATCTCTGAAGATGGTACTCATTTTTCCCATGTCTTAAGTCATTTCTAAGTCCGTCTCTACACTCCCTAAAGGTTGTAAGGTCTAGTACGCTTCCAGATCGCCGTGCGCGCGTACACAATAAATTTCGCTAAGCTATGCGTTCTCTCAAATGTTGTGTGAGCCAGGGTGCCGGAGGGCGATGAACACAGAAAGTGCGTAATGGCGCAAATTCATTCAGAGACTCTAGAAATGCTCCAGACAATAGATCAACTATCGTGTTTATATCATCAGGTATTGTACCCGAATTTTCACTCGGATTGGAGCTGAATCTCGAGTTAAAATCAATAAGTCCCGAAGAATTCAATGTATTCGATAAAAAATTCAGAAAGCCTCCATCATTGAAATTATTGTAGACTCGCCGTGTAGTGTTATACTCGATTGTAGGTTCTACCTCAAAGACATAATGTAGTTCTAATAGGTCATGTCCAGCTATAAACGGATCCTCGGATTTGACATAAGATAGTTTTTTTTCTTCGCTATCGATTAGGAATACATCTACCCAGGAATCCGAAGT